>JARK01001442.1:555288-641111 GCA_000688135.1 Ancylostoma ceylanicum | reverse complement strand
TGAAATATTCGATTATTCGAATATTCGAATTATTCGAAAAGTTGAAATATTCGATTATTCGAATATTCGAATTATTCGAAAAATCAAAATATTCGATTATTCGAATATTCGAATATTCGAAAGAGAAAATTCGAATACCAATGTATAGTATGCACGTAATGTACGTCAAAATACTCCTAACCTCAACTTTCGCAAGAGATCAGGTCGATCTCCCCCAAACTGAAGGCCACCTGCTTGACCTTTAGGGCAAATGACGCACTTTGGTTTGTGGCATTTACATTCGTTTGCGGTAAAATTGTTTTGAGAATTATTAGACTTGCTAACTTTGAGTATTTCCGGCCACTGTTGCACATTGTAAACCAACATTATTGCCGGTCGGATCCTAGTTTACTCGTGGTGATACTCAAAAGTGGTGCTCCATTGATCACATTGACAAGCAGTACAAATACTGCACAACTTTGCTGCTCAGCTTTTCGTACACATTAAAGTTCAACCGTTTATCACAAAATCACAAGTCTCCTTTGCCATGATATCTACCATCGTTCCTCTCCTCCCCCCACTGTTAGCATAGCAAGAATTTTTCTTCTACAAACATTATTTCCATTTGCGAAAGGGATAGACACGTATGCTAGGCTTCGCGACACTTGATAATGCATCGCTAATGTTGTCTGCCCATGATCAAAAAGGAGAAATTTCCTGCAGTCATTCTAACATATCTTGGAATACATAAATGCTGTTGTGTCGATTTGTTGTGTGTCATATATCTTACTTAAATCATTCACATTTACATCGTACTGTGCTACCCTGATATCCACATGTATAGGAGTTTAACACGTTCTTTTTACAGCATAGTTTCACAGTGATGAAAATTGCAATTTTTTTGAACACAATGTGCCAGAGAGGATCCAGTGAGAAGCTTTTTTAACGACTGTAATTAAGCTGAACCTGAAAGGTTTTTGCGAGCCATAAGTTATCGGCATTGTATTTCACCTCCCGAACTCTTTGAACATTTTCCCAATTTGTTTTTGAATTCTGCTCACCATCTTCGCGGAAATTTTCTACACCTGTACTGTTTTTGATAGAAAAGTCGAGAATATCCGTACGATGAACTATACGTTACTATACGTTATGTTACGTCTTCCAATCGATACATTAACACGATACATGCGATATTACCTTTGTGAAACCATATTAACGACTGATGTTTCACTTTTATCCTAGAAGTTATCATCAAATCCTTATTCATTTTTTATGAAGCAGCTATGATTGAATTTTCGAAGGATTGACTTTTATTTCTACGACAGCAGCAGCTTAAATTTTGCATTTTTCAAGCACTGTTCTCAAAGTTTTATTGTATTCCTTATTCGAAAACGGCAATCTCAGGGATCATACTGCTCTCTTCGAAAATTGCTGAGCAGAATAGTAGTTTCTAGCAAAGTAGTTTGGAGATTGTCATGCCACAAGAGATGGGAACTGCGCAAACAGACTGATGTTGTAGACTTCCCTACCATGTCTAATACCGAGGTGCCTGAACATGAGCTGAATATTTTGCGATGGGCCTCATGGAAGGGCAATGGGCCTCATGTGTCTCGAAGGAAATTTGGCATGAGGAATGAAACCTGATGAAGAACTTGAATTCTTCAGTCTTTCCGTGACGCGAATCAATGGAGGTGATGTAAAGCCAACAGTTGATGAACTTCTGCAACAAATGATGTAAAGCCAACAGTTGATGAACTTCTGCAACAAACAGTCTGTGTTACAAAGCGTCTGAAAAAGTGCATTAAATTAAAGCGTGGTTTCGTTTTCTATAAGGACTCAAAGATACCGTATTGAGACTGCAACAACGAAGAATACAGAATGGCAACAGCTCAAATTCAGATATGACTCCTTATACGAGCATTAGAACACACGTGTGTATCTATGGCTGCACCGGCAAGCTACCGTACGAAATAGACTAAGCAGCTTAACAATCTGTAGTATCTGTGTGATTGACATTTGTAGGGATTGAAAGACACAATTCGATGTGCAGATAAGTGTCCAGTAGGGACACCACTAGAGTAAAATACGACCACTGATTTCGAAAAGAACACAAAAGACTGGAATAGCAGGAAAGTTCTCTGTGGTGTGGTAAAAAACAGATTCGCTCAACGTGCACCTTTAGATGAGTTTTAACACTAATTGTTCACTACTTGTAACCAGAGAAAGGCATCTCTTTGAATTCTCCCATTCTCTCTATTAGATTTTCCTTTGTGGTCTTCACGTCTTCCACAGGTTCCCTTTTCTACCGAACCAAGAGTCGTGAAAATGTTGCATCGAAAAAAGGGGGAGGGGTGGAGGATAGTTTCAGCAGAGATGCTCAGCAATTTTATTATCGCATCTTAGGTTCAGAGCCCATGTACATGAACAATATCGAGTGATTCGTTGTCTATCCGCTCTTCTAAAATTGATGAGTTCTCTAATGGAAAAATTCTCGAACCAAGCGATTTCCCATTCAGCAATGGTAATCAGTGCGACAAACAGACAGATGTCTTACTTCTTGTTCAATGGAATCTTCCGCTCTAGTGCCGTGGGAAGGTAATGACCTTTTCGAAAACGTTCATGAATTTTACCACAGGCAGCAATTGCGTAGCAGGTGTCCGTGTGCAGCTTTGCAAACATTACCGTTGTGATTTTCCTTGTAAAAATCCCTTAATCAGTGCATCTGCCACAAGATAAGAATATCGCATAATGCCTTGCCCTTAGCGGGGTGATATATAAACGCAACTACCGGCTTCAAAAGTGTGCTTGCATTTTTCACAATTCCAGAATGCTCTCTCAAGCCTACCCCGCCAGCAGTTGCTACCTACTGGAGCGAAGTCTGCATGTCTCGAGTCTCAGTTTCAGCATGAATCGCAACCAACAGATTTTTTGTAGCGCATGTCTCCAATGTTCGAAAATGCCGCTTGATGAGTTGTCTCGTTAAAAGAAATACGGTAATATGTGCATTCAACGTTGATGGAAATAACGATTTCGCGGACTTGAGCGCCCGCAGTCACTGTGCTTGGCACTAATGCAACTTTTTTCAGAATGATTGCGCTGGTCATCCTCACTCTTGCGGTCTCAGTCAATGCCTTGGGGGAGTATTCGGATGAGTTCACTAGGAAATTCATGTTCCCTCTAAGCGCTGCCGCTTATTCCGATCGACCACAGTTTTGCGTCAAGAACCTGTTCCCAAACTCAACGGTAACATTTGCTGCTTGATTATCTATAGAATGTACACGGAGTTATGCTTAAAGCCACAACGTCGAATGTCGCTGGAAAACTGAATCACAGCAAAAATTAAGGTTTACCACCAAGTGACTGTGAAATGCGACTCAAAAACAGAGTCCACCTGCTCTGGGTATACTGCTGTTCTTCACGCTCAGAAGGCAATCGTTATAAGCTTCAGGTAATATCCTACCTTTTCACTGAGAATTTTTGAATTGCCCCTGCTTTTTGGATTACCCTTGTTTGTTGGCATCAAATGAACTGTAAGGCGGCCCGCAGAGTTCCAGACGCGCAGGCGGCGCGGGCGGGTGGGAGGTTGATTTGATAATTATCGATTAGCTGCTGGCGGCTGAAAGCCGCTACTTTGAGCTGCGCTCAGCCGCTACTTCTAGCGGGGTAGTGCCGCTCGACGCTCAACGTTCAGGGCGGTTTTCAGACGCTCGAGCGGCTCTCAGACGCTACCTCCCTCTGCCCGCGCCGCCCGCGCGTCTGCAACTCTGCCGGCTGCCTAAGGCATCCAAACGCTCAATCTTCACTTCGTTTCATTTCATTTTACTGCCTGCTGAAATCTTCTTGAAACGGTTGCTGTCTAGTATTATCACGATTCCAGAGGCACAGCCAGATTTCACCAACTCTTAGAAGAGGCAAAGAAAACTGTGTTCATTGATTGGGTAAGCTCACACAGCTCCTAAATTCATATCTCACTGTAATAATGTAAGCTTGTATGCATTTTAAGTGTATTTCGTGATTTTACAGAAACGATGGGTGTTTGGAGGACGCGTTTCAACGTATTTCTACGACGCTTTCCTAAGAATTTGGAATTCTGGGATGAGTGGTGATTTCCTCATGCTTACGAGGAAATATCCCAATTATGAGATCTGGGTACTCATAAGACATTTTATTTCAAGGAACGTGCTCTAAGACTTGACCACCTTGCAGGTGACCGGTCATTCGCTCGGAGGTTCGCTGGCATCGCTCGCAGCATCGTTCGTGGTTGGGTCTGGTTTTGCCAAAACGAAAAACACAAAGCTTGTCACACTCGGTCAACCAAGAACTGGAGATCTTGTGTTCGCTATCGCCCATCACACGCAGGTACCCAATTTCGAGTAGTAGGGACGGAACCGGGTTCCGGTTACACCGCTTTTGTGTATTTGATGAATAATAGATGTAATAGTGAATGATAGGTAAACGAATTTCGATATCAGATTGAGTACGCTTTCCGTGTGGTTCACTGGAGAGATATCGTGCCTCATCTTCCATTCGGAAAGGAGTTTGGGTATCGCCATCATAGGCAGGAGGTGCGCCAATCTGCAGACACTATCTTTTGAGCTACGTACTTCGAAGTCCACAGCTTCGTATCACGATGTCATTTTATCTAGGTATTCTACAAGCGTGGCATGAATCCGGGCGAATTCGTAGTTTGCAAAGGTAGAAGAACATCCCATTCTGCTTCGTCATCCACATGAATATCTTTAACGGCTCTCCTCGGGTCTTTGAAGAATATTGAAGTTAAATTCAGGTAACGAAGAACGCGAATGCAGCAATGGTTTGTATTTCGCTAGTAGTATCAAGGACCATACACACTACTTCGGCCAGCAAGTTAGTACTTATGGAATAAACGGCTGCGTTTAGTACTTCTCCATCGATTGTGGCAGAAATACATAGTTTTTGCCCCTGTCTGTATATTATGGAGATTCGGCAATTTTGTGCACAATTTCTGTATTTTACCAATGATATAAATTTATGAATTCTTTCTGCTTCTCGCAAATAGAATGATTCTTCATAAAGTACACAGTGTTTTCAATTAGTTTCACTGTTGCGTGGGAATTTGATGGATGATTTAGTCGGTTTCAGAACAATTCAATGCCACTTGTTCTCATACAAGGAGGACGCTGCATATAAATGAAGGTGGAAAAGCTGAACTCAGACCTCCTTGCTGTCAGGTCCACTTTTCATTAGGAGGTTATTTGCTGCTATAATTTGAAGGCACCTCCTGGGAAGGCAAGGTCTGGCCAATATATACATAGTCGGTTTTTCGCTTGAATCGTTGAATCTGCGATGGTGTCGCTTCCTTGCTTGAAACGTTGGATCGACGATGACAGTAACCCTAAACAACAAGGAAAGCCCGAGAAAGATCCGTTAAGATACGCTGAAGGGCTGACATTCTGGTGGCATGGTTGCATAGTATGTGCCACCAGTGGACGACCACTAGACATCGGGCCATGTTGGTGGTGTTGCAAAGACAGATGTGGTGGACAGATGTGGTGTTGCTCTAAGATGCTGCTCACCTGTGTCGCTGTGTTAGTAGATGCTGTAGCACCCATGTTGTTGCGGAGGCAACTACAACATGTGTTGCTGTGTTAGAAGAGAGTAGCGATGGCAACACAATCCGGGCCAAAGCTCCAGATACCGTAACTCTGGAGCGTTTGTTCTTGAGACTCGCGTTTGACCTTAAAAAGAGCTCTCAAACTTGAGTTTTGTGGTGTATGGGTGGGTTACGTCACAAAGAGCCCAAAAACCGCACGTATATGATGGAAGTTTAATCATTGAAGAAACTGATGCACTACCGAATAAGGCAAGTTCTCTCGATCTTGGAGTACTCGTAGCAAACGGTGAGATATGTACAAGACTGTATGATAGAGCTGATGACTATAGCACCAAAAGCAGCACCCACGGGAAAATTCGACCTCGAGATTTCGGCATCTCGAGGTAATCGCGTGTGCTGATCCTTGTAACACNACAAAAAGCCCAAAAACCGCACGTATATGATGGAAGTTTAATCATTGAAGAAACTGATGCACTACCGAATAAGGCAAGTTCTCTGGATCTTGGAGTACTCGTAGCAAACGGTGAGATATGTACAAGACTGTATGATAGAGCTGATGACTATAGCTCCAAAAGCAGCACCCACGGGAAAATTCGACCTCGAGATTTCGGCATCTCGAGGTAATCGCGTGTGCTGACCCTTGTAACAAGGCCGAATCAATCATACCTTCGAAATCCCTGTTTTCTGAAATCTACTAATTCATCAGTTTCGAGCAGATTGTCGAGTCCGAGTCGATCTGCTGGTTGTGGGCCGATCGAAAAAAGTCGATCTCGCCGCCTTTTGGCCATCTGTTTTATCGCGAAATCGGTTTTTGGCACTATTTCACTGCATTCATAAGGTTAGTCGAAGAAACCAAGCTTTGAAAAAAATGGCTTAAGCAATCAAGGTGTCGCAGAAACACCAGTGAATTCTTGAACGATCCCAAAACCATAAAAAATCGAAGATGTGACACTACGCCTATGAATGATTCATCGGCAATGTTCTTCGAATTTTTTCACAATAATGGTCTCAAACAGTATGTACCAGAAGCAACACATAATTCCAATATACTTGATCTTGTTCTTTCTTCTGCTCCCCACGGTGCTTAATGTTCAACTGCTGCCCCACTAGGGAACGCCGACCATCATATCGTATGTCTTGATGTGCTTCATGAAACATCGCCGCCATCGTTTTCACCCACTCCTGATTTTTTTGCGAGTGGACTATGCATCTCTCAACAAATACTTTTTCGGAGTCGACTGGTCATCTCTTTTTGATAAATACATAACAGTTGATAATGTGTTTCGCAGGTTTTGTACAGTCGTATATGAAGTTCTTTACAGATTTATGCCACTGGAATTTCCGCTTCGAGGAGCTTTTCAATACCCACTGCATACTCAAAACTTGCTCGCACAGAAACCTTTTCTTTAATTGATAAATCCACTTTCTCATCCAATGTATAAGAAAGCTTGTCCAGATATCAGTTTCCATCTATTGGGTTGTGGAATAAGTTCGTGCGCTTTTTCATGAGGACAGAAACCACCATTTTAAAGAAGCAGAATGAATCGCACCAAATGGGTTCTGTAGCTCTTTACCTTCTCTATCA
Source organism: Ancylostoma ceylanicum (assembly GCA_000688135.1). Taxonomy (NCBI): domain Eukaryota; kingdom Metazoa; phylum Nematoda; class Chromadorea; order Rhabditida; family Ancylostomatidae; genus Ancylostoma; species Ancylostoma ceylanicum. The sequence goes on along the minus strand of JARK01001442.1, from coordinate 633,954 downwards.
AAACCACTAGAGCTAAGTCTGTGTCTATAGGAAATTGCGTTGTCTGAGACTACTCAAATTGTAGTCCGCGAACGAAACTCTTGGATCAAACTTTATGAAATGAACTAGGAGGTCGATGAATCGTGTGGTTTACGACTTTTCCAGACCAGTAGAGAAGCGAGTAGTGGAAATCCCCACATCCGAGATTTTTGGTAGTCAGTTTGGCCAAATTTTGGGCAGAGAAGTCGAGCATGCCCAACGTGCACGATCACTTCACTTTGAGCATTTTGGGGTTTCGCACGGAATCTGTTAGATGAACTTGCGTGTTGCTGAGAGTTANAGCTCGATGAATCGTGTGGTTTACGACTTTTCCAGACCAGTAGAGAAGCGAGTAGTGGAAATCCCCACATCCGAGATTTTTGGTTGTCAGTTTGGCCAAATTTTGGGCAGAGAAGTCGAGCATGCCCAACGTGCACGATCACTTCACATTGAGCATTTTGGGGTTTCGCACGGAATCTGTTAGATGAACTTGCGTGTTGCTGAGAGTTAGCATTGGTACTGATTTTTCTTTACATCTGGAGTGACCTTAGGGGGATAATTGTCTCTATGTCCCACAAATGGGGTGTCCCGAACGAGAGGCAAGTGCGAGGCGAAATTTGCTTTGTACAAAGATGGCAGACCACTTCTATGGTGTCCTTTCAGTAGTGGAGGTTTTTCCATAAACGCAGTTTACATTCCTGCCCACTTGAGCTCCATTTGATCCGCGATTGAAATCAAGCGGTATTCGGTGGCGGATTGTCGAATTGGAGGGTCAGATTCCATGCGATAGAAAAGAAGGTGCAACGGGAGTTAAAAAGCAAAGTTGTGACTCTGGTGAAGAGCAAAGCAAGAGCTACAAAATAGTTCATGACTTGCAATCAGCTGGAGTCCGAATCACCATGAAATATTCAATTGAAAAAAGCGCACGAACTTACTTCCCAATCCAATAAAAATTTTTTTGCCAATCACGAATACAGGATAGCATCCAAGCTATCTTCTAAACTATTGTTTCGCTATGTAAACCAGAAATTGAAAGAGAATGCTTGATTGCCTCTTCTGGTTGAGAAGCATAATCAAACTTTGCTTNGCCAATCACGAATACAGGATAGCATCCAAGCTATCTTCTAAACTATTGTTTCGCTATGTAAACCAGAAATTGAAAGAGAATGCTCGATTGCCTCTTCTGGCTGAGAAGCATAATCAAACTTTGCTCATGGATTCTGATAAAGCAACTGCTCTAGGTGATTACTTTTCTAGTGTGTTCTCCAAGGATCCATCTGACACACGTGAAATCGATACATATGACACTACTATTGCGAAACTTTCTGGTACTAACATCTGTTTTTACGCCCATGACATTTTGCGCATATTGAAGAAGTTGAAACCTTTGACTACTGAAACCTATGATGGCATTCCGCAGATTGTTTATAAAGAAGGTGCGACATCCCTCTGCAAGCCGCTCGGGCACATTTTCAACATCTCCTTGATGCTTGGCAAAGTGCCACATGTATGGAAAGAGGCTTTAGTTACTGCGATTCCGAAAGTACCTGGTGCATACCTGGTATCACAATATCGTCCTTTTAGTTTGACTCCCACCCCGATCAAAATAATGGAAAGGATCCTACGTGAGAAAGTCCTGTCATGGTTAATCAAATTCCATCCTTTTCCTCCAGAACAACACGGCTTCATCCCAGGGGCATCCACTACTACAAATCTCATTGACAGTGTTTCTAACTGGAGTGTAGCTTTGAACAATGGTTACTCCGTTGATGTGATCTATATTGACCTTTCAAAAGCATTTGACGAAGTAAGCCATTTGAATCTTTCCTGGAAATTGAGAATTGCGCTCGGAATCGNTAATCAAATTCCATCCTTTTCCTCCAGAACAACACGGCTTCATCCCAGGGGCATCCACTACTACAAATCTCATTGACAGTGTTTTTAACTGGAGTGTAGCTTTGAACAATGGTTACTCCGTTGATGTGATCTATATTGACCTTTCGAAAGCATTTGACGAAGTAAGCCATTCGAATCTTTCCTGGAAATTGAGAATTGCGCTCGGAATCTGTGGTAATCTTCTTGAGTAATTGTGGTCATATTTAACTGATAGGCAAATAACAGTCAAAGTTGGGGATCGTTTCTCTCAGAGATACCTATGTGCAAGTGGCGTCCCGCAGGAAGGCGTTCTATCGCCGCTCCTACTTCTAGTCTACACCTCCGACCTACTCTCGCGACTGCGGACCTCCTCTTTTGTTCATAAACATGTACATGCAGATGACATCAAACTTTATGGCATATATGATGCTGATACTTATTTAGACGTGCGTGCAGCTCCTCAAAACGCCGTCGGAGAAGTACTGAAATGGGTTTCTGAGCGGGGTCTTCCTGCTAATATGAATAAATGCTCATTCATGCATCTTGGAAATCATGTGGGAACTGGGTATGAAATGAATGGAATTGAACTCACTGAATGCAAGACGATCAAAGATCTCGGAGTTTCGATTGATTCCCACCTCAGATTCTCAGACCACATTCAATACGTAGTATTCAAAGCCTACGCCAATTTATTCACAATTCTGCACATCGTTCATGTAAATAGTCCCAAGATACTGATACGATTGTACAAGGCCTACGTACTACCTCAACTGGAGTATGCATCTCAGATATGGAATCCATTCTTCAAAAAAGAAGTCGGAAATTTCAATAAAGTTCGGCAGACGNCTGATACGATTGTACAAGGCCTACGTACTACCTCAACTGGAGTATGCATCTCAGATATGGAATCCATTCTTCAAAAAAGAAGTCAGAAATTTCAGTAAAGTTCGGCAGACCTTTACACGCATTCTTTTCCATAGATGTAGAACAAATGTCACTAGATATAACAAGCCTTATTATGAAGCCCGCCTTAAAGAGCTAGGAATGAAAAGCTTGGATTACAGGAGAGCTTGTGCTGAGCTTGGTCTTGCTTTTCAAATACTACCTAAAGAAATCAGATTGAAAGCTAGCAAATATTGGATATTTAGACAGTGTGGCCAAAGATTAGGTGGATTTAATCTTCACTATGTTCGAGTTAAGAAGAAACGATTTTTGGAGATGTTCAACATGCTGTTTCATCGAACTGCAAGATGGTTCTAGTTTTTACCTGCACATGTACAGTCTGCTCAAAATAGCTATACTTTCAGGAAAATGCTGAAAAAGTTAAGCAGTTGAAAATTATATCTCAAAGAGGTTCAAACTAGTTTTCCTCCTCACTATGGAAGCAATTCTTGAACCCACCCCATCAACCTCCCATGTACCACAACTATTCTGTCATCTAAAGCCAATTTTGTTAAAGTGTTATAGAGTGAATATATCGATCTCAACCAAGCCGACCCGTAGCTATTCCAAATTAACTGAAAGTAGCATCTTACAAATGATATGGGTTTCTAGACAGTCACCTACAATAATCATCCTGAACAAAAAAATGCTCATTGTCACATGTCCAAGCACCTTGGAAATGATGCGTGTGGGAGCCTGAAAGAGGTTATAGACCTGCCCGGATGCGCGTAGAATTAAGGCCATTCGACCTGGTGGCCTCCTGCCTTTTTCATCACTAGAGAGTGATTTACGGCGTAAGGCCAATCACACCGCGGTTATTTTTGTCATAATAATGAGGTAAATTGGGCAGGCAACTCAGATGAAGGTCTTCGTTTTAATGACAATACTGATTCCTGATCACATTTTGGCAATGGTATTTCAAGGATGCAACGTTTAAACGTTAAGTGAGCCATATTTGCAAGTTTTTCGTTGGNGCAAGATGGTTCTAGTTTTTACCTGCACATGTACAGTCTGCTCAAAATAGCTATACTTTCAGGAAAATGCTGAAAAAGTTAAGCTGTTGAAAATTATATCTCAAAGAGGTTCAAACTAGTTTTCCTACTCACTATGGAAGCAATTCTTGAACCCACCCCATCAACCTCCCATGTGCCACAACTATTCTGTCATCTGAAGCCAATTTTGTTAAAGTGTTATAGAGTGAATATATCAATCTCAACCAAGCCGACCCGTAGCTATTCCAAATTAACTGAAAGTAGCATCTTACAAATGATATGGGTTTCTAGACAGTCACCTACAATAATCATCCTGAACAAAAAAATGCTCATTGTCACATGTCCAAGCACCTTGGAAATGATGCGTGTGGGAGCCTGAAAGAGGTTATAGACCTGCCCGGATGCGCGTAGAATTAAGGCCATTCGACCTGGTGGCCTCCTGCCTTTTTCATCACTAGAGAGTGATTTACGGCGTAAGGCCAATCACACCGCGGTTATTTTTGTCATAATAATGAGGTAAATTGGGCAGGCAACTCAGATGAAGGTCTTCGTTTTAATGACAACACTGATTCCTGATCACATTTTGGCAATGGTATTTCAAGGATGCAACGTTTAAACGTAAAGTGAGCCATATTTGCAAGTTTTTCGTTGAGATTGTATATTCGCTTTTAGTACCATGACTTTATTGTTGATCGATGATTGCTTAACTACTTTTTGTGTTAATTTGTCCGCTCACATGATAGTATGTCCTGTAAGGAGCACATTTGGTGCATTCAATAAATAAATAAATTAGGGCTTTGGTTTCTTGTGTGGAAGAAAGAGAAGAGTCACTGATTAAGAAAAAAGTGTCTCTTGGACTGCGCTCTTGAACCTTTGTCTTAACAAAATTTTTTAGCTGCTCCTGAAACAGACGTTTATATTTCCTCAACCTAATACTTGTATTTTAAAACGGTTGAGTTTTGCGAAGCACTATAGAATTTCTAGGCGACCCGGCTAGCTTCCGGAACGACCAAAATCTCAAAGACGGAAATTTCCGTGGGTGCTGCCTTTGAGGTAATAGGATACGCCAGCTCCGGATCGATCGGAGTTTCTTATTTTCAACATTTTTGTAACCGAAATGTTGAGGATTGGCAGAGCTTGTTCTCCATCGAACTCTCAAAAACATATGGAGCATATGGAGTCTTTCGCATGTGCAATCGATCGATTGCGACTACCTTTGAAGGCAGCGCTCACGGAAATCCTTTGTTTCGATNTTTCCGTGGGTGCTGCCTTTGAGGTAATAGGATACGCCAGCTCCGGATCGATCGGAGTTTCTTATTTTCAACATTTTTGTAACCAAAATGTTGAGGATTGGCAGAGCTTGTTCTCCATCGAACTCTCAAAAACATATGGAGCCCTAGGAATCGTCTTTCGCATGTGCAATCGATCGATTGCGACTACCTTTGAAGGCAGCGCTCACGGAAATCCTTTGCTTCGACGTGAGTCGTTCTCCGTGTGATAGGCTGCCGGGCAATCACAATGGTAACTTGAACAGAGGAAGGAGCAGCATTCCTGCAGAGAATGAGCTAGAACTATGTACTACGCTGTTATATGACATCTGAAATTACAGCGAAAAGTTGAGAAAGTTCAACAAACATTTACCAGAATTCTATATCACAAAATGAACCTTAAATTCAATCCATCGATTTCGCATTATCTATCTAGTTGTGGAGTAAGATTGAAGTTTCCTAAGCTTGAAAGTTTGATATATAGACGAGTACTGCACGATGTTTTGTTCTGCTTCCGCGTGGTCCGATCTGATCTGGGGGAGCAAGTACTGGTCGTTCAAACCTTCACATGGGCGCGTAGGGGGGGGGTTGCCTTGAACTGTAAAGGTTTTCGTGCTAATAGCAATAGAATGGTTTTGAATTCACTGTTTCAAAGGGGTGCCAGATGGTTGAATATGCTGCCACTTCACGTTTTAAATTCTCCGAATATCTTCAGATTCAGGGATAATCTTAAAAGATGTAGCTTGTTTGACATGTTAAGGCTGCAAGACTACTAGACTGAGGGAAGTTTATTCTCAAAAATCCTTTTCTGTTCTCTCAATTCTTCATTAAGGTCTATTTTTCAGAAATACTCTTCCTTCTTACTGAATTGCTCGTTGCGGTCTCATCAGCTGTCGATTTGACGAACACCTAGACAATATACGCATTGTTCCATCTAACCATGTTGACATGTTTTTGCGGGAATTTGTTCACGTTACTAACAGATCATGCGTTTCTAACAGCGGCGACTCCTTGGTCGAACTCTCTGTCGAGTTGTAGGGCAAATTATCTTACTTCGTACCGGTTTTTGGTCTTTGAAGCCTACCATAGCAAGCTTGCCTACCTCAATAGCAACCGCTCAACCTGACGGTTCCACGAGGGAGTTGGTATACTCGTGTGCCGAAGTTCTGTCATGGTTTCTATGACCCCTAACGTGGACGAGGGCATCAAGCCAACTAATGCGGACTGTCTGCTATATATCGCGGGCATCTTGCTGGGTCTCAGGGCTACGAGCTACCCATTAACTGGTTTGACCTTACGTTCAGGGCCCACATCTCTGTCCACAGAGTCCCTTCAAGGTGTGCTGTAAAAATGGTAATGCTTTTTTTTAGAATAGATGAGTTCATTAATTTTTTCTAAATTACTTCCTATTTGTTTGGTTCTTTATTAATTACGTGTTTGGCGCACCTAAGATTGCAGTGAAATAAATAAATAAATATGACATTTCGAAAAAAAAAGAGGACCACCAGAATTCACTGAACATATCACAATGTTCACATTTTTCACAAAATATCACAACCCGACAGAGGTGGCTGCAGTTGTGATATTCACATTAAAGGAGAAAGTAATGCAATGATTTGCATGTGGACCTACATAGGGTATTCCAGCAATAATAATAGAGTAATGATGGAGAGAATTATGTACATAACTGACCTTGGCACAGCTACCATCTGTGCGAGCAAGATTATAGTAGGCAACCACGTCCGCGCCGGTACCGTAACCTGACCTGTCTCGGGCTTCAGTTATATTGCCGCGCGCGCAGCTGCACACTGTGCGCAAGCGTGTATGGTTTGGCTAGCTCTGTGTTGAAAACGAGTAATGCTTTCTTCTAATCATTACCATTTGAACCCATTTGATGTGCTCTGTACGACTATTGTGCTACTATCGGTGTGATATAATATTTCAATTTTTGGTATCAGTGCTGTGGGAATGCACTGTGCGTTATTGCACAGATGCAATCGTGGAACTGTGATATTCTGCATATTATGAATTCCTGAATATACTTTTAAAATGCTGCTGTTTAGGCGGAAAGCTCTCTACTCTACTGACGATCCTCGGGGAGGGTTGCCTTCCACGACTATCATTCATCATTGTTCGTGTCTAGAGTTTAGAGGCGAACCACGTCCTTGCTGTCAGACTGTTTTTCAATGCACTCATTTTTTGACTCATTTTTTGCAGGATTTTATATCCTTCACATAATCAAACAGGGCTTCAAAGATTCTGTTGCGACAACACATGTGCTTCCGTCTTCTTTATGTAAGACAATGCATAAAAATTTTATTTAATCATCTGTAATGAATAGATGATGATCTTTTGNCATTTTTTGCAGGATTTTATATCCTTCACATAATCAAACAGGGCTTCAAAGATTCTGTTGCGACAACACATGTGCTTCCGTCTTTTTTATGTAAGACAATGCATAAAAATTTTATTTAATCATCTGTAATGAATAGATGATGATCTTTTAAATATTATCCATACAGTCAAACTTACAGTTCATGTTAACAGTCACTATATACATGCAAGGTCGTGAAAAAGGCTTTTTACACGGAAACGAGGTAGTTAAAAATGGAATGAAACTCAATTCAATGACAATTAACAGTATCTATAATATAAAGAGACACAACTCACAATTCAAAAATCCGTNAATGTTCACATTTTTCACAAAATATCACAACCCGACAGAGGTGGCTGCAGTTGTGATATTCACATTAAAGGAGAAAGACGCCCATGAAGTAATGCAATGATTTGCATGTGGACCTACATAGGGTATTCCAGCAATAATAATAGAGTAATGATGGAGAGAATTATGTACATAACTGACCTTGGCACAGCTACCATCTGTGCGAGCAAGATTATAGTAGGCAACCACGTCCGCGCCGGTACCGTAACCTGACCTGTCTCGGGCTTCAGTTATATTGCCGCGCGCGCAGCTGCACACTGTGCGCAAGCGTGTATGGTTTGGCTAGCTCTGTGTTGAAAACGAGTAATGCTTTCTTCTAATCATTACCATTTGAACCCATTTGATGTGCTCTGTACGACTATTGTGCTACTATCGGTGTGATATAATATTTCAATTTTTGGTATCAGTGCTGTGGGAATGCACTGTGCGTTATTGCACAGATGCAATCGTGGAACTGTGATATTATGCATATTATGAATTCCTGAATATACTTTTATTANTTTTGGTATCAGTGCTGTGGGAATGCACTGTGCGTTATTGCACAGATGCAATCGTGGAACTGTGATATTCTGCATATTATGAATTCCTGAATATACTTTTAAAATGCTGCTGTTTAGGCGGAAAGCTCTCTACTCTACTGACGATCCTCGGGGAGGGTTGCCTTCCACGACTATCATTCATCATTGTTCGTGTCTAGAGTTTAGAGGCGAACCACGTCCTTGCTGTCAGACTGTTTTTCAATGCACTCATTTTTTGACTCATTTTTTGCAGGATTTTATATCCTTCACATAATCAAACAGGGCTTCAAAGATTCTGTTGCGACAACACATGTGCTTCCGTCTTCTTTATGTAAGACAATGCATAAAAATTTTATTTAATCATCTGTAATGAATAGATGATGATCTTTTGAATATTATCCATACAGTCAAACTTACAGTTCATGTTAACAGTCACTATATACATGCAAGGTCGTGAAAAAGGCTTTTTACACGGAAACGAGGTACTTAAAAATGGAATGAAACTCAATTCAATGACAATTAACAGTATCTATAATATAAAGAGACACAACTCACAATTCAAAAATCCGTACCTTTCGCGCCCTTGCCGGAGCGCGCTTTTAGCTCTGGGGCGCGCAATCACACGGCAAGTCAGCCGTAGTTTTTTGCTGTCGATAGTTTTCTTTTCTGTTTTATCAATATTTTTTGTACTGTTGTTGTCGTTTTTGTCATGCTTTACTGTAGTTGTCGTTGCTTTATTGTTGTTGTTCCTACTGTTGCTGTTTTGTGAAGGTTTCTATGCATTGCTAATGTAGTATTTTTATTGNACAATTCAAAAATCCGTACCTTTCGCGCCCTTGCCGGAGCGCGCTTTTAGCTCTGGGGCGCGCAATCACACGGCAAGTCAGCCGTAGTTTTTTGCTGTCGATAGTTTTCTTTTCTGTTTTATCAATATTTTTTGTACTGTTGCTGTCGTTTTTGTCATGCTTTACTGTAGTTGTCGTANCGCGCAATCACACGGCAAGTCAGCCGTAGTTTTTTGCTGTCGATAGTTTTCTTTTCTGTTTTATCAATATTTTTTGTACTGTTGTTGTCGTTTTTGTCATGCTTTACTGTAGTTGTCGTTGCTTTATTGTTGTTGTTCCTACTGTTGCTGTTTTGTGAAGGTTTCTATGCATTGCTAATGTAGTATTTTTATTGTTGTTGTTGTTGTTATCATTGTTAGAGTTGTTTCCTTTCTCCTTCCTCTTCCTCTTATTTGTTCTTGTTCCTTCCTCTTCTTCTTTTCCATTCTTCTTCCCTCTTCTTCTTTCTCCTTTTTTATTCTTCTTGTCTCGTCTTTCTTCTTTTTCATTCTCTTTTTTCTTCTTCTCTCTCTCCTTTTTACATTCTTTCTTCTTCTCATTGCCCTGTGATGCCATACACTTTCCAGCTAAAACAGGCCTAGTGTTATCTTTTTTCTTACCAATGCTGATATTTGTAAATGTTTTCTTCGAATTTTTTCATCTGTCAAGTATATGACAAAATAGTGTGTTGCAGGAATGACGGAGCTGCCGTTGCATTTAGTGGTTCATACTTGAGTCTTGCTGGCGATCGTTTTGGTCATCTCCATGATTGGTGTACCGCGGTACCATATGTCATTGTTACTAATGAGCAAGAAAAGGTAGTTTTGCAGTCGGCTCATGTTTGAGCAAAGCTCAGAACTCCGTCTGAATATACTTATGTTGAGGTGCAGAATGTCTGAACCTTAATAAAGTGAATTTTTTTTTGGACTCTTTTTTTTAATTTGTCAGAGTGGGTTTTGGTGCACTGCTATATGAAGAGCGCCGATGTGCTTTTGCCAATGTTAGTCACATTGGTTTTAGCTGCCTTGTATGTTAAAACAATCCAGGAAATAATGTGGGAGTAAGTGAAGCACATGCATTCGATCAGTAAGGAACCGACTTCCCTAGGAATGATCTTCAAGAAGTGCATCAGGCGTGCAAGCGGTGCTCTTACGGCGTAATTTGTGCGTCACGCGGAATTGTTACGTGCGCAATGAAATTTTGGGAAATTCTCGGGTATATCTCCATGCGGCAAGAATGAGAATGCAGTTTGTACCATGCTCGACAGATTGTCGCCGGGCGGCAAATTACCCGCATAACCATTTCTTGCCGCACGTCTCTGGGCAGCGCGGCGGTAAAAAAAGTGTGCAAGGTTTTGCAGCTAGATCCTTCCCTCGTCGACATGGCCCCGGCCTAATGGGATTTACAGACTTTTGCCGCGCACCTGCTAATGCCGCAGTGACGCCTCCACGCAACAGAATTCGAAAAGCCCCTTAGAATGACGATGTTCCCCAGTTTTCAGCGCGGGTGACTGGTATTCAGTAAGACTGTTCGCCAGTTTCCAACGCAGGTGACTGCTACTCACTAAGATTTATGATTGTACAGCTTTCTTTTTGCATTTGTATTGCCATATACAAAGATTAATTATCTGCTCAGTCGTAGGTGGGTTTCGTGCATAAAAGGGACTCCAAACGGCCGGGTGAATATATTAGGTCGTCAAGTATGAAATGTCTGATTCCGAACCGAAATTTTATATTTTGTTTTATTTTATATTTTATATTATTATATTTATATTTATTTTTATTATTTTTATTATATTATATTAATTTTTTTATTTTATATTTTTATTTTATTTTATTTTATTTCATTATATCTCAAACATAATGCCTCAGTATCAAAGTATGCACCCATACTATCGACACAGCATTGCCACAGTGAGGGTAGCTTGTATATGCCACCAGCATAGAAGCCTGGAGGACGAGTGGCGATGAAGCGATGGAAGGCATTTTCAACATCATGTTGGGAAATATTTGTCCTTGCAAAAACTGATCGTAGGCCCGAAAGAAATGGTAGTCAGTCGGCGCAAGATCTGGAGAGTAAGCTGGGTGAAAGAGAGTTTCCAGTTCTATCTCCTGCAGTTTAAGCACCGTCGCTTGCGCGACATGTGGTCGAGCGTTGTCTTGCAAGAGGATAGGTTTGTCTCCAGTAACCAATCTCGGATGCTTGATTTCGAGCTTTCTCATCGTTTCCTCCAATTCGCTATAGTAGACTTCTGCCGTTATGGATTCACCAGGTTTCATGAACCGGTAGTGGATGATGCCAGAGATGGACCACCACACAGACAACATTGGCTTTTTCTGGTGGGCATCCGCTTTTGCACTGTGTTTCGGTGGTTCATTCCAGTCCAACCAACGTGACGAACGCTTACGATTAATGAAAAGAACCCAATTCTCATCACAGGTAATAACTCGGTGCAAAAACGGCTCGAGCTTATGTCGTGACAGCAAGGAAAGACAAGCGTCGAAACGGTTTCTTTTTTGACCTTCGTTCAAATCATGGGGAACCCATCTGTCCAGCTTCTTCACTTTGCCAATTTGATTCAAATAGTCCAACATGGTTTGCTCAGAAACCCCAAACCTCACTGCTGATTCACGCGAAGTCTGGGATGTATCCGCTTCCACTACGGCTTTCAGCTCTTGATTATTCACCTTCACCTCAGGTCGGCCTCGTGGCCCATTCTCAAGATTAAAGCGCCAGGGCCGAACTTCTTGAACCAGCGACACACCGTGCGTTCGCTAGCAGCACCCTTTCCAAATACCTTGATAATATTTTGAGTTGCCTTCGCTGCACTCAGCCCTCGGCGGAATTCATATTCGAAAATCACACGAATTTTCGACATGTCCATGCCTCTACGAAAATTGCGCTGGAGCAAAAATTTGACAGCTGATAAGATATCCGAAAGGCAATTTTGTAAGAAAGAGAATATACCTTTATAACGGAGCAAAGAATGAGAAACACCGCTTTTAAACCGTGGAGATATCATTTGTCAAACTTGTCCCTTGAAGGCAGTGTGTCACCTCGTTTCGCGTGTTGGAGATATCAACAGATCCTTGATCTCCTTGCCATGCTGATTCCGAAAATGTATACAAAATGTCACAAATGTGACGATAAATACAAATACGGGAGGGTACAAAGTGCAGTTCACGGACCACCTGGGCGGAGCGGTCCGTGGATGTGCTGGCTGTCCGCCACGCCTGCAACGGTGGCCAACGAGTTTTGACATGCCAGATCGATAAGATCAACGGCTTCACACGTCAGCTTGGTCGAGCAAACTGTTACAAGCCCCTTTCGAAACCCGTCCCGTAAAACGTGTTCAGAGACCGTTTTATGACATTTTATGTATATCTCCGGAATCGGCGAGTCGAGGAGATTCACAGTCTGCTAACAGCTCAAACAAAAAAACGAGGTGACACACTTCCTTTGAAGAAATCAGACATTTCATACTCGACGACCTAATAATACATAAGCTGGTAGAAGTTGCAAAATGGAGGATACCTCACTAAATGTGCCATGTGCGGTTCCTATGGAAGATAATGAGCCGGAATTCGTCAGATCCGTTTGACAGAGGAGAAATTTCTCTGACGAAAACGGCAGAAAAGGAAAGATAAGAGCTGAGGAAGCGTACATTAGGAAATGTTCAGATTGCTGATGAACAACAATTCAGCTTTTCTCTGATTCTCGATAAAATCTTGCCAGATGAAAGGCTCTCATCGAGATACTGGTGTAAGTGCGGTCATTGCAGCAATTTCTCTACAATTAGGGGAAATCTCTGCTGTGGAGAAATTTGCGGTAACCCACTTCCCAGTGATTGGATCAGGCGAGCCGTGATGGCAAAGTTTAATGGAGGGTTATCTGGAGGGAGTGGTGTCTGCTTTACTCATCATCCATCCTTTGCAAAAATCGTTCTAGATGAGGAGATAATCACCATACCCAAAAACTTTCGCAATACAAACAATAACATCCGATCAGGTACTTTGTTTGGGTTGAAGATGGACGNGTGGAGAAATTTGCGGTACCCCACTTCCCAGTGATTGGATCAGGCGAGCCGTGATGGCAAAGTTTAATGGAGGGTTATCTGGAGTGAGTGGTGTCTGCTTTACTCATCATCCATCCTTTGCAAAAATCGTTCTAGATGAGGAGATAATCACCATACTCAAAAACTTTCGCAATACAAACAATAACATCCGATTAGGTACTTTGTTTGGGTTGAAGATGGACGGGGGGGGGACAGCTTTTCGAGAGAAAGTGACCCGAACAAGTATGTCTGCTAAGATAGTAGATGAATGGAATCGAGGCATGTTGTCTGAATTAGGGTTCTTCGCTATTACGCGTACAGATCTTTTGTGCTTTGGGCCTACCAGACGCTATGGTCTAGGCAATCGCCTGGGATTACCGTCATGCGTAGGAGCGGCCATAATGAATAAATTCTTCTTACGTACAGGAGCGTACGTTGGATTTCAAGTATGTGGTGTTCAGCAGACTCGAAATTGGTGACATTTGCCATGATGTCTTTCCAAGGTGTTAGCGACGCTCTGTCTTTGGAATGGGATGAAGAAGACTGGCCCGACATGGTGGAGTAATTTCAGACCACTCTATTCGTATGGAGAGAATAAAATAACATTGCTGGAACTCTTACGTGCGCCTTCTTAGTCAAAAATGTAGAGCAACAGAAATCGCTTGGGTTTCNGGTAGAGTAATTTCAGACCACTCTATTCGTATGGAGAGAATAAAATAACATTGCTGGAACTCTTACGTGCGCCTTCTTAGTCAAGAATGTAGAGCAACAGAAATCGCTTGGGTTTCTTAACTCTCGAATAAGTTGCTCTGATTTCCCTTTTCCTCCCCATGATAACTTTCATGCTAATCAAAATTATGGATAAGTGCTTCTGTCTACATATCAGTATATGATTACACAATAACACAAGGCTTCCAACATGAAGCTATCGTCAACTCTTTCTAGTCTGAGATGTCCACCATTCACCATAGCATATGCTATCTGTAGAACAGCGGAGACATTGCTGTACTCAGCGCCCTCAGTACTTTCAAGCTCCAATCCATCTGCTAGATCTTGCCGCAGGTCTTGGAGAACATCCGAGTTCAGCTGATCTTAGATTTCTTCCGCCTCCATCGTGCCTGCGATGTCACTGTGGATGCTTGTTTCTCCCATCTCGCCTTCATCACGGTCTGGAGCCATCCTCGCGCTCAAAACAGCATCCAGCACATCATCTCTCAAGACTTAGTGCACGTTAGTCTTGAACGTCATACGTGACGTTCTGGAAAGGGACTCCCGTCTCACTTCGACGACCCTCTCCACTCTCCATTCGCCCGCCAGTTCAGTCAGTCGCAAGATGTAGAAGTGCATCGTGGCCATTTTGGCTTAATACGGATACATGGTGATGGGGGTGGAAGATAATTTACAAACACTGTTCTAAAATGAGGTCCATTACAAAATCAACTCACTAGAAGATCTCCTCGCGGAGGTAAAGACGATCGAGGGTGTTCTTAGCTTTGCATGCGGAAGTACCTCCATACGGACCAGCCTTTACCAAGTCCTCTTGCAGGCGACGATTAAGCACGACATCCCGAAACTTGGCGAAAGCCTTGGTTCTTTTACTCAACGTTTCCGGACGTGGCTCTCGTACTGGTAAATGGCCGCAGCTGGTACAGGCCGGTTCTTGGCGTCTAAACATTAACATCAGTATAAATATCTTATGATGGAGGTATCGAGAAAACCTACCGGCTACCACTGGTGCACTCCACTAACACATTAGAAACGTGTTGAACACGTGTCGCACCATATCCCCGTTGCCAGCCCCAACCTCTATTGGCTTCCAGAGGTGGGTTTTCACCTTCTCCGTCCACACAGGTATCGGAGCGCTCCCTGCAGACCCCGACTCCTTAACTTCATCAACAATGTAGTCCGTCTTTGACATCAAATTTTCTTCTGAAAGTACCTCTAGCATCCTGTTTCCAACCAACCTTACCATGTGCTAGCCATCGTAATGGTGGGTTGTTGGGCCTAACTCCTCCCTCAGTTCCGCCAACAATGCTCCAATGGACCTACTGCAATCTGTTGCTAGTGATCTGTAGGACCCATCGAAGCAAACGGCGTGGTCCCTCCGATTCCATTCTACCATTCACATTACCTGAAAAACGTAAACAAGTGTGCGGCATTCTAGATAATTGTGCCTAGATTACTTTATGATGAGTCATACCGGTCTTCGAACGGTGTAGCACTTCGGTGTGGAGAACGAGTTCGATGCGAAGGTCACATAGCACCACTTTTTCGATGAGGGCGGAGTAGCCCCTACTGTCGTAAGACCCGTCGGCTGCGAGATGGAGTCCCTCGCCATCCTCGAAAGAACATGTTTAAGTTGGATGTTACTTAGTTAGGTTTGTCACGAAGCATTAACGGTACTTCATTATGGCTTCTAACTGTCGCCAACACGCTGGCCTGGTGTGCGGCGTACATAACTGTCGCCACCACTCTGACCTGGTGTGCGGCATACACTTTATCCACAGCAGCCATTGTCCACTCAAAGTACTTCCAGAAGGTGGTCTTCGAGAAGAGCGCTAGCCTTAACTGCTTATCCCCCCGTTGCAGATCATAAAAGCATCATTTTCCATCATTGGACTGTTGTTTTGCGTTGTATAGAGATGTGCGCCATATCGAAGTACTGTTGTTATAGCTGCAACTGCGGCTACAGAATTTCTTCTGAAGGTCTTCTCACTGCTGTGATCCACAGCATGCTTCTGACCTTCTCAGCGCTTGACTGGAAGACCGCGTAGGTAGAACACCTTGCAGAGGTATTGAACTACATGTGCTGTTCCGAACTCGAGAAGCCGTACTGTGTTCCTTTCGGGGATATTGTGGCCACATTTGTGGCACAAGTGAAACAGTCGGAGCAGTTCGCCTTATACCAGAAAGTACTTGTTGAGCAGGCATGTATCCTGTGGGGAAAGCTCGTAGATGTCTCAGGTGGGATCAGCTGTGGAGCCTGAGGAGTCCTTTTTTGGTGTGTACACTGATGCAACCTGTGCAAATAGTTGAAATAAGAACAGGTACATTCTATGGATCTATTAATTTGGCTGGACAACAAACCGTGGCTTTTCCAGGAGAACCGGAATCACCACGTGTTGACGTCGATTGTGGCTCCCGGCGCTCCATATTTTGGACCTCAGTTCTTGGTCTTCTGAACACTCGGTCAGGTGATGCCGGCAGAGTGTCCTTGAAAAGAGAGTTGGGGGGACCACTCCCAAAAAGTGGTCATATTGGCTATCCAGGTTAATTTCTTATGTCTGGGTGGGTTAATTTAATACAGCTATGTTATCTAGCATTAACGCGAAATCGGAAAAGAAAACACAAAATCAAAAAAATTGAAGACAGGCATTTTTGCACTGTTTTAGTTCTTCCCATCTAAAAATCATTGCGACTAACAAGTTAAAACTTGTTTTTCCTATCTAAAAATTGATGCGACTAACAAGTTAAAACTTGTTCTATTTGTCAAAAGGAGTCTGCGCTTCCATCGCAGGCCTACTTCATCTGAAATCCCTGTGCTTAGCATGACAGAACGTGTGCAACGTGTCAAAAGCACCTCTGTTACCTCTAGCAAGTGCCCCCCCCCCAACTCCCTTTTCGCCCTTTTCAAGTGTACTGTGATCCGGCCTGACTTCCTACCTGCAAAGCAATTCCTACAGGCGCTCATGAATTTTCCAATAAACCTCGTTAATCCCATTGGCAAACTACTTGTCGTGATTCGTATGCGCATTCCATGGCTTCCACTCCGCCGGAGCACTGTAGATTGCTGTCCATTCACTCAGTGCCGTTATGGTAGCGAGTATGGCACTGAGGGATGTCCTTACGCCCACTGCCGTTAAAAGTGTTCCTGTTGTAGTGTTTCATATTTCTGAGGTCTTAATTGTCCTGCGGTTTGTAACGGCATGTAAAATAAGTAGTAAGCCTGTTTAGAAAATAACTGCCTTACATCCAGATTGACAAGAACGTTTTCAAGGCATTCTTACAATTGTGGAAACACGTCGGAGTCCTCAACGTAGACCGAAGTTCTATCATCTTCAAGGCCACGAATGTTTCCTCCACTCATTATCATTTCGGCGGCAGGATACTAGCTTGCGTACACTAACGTTATCTACGATTATCCTTCGATAAGCTTGCTTTCCACCTGTAGGATGGTAAATGTCACGTTCATAATGAAAGCCACTTGAAATTCGCGACAGCTGGACAATAGATAATATACCTCCGCCTGTTCATACTTGAGCTGCTTGCCAAATTCGGTCCGTATCGGTCAACACTCCGCGATTTGAATAGTTTGTTAATTTCGGGATGGCATGTGAGTGCACCGCGCGCAATTCGGCGTGGGCGTACTGCTAGTACCGCGAATTTGAGACATCATATTCGGAACATACATAAATACATGCATGCATACAAATCTTTATTTTTATGTACACGTATAGTGGTAGTACGTCATTTACAGTTGATTTAAAATTCCGCGATAAACGACTTTCGTACGTGACCCTCGAGTTGTGCATGCAGACACATAGATGGACAACATTCGTCCAAACTGTTTCTTTTCAACGGCGAAGAAAGGTGCTAATCAGTGATGCGGATGCTGGACAAGATTGCTGACAGATTATGAACATATTGCCAGCTTTGGGTAATTCCAAAATTTCTGCGTTATTCGGTATCTATTAGAAATCAGAACCCTACGTGATCTTTATGTGAAGTTGCAATAGTGATATTTATTACGAAGCAGGACGACTCACAATGCATTTAAACGTCAAAGAAAATAAATTTCACATAGATATACAACACATGGATTGAAAACAATAGAAGACATGCTGTGTTTGGAATAACTTCAGTGAACGAGAATAAAAAAAGAAGCAAGCTGTCATAGAGATGGACTGCAGGAGGTTTGACGTCGAACAAGGTGACATATGGTATGGCTAGTTCCATTGTGCGTGGTACACTCCGAAGTAACACACGAATATAGTCAGCAGCCTAGAGAATTGAATGTAACAACAACTTAGTATTAAGTTCGAATGTTTCTAATAGCTTCTGATCAACGATTGTAAAATGAAAGGCTACAAATAGGCAGCACGAGTACTGCGGATGGAGACAGGACACGGTCTTCTGTCCCTGTGTGGCCACATGATCACGCCATTCCCTTGCATTGAAAACTGCTTTTTCACCCACGGCTCTTTCACACATTCACATTATTCAGTGCAGAAAACAACGTATCAGATGGGCCTGGTCCAATTTTACCATCAAAATTTTCAGGTGGACCTCTTTAAAATAGGATTGATCTGCAAAAACATTCTGAGAGTGACTATAAGCATTTTTATGCCCAATTTGGGAGAATTTTCCAACGGTAGCCATAGGTGCCTTGGACAGTGTAATTAAGAGAACAGCTAAGGTATTCGGGAGAGCTGGGAAGCAAAAGAGACTGCTCTTGGATAGTTGTATGGTGAAGAATTCTCTAAACAAGGTTATTTCCACAACTTTACAAAAAAAGCCCTTCCGGAGAGGTTATCAGGAATTCCCCGATTTTAACGGATCTCGCGAACTTTGCCGTTCCTACCATTGGTACTGTATATCGCCTCTAACTATGTGCTTTTACTTTGATGCTTGCACTCGTTGAGGCCTTCTGAGCGAAAATGGTGCCCGACCACTTTGCAAAACCGTGCACACTTCTAGTTTTCGAGGATTCTTTGTTGCGTCGCACCATTAATTCGCTTGCTAAGAGCTGTCTGATTACTTGCTATGAAATTTCAATAAAAAGTTAATATAGTGCTTGCTTGATAAGAAACCCAGAATTACTGCAAAAAAAAAAGATTGAAATGTCGAGGTGAACCTGCACTAAGCATCCCCATTTTTTGGTTTTGAACCACTCTGTTCAGGACGCAAAGCTGCTGCACATTTTTCGGAGTAAGGTTTGACTGAGCTCTGATTCTCTTGACACCACGTTTCCTTTCTTTAGCATTTTAACTCTCTTTTTTTGCTGACATTTTGCAGTATATGCTTCTGTATATGCTTTAGGACTTGNGCATTACAACAGCGTTGCCTTCCGATGCGAAGGCGTCGTCATATTATTAGGAAGGAACTCTGTACAGCAAAAGCAAGATGATCGTTGCCATAGAAGGATCGTTCATCTCGATTGCACTGCGAGCCTGCCGTTTCACAAAATCTAAGAATCAGGAAAATTCGCGGAAGGGTGCATTTGGTTTACGCCTCCTTTGTGTACAAGTGGCGGACAAAACGGGTAGAGAAGAGAAAGGTGTGCTCCACCCACCGTGAATAACGGCCGAATTTTCCAAAAAATACTTCATCACTAGATAGGACTTCGAACTTGCCCATTTTCAATTGATCGCCTATGTTATTGTTTTCGATCATTTTTTTTTTGATTATCTAGCATAAGAAATGGTATTTTGATTCAATTTTCAAGCATTCGGTTAAGCAATATGGCTGAAACCCTAGGTTTTCGAAGGAAGGCGTGATGCACGAAATGAATCGGAGTCTGTCATCTATCTTTTAGGAGCTGGAGAACAAGATTTTCGCGAATTGAATTATTCAGGAATAAGCTACGATTCCAAATGCTATTTAATACTCAGGAACTGAGGTATTGGGAGCAGTTCTTTGCAATTTTTCACTTTTGCACTAATATTTTGCATAGTGCTCCCTAATGACTTGAACGTTCCCTGCGAAACTTTGGGCGCACATACCNTCGATTGCACTGCGAGCCTGCCGTTTCACAAAATCTAAGAATCAGGAAAATTCGCGGAAGGGTGCATTTGGTTTACGCCTCCTTCGTGTACAAGTGGCGGACGAAACGGGTAGAGAAGAGAAAGGTGTGCTCCACCCACCGTGAATAACGGCCGAATTTTCCAAAAAATACTTCATAACTAGATAGGACTTCGAACTTGCCCATTTTCAATTGATCGCCTATGTTATTGTTTTCGATCATTTTTTTTGATTATCTAGCATAAGAAATGGTATTTTGATTCAATTTTCAAGCATTCGGTTGAGCAATATGGCTGAAACCCTAGGTTTTCGAAGGAAGGCGTGATGCACGAAATGAATCGGAGTCTATCATCTATCTTTTAGAAGCTGGAGAACAAGATTTTCGCGAATTGATTTATTCAGGAATAAGCTACAATTCCAAATGCTATTTAATACTCAGGAACTGAGGTATTGGGAGCAGTTCCTTGCAATTTTTCACTTTTGCACTAATATTTTCCACAGTGCTCCTTAACGACTTGAACGTTCCCTGCGAAACTTTGGGCGCACATACTTCCCACTTCCTTGGTCAAGCAGCGATTTTTTATCGACGTTACTCACCACATTTTTACATTTTCCTACAGCCGTTCAGCGAGCTATTTGTGTATTCATGCCCTCACAAAACAATTCATTCTGGAATGTCTCTTTGCTTCCTTTGCTCTTCTTTTGCTACGTGCTACTGCTCATGAATCAAGGGATTTGTGACAAGAAAAGGCGATTCTTTTAGATAGTGCTGGCAAATCTATAAGCCGATAACTGTGCCTCACGTACGTCACCTTATTTATAGGTAGTTCATTTTTTAGACCGCGAAAGTTCAACTGTAGTGTTTCTGTTCCTCCTTTTCTGAGCCCTTGTAGCTTGCAAAGCCAATTGCAGACTTGATGAGCAACTTTCATTATAGAATGTTCACCTTGCTGCTCATTACCTTGGTGGCTTCGGCCTACTGTGCCGAATACTCGGATAAATTTGCAAGGATGTTGCTGCCCCTGAGTTCAGCGGCATACGTCGATAACCCGTGGATGTGCTTGGCAATGCATTTTCCCAATTCGCAGGTGTGTTGAGAAAAGAGAAGCGGAGTTTCTACGATTTCTTATTTGCAGCCGACTCTTAATATGCACTAAATAAGCTTCATTTCATTTTTGAGCCACAACATATCAAAATTTTCCACTCAGAAGAAAGCTGTTCTCGAGGCGACCTTATTCTTCATGAATAGCTGGAATTTTCGAGTTTTTCCTAACTTTCTCTAGTTTATTAATGTTACTAGTACGATTAATTACTAAGCAAAATAGCCAACATGTTGCTGCATTGATGCGCCTATTAATAGAACTACGTATGTGAATATTAATGTAGAGTCATGAAACATTTAATTGGCGTTCCCTTTTGATTAATTTAGAAATGTGACTTTACAAGGTTCTAGTTGCATAATCGTCAAGCGTTTTTTTTTCTGGGAAACTCCGGTAATGTCAGCTCCATCGGCAACATGATAGCTCCTCTGGGAGAGTGGAGCAATGGTCTTGCAGTGGTCCACAGGAATTTGTGACTAAATGGTGAAATCAGTCCAACTCCATTCTTTCTTCAGACAACCTACTCGAGTGTGACTCAGCCTGAATCCATTTATTCTACGAATCCAGTCGCTAAGCATTGGTGAATTGTTAGACTTTGGAGACAAGCGCCAACTTAAGGGGTCAATCTCCCGCCCTTTTCCATTACCGCAGGAACTGTTTGATCGTCAGAAATCGTTGTGAACCTCATTCCAACTTTGAACTCAAGTTCGTTTCACCAGGATCGACTTTCAATTTCATTCACTGTTCCTTCACCAAAACCCTCGCCAACATCACAAAATGAGCCCTCTGCGATTTTTTCGTAAGTAGTAGAACACAGTGCAACGGCTCATCAGGTGAATGCTAATCATATGTACGGACAGCGGGAAATCTATATACAGAACCAATAAGAGCTAATAATGCATCAACCCAAGACTGTCATTTGAATGAGACACAAGGCTTGTTAAAATTCCTCAAACTGAGAAATTCCCTACAGGGCGACCCATGCGGAACGGAGTGCTGGCTTTAGGTTAGATTACATTGACCAGTTTTGCTGTTTAGCCGCGTGCGTCCTCGCTCATTGTGCAATTTTCCAGATTCATCGTCAAATAAACATTGACTGTGATAAAGGAAATATCTGCTCAGGATTCACGGCTCTCCTTCATAGCCACAAAGCTATTGCTGTGAGCTTCAGGTTAGGATCACGTCACAAGTACCAATCATGTGAGAGCGAAAATTTCCTCCATAATCATCAAGGGGAATACTTCTGTCGCGAATATAGCATTCGAAAGAATATGGAGAATGTCTTGTTCTTATCTAATATACATCTACAATATGCAATGGTTACAAACAAACTGAGAGTCCTGCTTTTCAGGGGAACAACTAATCCACTTCAACTTCTTGATGAGGCAATAAAGAGCATAATCAACAGTTGGGTAGGTTCTGCGTTCTCGCTAAATTGGCTCAGTATCCCAAAAATAAGTATGTTATTTCGAAGCCAATAGCTTCTACATTATGCCCCTAGAGCTGATTCTTTTTGCACAGAGATTTTATTGGTAGTTAATAATAGTGCAAACGTATGTTAGAAAGAAATATTCTTTCCAAAATTGCGCCATGAGCACTGATCTAGGCAGCAGAAAAAAGCGACAAATATAAGCCTCCAAACAAAGTGGGGACATCTTCATGTTCACATTACCTTGCAAATCATTTTGATGTTGTAGGTAGATTGGCCATATGGAGGTATGGTTTCGAAGTATTTCTACGACGGATTCATGAGGATTTGGAAAGCTGGAATGGAAGCAGACATGAAGTTGCTCACCGAACAATATCCGGATTACGAAATCTGGGTCTGTTTTGGATAAGCAGTATGCTACCATTACTATTCTAACACCGTAGTCTTGTCTCTCTTTTTTCCAAAGGCTTTTCAGACTGTCGGAGATTTGGCTTGAATCACTCAAATGCCTCAGTTTCACGGTAATTATAATGATAACTACTAAAAGGATTGAGCGCTTAGTTTCAAAAAGAAAGTATTCGACCAGGACGAGTTTGCATTGTGGGAAATATGTGACTGTTTTTTTTGAACAATTCTGAGCTCTTGCCATCGTCTCTCTTGCCAACCTTTGTTCTATCCAAATGTCATACCGTGAAACACTTGAGAAGCGTTATGATTTTAACGTATGCATGCAGAACCACCGGAATGAAATTAATCCAATGCCTTTTCCTTTTTTCTGTCTCCTATCATTATTTCTCCTGCAGCGCTTAATTTTCAGGTCACGGGTCACTCACTTGGGGGTGCCATGGCTTCTCTAGCTGCTCATGCGATTGTTGGTAGCGGAATAGCAGATAGCAAAAAGTTGAAGCTCATTACGCTCGGTCAGCCAAGAACCGGAGATAAAGTGTTCGCAAAGAATCACACCGCCTCGGTGAGTTCCCAAAACCTCTCACATTTCTAACTTTGTACTTCAAAACTATAATTTTTTTGCGATGACGCAGGTATTGTGAAGACGTAAGAGTGATACATGCTTCCATTTTATCGTAATTTAGATTGACTATTCCTTCCGGGTCACTCACTGGCGGGACGTCGTGCCACACATTCCGTCCTTCGACGAGAGACCTGCAGGCTACTACCATCACAAGTCTGAGGTAATATTCAACTCCAAAGTGTGAACCAGCAAATGAGTTTCAACGAAAATTACCCAGGAGATATAGACTATACACATACAGGTTTCTTTTACTGACTAAATGCAGCTCGCATGACCTATTGAATATTTTTCATATCTGTTTAAAGTCTACTTTGCTCCAACTTTTCCTACATGCTTCGTTGAGAAACTGAATGGAACGAAATTCCAGGTGTTCTACAAGAAAGGAATGTCCCCGAAAGATTACATCGTCTGTGAAGGTAATGAAGTTTTCAAATGAAACGAACAAAACTGTTTGAGAAGTGTCAGGCCACTTGTTTTTGAGGACGGGGCAGTTTTCTAGTTACATTAGACAGTGCAGTAATAACTTTGTTAATTTGGTGGAAATTGAGCGACTACTGGATCTTTGACGAACCAGGTGCTCGAATTTCAATAAGCATCGACTGTTCAGAATATGAAATGAACAGCTGCTTCAGTTCCACTTAGCTAACATTTGCCAAAATTCTTGACTAAAATTAATGACTTATTTTCAGAGTATGAAGACTTCAAGTGCAGCAATGGCCTCTGGGTGCATACCAGCGTGGCGAATCATAAAAATTACTTCGGAAAAGTGATTCGTGACTGGGGAATAGCAGGCTGCCTTTGATCACGGCTTGTTTGAAAGCTCCGCGGTGACGAAGCTAGTACTTTGCTTGTTTGTGAGTAGTAGAAGAGAAGAAATGAAGATTATTGTTGCTGTATTATGTAATGACATAAGGAAACACTTGAGCTTGAATGAAGGCAGCAAACTCATGTTGTTGAAATGTGAACACAACAACAGTGAAGTGAGAGTGAAACAATGAAAGGCTCCAAACCCTCGGTTTGCTCTGTATAATGGAGACGTGCAGGTTCCATTATAAGAGAGGAGGACGTCGACGTGTTTTACAGAAACTTTAACCCTTCTTTCTGCAAGGGAGGGGGATAAGGACGCCAGTGATCTTTTGCTTCATCCACTCAAGCGAGAGCCTAATATAAATGTTGTGTGATCTATTTTGAGCACAGGCCAAGATTTGTATTGATCTTTTATTGAACGGCTAACGTTTCGGCGTAGTCGCCTTCGTCAGAACCCGGCAAAGTCAAAGACAAGTGTGATTCACTCCTCAAACACATCCTCACATCTACAGGACCTAATCCAACAAGCCAAATAGGACCAGAACAGTACCAGAGAGAATAACCAAGATGCCCACCTTGACAGCCGCAATGACGATGGAGTAACGGAACGATCCACCTATCAAGAAACATGTTAGTTCATTACCGCTCTGCGCATCCTTGGGAAAATAAGAAAGCCGTCATATCTAACAAGTTCAGAACAGCTCAAAACGCAGCCNCCACGGAAAATTGGCTGCCGTTTCTCAATGTCCAAGTGCATCTGGCTAATGGGGAGTGGAAAACTAAGTGGTACCGTAAACCCAATAATAGAAACATCTTGGTTCATTACCGCTCCGCGCATCCTTGGAAAACTAAGAAAGCCATCATATCTCACATGTTCAAAACAGCTCAAAACGCAGCATCAAATGCCCAGGAACGCTTGGTCTCTATTAATCTGGCCCGTCAGGTTGCGCAGTCCAACGGATACCCTTGCAGCACGTACTCACAGCGTAATCCCCGACGAGCGCACCGAGAGCCTATACCCAGGGATGACAGCACCAAGATTCCCTTTGCCCTCCCGTTCATCTCAGATGAGATGAGCAACGAAGTGCGCGCATGTTTACGCAGGGTGGGACTCCAAGATTCTGTTAGGGTTGTAGACATCCCACCCAGTAGCCTCAAGGAGCGGCTAGTACGAAACCGAGCTTACGATCGCATCTGCGAAACACCAAACTGCGTAGTTTGTTGTTCGGGACGGGAAGGAACTGCGCTGCCTCTGGGGTAATTTATCTTATAACTTGTAGCTCATGTGGGGAGCAGTATATTGGGGAAACAGGACGCCCATTGTTTGTCCGGATCAAAGAACACCTGGAGGGGCTCAATAAATCTAAAGTTTCCACGCCATTAGGGACCCACCGTGTATTACGGCACAACAATTCTCTATTTGAGGTAAAGGTCACGATCTTGTCGCGGGAACCCGGAATAATTGCTCGCAAAACGTTGGAAGCGTTTTGGATTACATCCAAAAATCCCAAAATGAACAGAAAAGAGGAGTGCATTGCTATAACAAACGAGCTCGCGCTGTATCAGAACCTATGCGGGTTTTGATCTGCGTTGGCGGGTCCGTAAAGCACTTAAAAACCTCAGGCGGCACCCTTTTCTTAATAGGTGGTCCGTTACTCCATCGGCATTGCGGCTGTCAAGGTGAGCATCTTGGTTATTCTCTCCTCTGGTACTGTTCTGGTCCTATCTGGCTTGTTGGATTAGGTCCTGTAGATGTGAGGAGGTGTTTGAGGGGTAAATCACACTTGTCTTTGACTTTTCCAGGCTCTGACGAAGGCGAAAACGCCGAAACGTTAGCCGTTCAATAAAAGATCAATACAAATCTTGGCCTGTGCTCAAAATAGACCACACAACACATTTTCGATACATTTTTGATTGTGGGCGGTCCGATATCGGCGACTGACCGTCCGCAATCGATATGAATTAAAAATGAAGTCGCCACGGCGACGGCGATGCTAGATGCTATACTCCTCGAGGAGTATACCCGCAGCCTAAATAATCCTCGATCCTACTAGCGCAGCCTGTGGACCTTCGCTCGGTTGAGAGGCCTCCCAAGTTGGAATCCGCAGCTCCTATTTCCCTCCTGACGGACTTGGGCCACCGCTCTTCCCTGTCATGTGATGCTCAGCTCCCACTTACCTTACCCCCTTACAATCGCAGTTTCATCAATCGACTCCCTCACGTTTTATATCTTTCTTATCCATAACAAAAACAGTAAACAAGTTACAAAGTAAACAACACTTTGAAGAAGCTTTGTAGGCACTTACTACTTTATTCTGACAACAAAATTAAAATGGAAATTGTGGGAAATCTGTTGCTTAGATACTGATACCTTTACAAGTGAACACAGATCTTTACTTTTTCAAGTTGCCAGCTGCGAATAAGTAGCCTACTTCGTAACAATTATGTTCAGACCGTTTCCCCTGGCAAACCATCTCATTAAGCTATTGACCAAACAGGCATAGCGTGTCGGGTGATCATGCATCAGGAATGAGCGCTCTAATCCGCTATTGTTCGGAACGGTTAAGCCGAAACCGTGAAAATACCTCGTTGACGTTGAAGAATACGTTGCTTTCTCAGTAGGGGAGTAATTTCCTTGTATTTGTGCTGTATTCCAAGGACGAGTCTGGAGTTGAATTCTATAAGAAAAAGTGTAATATGATATGGAAAGATAAATATTTAAAAAAGTTCAAAAACATCCGTAGAGGTTGTCAACGTTTTTCAAAAACAACAATTTCCTGTTTTCAAGTTTTAATGTAACAATCTCGCTAAGCGACTAGTCATTTACAGCGTTGTGTTGTCCAATTTCTAACGCGTCACGATTGCTAGCTGAATTCGTTCAGTACTCCATTTCAGCAGTTTAGGTTTGGGCGGAGCATCATACGTTTTGCCGCGTCGCTATTGGCTGCGCTAGATATTGATTGATGCTGGGGCTGGGACAGAGGTTTACCTAAAAAATAGTCTTACCCTGTTTTTTGGTGATTAAGACCTGGATGCATCATTGATGATTAGCCAGGGTAGAAGGGCTGATCTCTGTTGAGGATGAGTAAATTTGGGAGTGTTAACACATTTACCCTGGGTAATCTTAACGATGCATGCTACCTTTATTTAAATAGATCAATGTAAGTTTCAGTTCATAGGCCCCTTTGAGGCCGCATGCATAAGTGAAATTACCCGGAGTAAAAGTGTGGACACCTTCCAAACTTACCCACTGTTAACACGGACGCCAACACGTTTACCCTGGATAATCTTATCCTGGGCATCTAGGCCCTGGATTGAATAGGTTGTACCTACGCTATTTTTGTGAACTTTTTTGAACTTTTATCTTTTTAATCCATTAACCCCGCTATAGACCTAAAAATGGGGAAATTAGTCCAGAGTTAATCGAGAACTACTGTATTGTGAAGCTCCGCCCCTTACCCATTTCTTGTAAACACTAAACTTGTGGACCTACTCCAATCCGCGATTACTCTTAAGGATCAGCTACAAATCTAAGAGATTATTCAATCTCTTTGGAGTAGAGTTTCTTCTTACCATAGTAACCGTGAAAGCCTGACATGCCACCAAGTTACTCTGTGACAAAAGAAAGCAATAAAGTATTACTCGAGGATTTATGCTTGATCAGCATACGTACATTCATTGGTGTTCATTCAAGAGAGTTATGTTTATGGCATCTGGAAATTATTCAACCTCTCCAGAATGCAAAACTTAACTGCCATGTCAATCCTGGCAAAAATCCAGAATTGCTTCAGGGTTCCTTCTCTGTGGTAGTTTCCGTTCGTGAGAAACAACATTTGAAAATTTCCCATCATCCCTCTTTTACCAGCCTGTTATTTTCGATTTTCCCAACATTATTCCAATATAATGGCTAACAAGCACTTGTAAATTGTTTTGTCTACATAAGCTAGACAGAGCGCAGATGAAATTACAGTATTCGCAGGCACTGACGTAGGTACTCGTTGGCGAGGATCGATCGGCACTCATTCTCATACGGTAGCAAGCACCACTGGACGGTGCATTCACCTCGGGCTTTCCAGAAACCTCATTGCAGCTGGTGCAGGACAGTCTGCATAGGATTTCGGTATGATTTCATCTGCTATTCCAAGAACATCAAAAGCATTTGTCTGGCTGGCTCGTTCAGTTCTGTTCCTCTTTGCAGTTTGAGATTGTTTCCTCGAAGAGTTTGCGTGGTATGTCGTGGTTTTCTGGGAATAGAGGAAAATCCAGTTTAAAGGTAGCCCGGGGTGCATTTGCACCAGGCGGCTGCTGCCATGTGCATTTCTAGTACACACCTGCAAGTTATCTGCTATATTCCGATTGAATCTAAGCACTTGGAGAGAAGCAACTTTCTAGGCATGCTGACTTCCGAATTTTTCATTTGTGGAAATCGAGCCCTAGGTCGTTGCTCTGAATTTGGATATTTTTTAAGTGTTCGGCATCTTTAGGATTGGATGGAAAGGAGAGGTGAGGCTGGGATTGCACTACTGACAGTTTTTTTTGAGCAGTCGGAATTGAATTATAACTCCCTCTCTCTCTCTATCTCTCTCTCTCTTTCTCTCTCTCTCTCTCTCTCTCTCTCTCTCTCTCTCTCTCTCTAGTGCCACTCTAAGGAACATTTTCCAGCAATCAGGGAGTGAACAGGTTACTTATTATTCCATGTAATCTCGCCTGTACTATGTCTATGCGTTCCCAAGCTTTTCCGGAAACAATATTAACAAAAACGGATTGCCACGTTCCGTTCCTAGCTCTTGGGAATAGCGATAGAGTACGTGGGTAACAGTCATTCGGTGAAAGTGGATTGGAAATGGATAAAAATCAGTCGCTATCCAGGGGAATTACATATGTAGTACTAATACGTTGATATGGCTCACAAGCAGAGCCGCGGTCTTCATGGTATAGTTCAAGCTCACTGGTAAACATCGCCTCGCAACCGCTGCGCAGTGCTGTCGTGACGCGGTTTCGCGGACCTGGGAAGCACGCGGCACGACCGCACTGCTCGAGTTGAAATTGCCTCTGTAATGACAAATCAGGGATTTCTATGGCAGTTTTTCGTCTCATTTAGTGTAAACTATCAAAAAACGATCTAACTTTGAAGAAAATCCCATGGTTTGCTATTGCAGTGACGGTTCGAGCGACGCGGTGGCGTCGCGTGCTTACCGAGTCTGCGGAAATGGCACGTCCATCGACACTTAATGTGTTTATTTGCCCATATTTTGCCTTGCCCTGGCATCTTTTGTGTCTAAAACATCGTGAAAACGCCCACAATGAATCAAATGAAAAATGAAAAAAATAGGGTACAACTTTACAATTTATTCTTAGGAATCAATTGAGCGATCTCTCACAGGTTACGTTCCTAGATGTGATATGTTAAACACACTTCCGTTTTACTGTGTTCCGCCACTGAACAAAGCGTTTAATTATCGCTCAATTCACACATAGGAAATAGCGTTTGTGGCGTGTTTCTGAAACGTGTTCAGCGTAAATTTGTTTCTCAGTATTTGCTCACTACTGATTCAGAGTCACAAGAATCTTCCGTCAGTATTACCGTTGTAGTCAGCACGGGCTTTTAATGCCTTCGTCTTGTACTTGTGCTGTAGCTACATTTTCCCTCCACTGAGGGGAGTTCCGTGAATCTATACATACTCGAGGACTCGATATTGTAGTTCTACAAACGCTCCATGCATTCCAATGTGCGGGTTTTCGTACCGTATCATGGTTTGTTTATTCATTTTCATGTTTACCTGACTGTTTTTTTCGCAGTTCTCAATGCACCAGCAAGGAAAATGTGTGCTTTGAACAATGCAGTGTGGACATTCCCTTTTTTGGTCATTCCAATTCTTGTGAGCCGCTTGGCTCGTTTCCCACCGCCTGACGTTGCCGCGACGCGAAGGTTACGCGTTACGTTGTCCCAGCCCACGAAGCATGACGCTGCCTATGGATTCTCCTAAACCTCATGGTAGACCTTGGTTTCTTCAATGCTGTTCCAAAACAACTAAATTCTAAACTTATACGAATAGTTCATATTTCATCTATCTGTTCATTTTCCATCTTGTGCATAAAACCTTCTACAAAAACTAAACATAAAAGTAAGTTTCCCCCTGCACTCATCAGTAAGGTAGAAGAAACTCATTAAAGTTTGCATAATGTGTTAGACTGTTTACCTTTAGGTAATATGTACAAATGTTTTCAAAAATCTCAATTTTTGATTATTTAACCTCAAAGGCAGCACCCACGGAAACTTTGCTCCCTCAAATTTTCGCTTTATTGGAGACTTCAGTGCATCCCAAAAAGTTCAGGCAAAACAAGAGCTGCGGAAATGGCCTGCGTTCAGCTCAGTAACCAGTACTTCTGCGTGATGGCGACAACTTTCGACGAGCTTGCCGCCCGCTAAACAGAGAGCGTTTCGTGGAACGACGTGGAATCAGCTGTTTCGTTGCATTCCCAGATCCAAACTCACTGGTTTTTCTTTCACTGCGAGTCTTTTTCGTGATTTTCCAAATGATTTTTGTTGTTTTCATTCACTACTAACATTTTCCACGCGCATTTAGTGGTGCTCATACCTGCCTGGTTAATTTTAGGGCTAGTTTTGGCAAAATTTAAATTTTAAGCCATTTCTCCGCCATTACAGTATTCCATGAAGTTTTCTTCCTCCAATGTTGGTTTTGTCAATCGCCACACATTTTCCAATGGGTATTTCTTCTGATGAATTTTAAAAAAGGCTGTATGTAAGACCAAAATCTTGAATGCGCGAAAAACCATCGGATAAAAGAGACGGCATTATCGATCAATTGATATCGGCCCTCATCCCCTGGCCTGAGCAACTCGACCACTCCTATTGCCCATAACCTGAATATGACTCTTAATAAGGACATTTTTGGCGTTCCCGGAAGGTTTTAGCTTCGTGAAAACGTTAGGCAGCCCCGATACATCAACTATATGCTAAAACCTTCGACACGAAATTTTCCGTGGGTGCTGCCTTTAAACTCACGTACCTGTTATACATGGTGAAGATAAAATAACTCTCCAATCATATTTTGTGGAGAATAATATGAAATGGAGAACACTACGTGGGGCTTAATCAACTGTTGATGTTTGTAGTTAACTAAGATGTTAACTATAAAATTACTGAGTCAGTGTATCAGTTGTTTTGTATAGGTGTTCGAGTGTTATTGTTATAATACAACGCTTCCAAAGAATTGCAGTGAATCTTATTCTTATGACATGTCAGACGAACAGTTACCAGAATATTTCTTTTTCGAATTCCTTAGTTCTAGAGGTATTCCTTTGAATTTATATATGATGTAATTATTTTTGAACAAACAACGTAGGTATTATACGTAATACTAACACTCGAATTAAGTCATGTGGAATTCATGGAACCATGTACAGGAATTTGTTTTTCTGATCGTTGACATCTTGACGTACTACGTCCACTATGTAAAGAGAAGAGCAAGTCGGGGACGCATGCTCGTTCACATTCCGGTAAAATAAGAATAAGGTTAATCAGACGACGGTGCTTGTTTGGCTCACTATTCTGGCCGTCTTGCTGACGTTGCGGCGTTCGTTAGGCAGCATAACAAACGTACCCGTAGAGGCACTGAAGTTGAAAGAAGAGATAATTTCAAGGGATCAACATGAAGTGCATTGCTGATACAGTAACGGGCTTACATCATTCCTATTTTAGAGTGTCAGCTAAACATCAGGACACTTCCGAAAGTTGAGGACACTTTTGTTCCTGAATTCTGTTGTGATTGAGATCGTTTGGGTGCGTTTCTGAAGTGATTTCGTCTACATTTCGTCTGCAGTGTCTTTGTTTTTGGTTTTTGCAGAGGTCTTTTATTAGAGACCTCTCATAATCTATGTTCTAATTCAGGCGATCTCGCTTCTGTATTTTCATTATTTCTTCTTTTGATACTTTGATGGGCCATTCTCATTTTTGAGGTGATCTTCTCAGTGTGGACCACAATCGCTTCATGTTTTTTTTCTGTTTCGGAGCGGCTCTGATCCAGTTTGGTAGCTCCTTTCATTTGAACGATCTGGAAAATGTATCGGACCAGCACATGGAGTGTCAGCCATGGGGTCTCTTGAGTATCGGACCAGCACATGGAGTGTCAGCCATGGGATCTCCTGACGTTTGATGGAGTCTAGAGGGTTGTTCTCGTGCTCTACCTGTCGACGTTTCGATGCATGACGTGCCCTGACCATCTGTGTATCGCGAATGCAATGTATTCTAACGGATCCCTAATCTTCGCCTCTTTCCTCAAACCTTTGATTTTCCTCATGGACGCAAAAAAAGAGTTCCGTTTAGTACCGGAAGAACTCCTTTTTTGCTTCAACATCGTTCTTTAAATACCTGACGTCAACGTACTTGTCTGAATTCCAAGTATTCATCTACTCCTAGTTCTTTTCGAAAAGATAGATGAAAAGAGTACAGGCGAGTAAGTCGTATGAATAAGACGAAGAGTGTCGGCGTCCATTGTGGTTGTCCCTCGGTTGTTGCTTCGACTTGCTGATCGCCAGTTATTGTATTCTGGTTCTTCTAATAAACTGTTCAACTACTACGGCTACTACGACCACCGGACAATCACAACAATAGATGAATTCCTCGGCTGCAGAAATGCGGTGCGATCTGAATGAGGCACGCGCAGGAAGCGCGGTCCAAGTGAGGGGGTCGAGTAGGTCCCGCCGCGATTCTGCGGCCGCAACTTTGTGAAACCGCCCGAGGTAGAAGGTTTTCCTCGCACGAAAAACTTTTATGGCGAACCTTCTCATGGCAGATCTTTAGGCATAAGTAATTCATACTGTCCACACTGTTAACACTAGGATATCCTGCGCAGACCTTTCCAGTTATTTTTCGCGATCCTGGATGCTGGCGGAAAATTTTCGTCTGTCTTTCAGTCTCATTTTTCTTAAATATTCAAAAATTGAAAACACTGCAGCGATTGAAAACACTTCAGGTCATAGGAAAAATCCCCAAACATCATTGTGGCTTACAATTTCCTTATCCTTACTTCGCAGTTTTCTCTGGATTTAGCCTGGAAGATGAGTAAAATCGTTCCGGATACTGCTATTATGAACTAACTTCTAGTTTGCTCGCTTACCTTTCAATTTAATCCTCATTTATTAATTAAATCTATTATTTTTTCTCAACTATTAGTTGACCTCTCATTACTTAACATCTCTTGCCTTTTACACTCCATTCATACTTAGATAACTAACGCACACGTTATCACCACGTACTCCTTGGTTTTATTATGGAGTTTTTGACCTCTTTGGTATTCTTTCATAGATCGTCGGAAACAAATGCCTTTTCCTCCGAGCTGAACTATCCAGAACGAATGAGCAGAACCCAAAAGCCATAAAATCATAAAAGCGTCGGTGGTGTACTCTCCTAAAAACACTGGTAACCGTGACAATGGGAACAACTATGACATTTTGTTTCCTTTGTGAACACTACAATTTGATTCTCTACAATAACTATTTGGGGTAGCTGCGAAATAGAGGTGAAGGTGGAATTGGCGAAAACGAGACTTTTCCAGAAAGTAAACTGGAATTCAAGAATTATAGAGTTTTTTTTCTGATGAAAATTGAGTATAGGAAATTTTTTAAAGCAAAAATTTTCTATATTTTTTCTTGGAGTTGACCTCATTCTCATTCTTGTTGCCTGTTGCCATTCGGAAAAATGCCAAGTGCTTTATACCTACGTATTTCCAAATATATTGCTTTTATAAATTATGCGCATGTATTCTGACTTACTTTGAGTAGGCGTAATTACTACTGTACTTAAATATACTGTAGATGTACCACATGTACTATCAGTACTACGTAAATACTATTTTTTAATGGTTCAACTCTGTAATAACTTTCAGTAGCCCTCAGCTGTAAGGAGAATAGCTGGGTAATTATGAAGAAAAACTTATGATCTATGGTAAAGTCCGCATGCACTTAACATTCTGATTTTTCAATGTTTTTTTTTTCAAAGTCTACTATTTCCGAAGTGTCCACCCAGGAAATGAGCCTCTCTGATGCCTTTCCGATGGGTTCTTCATAATTTGATCTACGTTTTCTCAAAATGAACACTAAAAACTTCTGGGAATAGCTATAGCCACACTGACAGCGAGGGATATCTATCAGAAGACTTCCAGTAGTGTTCTTTACTTATTTTATCCTGGTTAATTTCTTCAAACTTGAACGGGTTGTACGGATTACCCGGGGTAAACGTGCTAGCATTGGACAAATTCACCCATGACTACCACATTTACCTTGAGTAATCCCAACGATGTATTCGTCCACAGGATTTTCAATCCAATCTTGTTGTTCAAATCTTTAGTAATGTCCTCCTTTTTTCTCTTGTTCTTCTTCTATTTATCTTTGTTTTCATGCTACGCGTATCTAGTATAATTTATCAATTTGGATAAATGCGCTCTACTGGATATGTCGATGTGGTTTGGGTATTCGACTCTCTAACAAAAATTCATCCTCTGATGTGTACATATTAAATCGTTTGACATTTACTGTAGGATAGTTTTATCCGGTTGATTTCCACTTTATAACGACCATTTATTGTGACGATAGTTGAGCATATGTGCGGATAACCCGGTTTTCTTTCATTCCTCTTCATTCGCTGCACACTTTCCCGCGTTCTTCCTCTCTTTGTTGTCTTCGCAACCGTCGCACATGGTGAAACACACTATAATATTGTCGATTTTAAAAACCGCAAGTATCCCACATACTGTCTGCATTTGCAGACTGAGCAGTTCAATTGACGCGTAATTGGTGCCTTGTCCGCGCAAGAGATGAGCCGAACATATAGCGATGCACTATTAATTATACATTCCTCCTTTGAAGTTCGACCCCCTCCGATGAACGCCTATGCCTCCCATATCTACGAAATTGTATGCTACAGTAATCATAGGTAAAATTCAGGAGAAATAGATTCTATTTCTTGCAAGACGCACTTTGTAGCTGACGTTTCTTGGCAACATATCCTTTTGAGGTGATGTTGAAATCGGAGGGTGAAAATATAAAGTGCCCTTTCGAAGACTGATGTTTTCCTTGAGCACAAACACGCCTAAAAATCTTAGGCGCTGCACTGTTCGAGATAATGTCACGGTGACTAAGACATTAATTTAAAGTTAGGTACAACAATTGAACTTGAAAATTTCATGTAATGAGGCCGCGATACCTACGATTTTCTATCTCTTCTGCTCGTCATAGGTATAACATCATTTATTTCGACCTTTCGACAAAACCGTCTTCTTCAAAGGTTTGGAAGTGGCTTTAGTGATTTTTATTTGTGTTCTGTACGACCAAACGTCTCATCCTGCTCCGCCAGTTCTCGACGTTGTCCAAGGCAAGGTGCGATCAGAATACTCAAGGTCGAGATCGGATCCACCAGGCGTTCCACCCTTAGCGGAATTATCCGCACTGGCTCGTGATCGTTGCAGCGGACGACTGGTTGGTACTCAACGTCCGGATCTGATTCTGGTTTCATCTACAGTCGATAGCCCACATAACGGTAGGAAACGAAGAAGATCGCTTGTTAGTGATATATTCAATTCTACTGCTCACCCCTGAATTTTCTGGTGAAGATCTAGGCCGCTTCTAACGCCTTCCTAGCCGAAATATCGTATGTCATTTCATAGCGTAGATTCTCTGGAATTGAATCTCTGTACGACTGGACCCACTTGCTTTGCCACAGGTCCATGAGATTCATTGCAAGGGGGTAGTCCCACCCAGCCTCGGAGAGATGAAGAAGGTCATCAATGGGAAACATTCATATTTGTGGGCAGATCACCCAATTTACTTATAAATTCATGGCACGAGTACACCATTAAGATGACCCAGGGTAACGTTTTGTCTCGGGATTAACGATGATTAAATTTGGAGATGTCAACACGTTTACTCTGGGTAGCCTCAGTGACACGTGCGGCTCCATAAGTCGCTCTAAAGTTGCTAGGAAACAAAAACGTATACTACATTACAACATAGTACATGGCAGTAGTGTGAAAACATGTGTGAATTAGGGTCCTTAACTTGTAGTTGAACACCCGCACTCACACATGACTTTACTTTTATACATTGATGGTCCATCATCCCTGCTCGATTGACCTTCTCAGTGTGGACCGAATTCGCTTCAGGTTCTTTTGTCTCAGGCTGCTCTCACCCGGTTTGTTAGCTTCTTTTTGTGCGACCTGGAAAATGTATCGAACCAGTGCGTGAATGGTCGGCCGAGGGATCTTTTGACGTCTTCTGTTTTCGCATGACACTGAGAGCAACTATATATCTCGGTGCTTAAGCACTATAGATGACGAATAAATTTCAGTAAAAGGACGATGAAGGCGTAGATATTCATTTCAACTACCAGATCTCGGATAATTCCCGAGTAAATTTAGGCGTCTGGCGGTTCATGCACAAACATTGCGTCCATTCTTTGCAAATGTCACTATATTTCCTACACCATCTCTCACACATTCGCCAAGAATTTCGGCAGAACACATTGGGGTAGCTTCACCAGAGCTGGATGCCGCCTCAGATAATAGTAATACGTCTTTATAATGATTGTGAGCTCTGCCAGAGGGTTTCCTCCGCCTTTCCGTGAAATTTCATGAAAGTGGTTCTTTGGTGCACCGGTGGTTCTTCTAAATCAACTGTGAACAATAGTTCATGAGCAGGGAACCCATCATGAGCAGAACACCATGAGGCCTATATGCCGAGTTGACTGAGGGCGTTGGGGACTTGTTGAGACGACAACAGTGTAGAAAGCTACGGTGCTATTCCGGTAGATACAGTATGACTCACCAATCTTGCGTATTGAACGAGGTCCAAGATGAGCTAGTTCTGCTGCGTTGCATTGATTGGCTCACATCCAACATGATAAGGTATTTGATGACGTGCCGGAACTTACCTCATGTTTGATCTCGTCCAATACGCAAAATTAGTGAAACGGACAGAATGTAATAGCAGATCGAACACATATTCAACGATATAATGGAGTGTGAACGTTCGACTTTTTTTGAATCTCGGCGTAATGAATACAGTTGCCTTGGAAAACTTGAGCAGTGGACCAAGATTGTTACAGTTCTTTATTCCGGCTAACGTTTTGGCGTCGTCCTCTTCGTCAGAGCCTTTAAAGTCAAAAGCATATGTAATATACCCTCTCAAACGCTCAATCATCCCACAAGTTATAACTCAGCATGAGAGTATGTAAACACGAGAAGAAAATCAGAGTGAAAATCAAGTAAAACCCGCAAATGCTTACCTAGATAGCCGTTCAGCGGCGATGAGAGGGTACCGCCGCGTAGAATAGGTGTGCCGCTACTAGTAAGTAGGGTGCCCCCGTGTCTGACCCCGTAGATCAAGACCAGCAAATGTCTTGGTACAGAGCCATTCAAGACAGCGATATAATAGTCGGACATGACATGACACGAAATGGCTTTATTGAAAGTCGTGATGTCGCGGCACTCTTCTCATTTTGAATTAGATCCATGTTTTTCTGCAAACGCAGCATTTCTAGTCATGTTCTGATAAGTCTATCTGTTCAAGGACTTTCGAGGAATTCTCTGCATCCTCACTGTATTTCCCGCAACAATTTATTCATAGCAGTCAGGAGGAGCTCGATATCTTTTTCCGCTCCATGTCGCCTTGTTTACAGCATTTTCAAAGCCGCAAACAGTCAGACACCTAGGAAAGCTTAATCGTTTTGTTAGAACATAAAGCATGATAAACACCCATTGCTTTACTTCCCTAGCGACCGTGTTCTTCTAACATTGTTTTATTGTTGCTATGGCTTCAATGTATACTCACATAACTACGAGATACTTTCAGATGTCCATGAGCTGCTAGTTAACAGGGATTCATCAAAGCACAGAGAATGGGGTTGTGTCAGTCCACAGAGGACAAGCAACTTGCGCAAAAGAGCAAGGCTATCGACAAAGAGATGATGCAGGGTCACATCGCTCAGCAGAAAGTTGTCAAGCTTCTACTGTTAGGTGAGTTGTTGTTCTTTTTCTTGAGGTTTAATATGACGCATGCGGAGGGGCAGAGAAAAATCTGAGAGTTCCTCGGCATATTTGAGGTAAACATAGCTCTATAGCAATGTAATAAACCTTGTGAATATGTAGGTAACTACTTTATTGCCAGTATGAGGTAATTGGCAACCATACTTCTGTCCACCTTCATTTAATTTACGGCTTATAGTTAACTCACGAGAAAGAATACGTCAATGAATAGTAAATGAGATACGGGGAATGAATGAGTTGTAAGAACTCACCTACTCAATGCTGGTAAATGATTACTACATATGGGGAGATCTTTTACAAGAGTTCTCGGGAACTCAGTGAACAGGCATCATTAGAGAGGAATTGAAGTTCTCACGGCCTAGAAAGAATGGAATATAGGGGGAATGTAAAGTTGTCATTCATTTAAAGCTACAAGGTAAACCGGAAAATCCTTGGGCAGGCCGACACCAGCGTTGCCAAAGAATTCCGCGCTCCAGCGCCAGCGGCGTGACCGGGTCACCCTGCTTTGGATGGTGCGAATGTTAGCTTTTTTGAATGTGCATTTTTGGGATTCTTTATGTACAGACAAGTAGCGACAGGCCCTCTCGCCTGTTTACGCGTCCCGGTGCCAAAACGCGCGCTAGGCACCGATTTTTGAAGGTGAATTATTGTGATTCTTTATACATATGTGGATTCTTTATATATAGATATAGGAAAATAGATCGATTGATATGGATAGCAGCTACGATATCCACACTAAGTTTTTCAAACAAATTTTCGGAGCATGGCTCTGCGTTCTTTTTGTTCCAGGGACATAACCCACTGCAGCGAAAAGGTTCACCCACCAAAATGAGGGTCAAGAACCGCAATGGTATAGGCTAGCGTGCTTATGAAATCAACTCTGAACGTCAATTTTGAACCCTGAAATTTGCGGGTTTTTTTCTGTAGCGGTTTTGTGAATGCTATACCTAACTTCCCTACCAATAGCGTTTTACCAATATTAGCAATAATTTAGTGTTCATGTCACCATGAGCATCATAGCATTAGCTGCTAGTTATTCTCCGAAAATCAAAATGACGCAGTAGTTCTTGTTACCTGACGCCTCATTAAGATGCATTTCCAATGCATAATCATTGCTTTTGTTGGCGAAGCGCAGCCACACTGCTGCCTTGCCATACAATTACCTTCATTACTTACCAAGCAAAAATCATCTCTCATTGATAATGATGAGGTGATATGGATGACTTCGAACATCAATGACCAAGTGGTCTATCACAGAGTTCCAACTTTTATGTCACTGTACACATCTTCAAATTGCTGTTTTCTGAAAACTGTATGCCGCATAATTCCTGTGAAGTTAACCTGGTTTTTGAATTTTTTCAAAATCTTCACCTCAAACCTGCTAAAAACGAAAAAACAATGAAGGAATGATGCGAAGGAAGCTGTATTATTGAGAGAACGGAATGTTACTAAATTTCTAGGGCGTTTTTCGGTCTCTTAATGCTGAATCTGAAAAATGCTTCGTCTCTGCCCTATGACACTGCCTTTTTGCGTTTACCTGAGCAATTTGTTTAAAGAATTGAAATCCTGGACTAGAATTATATTTTGAGGGTTGCGCAGATTTGTTTTGGGTCGTTGGCTGGCTCTAGGTTGAACAGTAGGGTAGCCAATATAATTTAGGTGTTCCGAAGGAGGGGTATATCCTCAGCAACGAAGATTTCGACGCTTAAATACACTGCGTTTCATAACTATACGTCCACCCTATTTTTTGCAGTATTAGAAGATGCAGCTAAGAGAGACTTTTTCTGTTTCAACCATTAGATTCAGGGATAAGAATAACCTTGGAGCAACAATTTTCACTGCGCTAGCTTTTCTTATAAGTTTCAATTTCGAAATTATCAATTTCCCCAACGTTTCATAACTATACGACCAGTCGCGAACACTTCAATCCTTGAGCAGTCTAGCAGTGAAACAACACTATTTTGCAACAAGTTTAATAGCCACTTGGCTCTTCCTGCCTAGAACCCTCTTCAAAGAGGATATTTAGTATACTAATGTCCGGCATGCACTGTGGCGTTATCCTAAGGGAAGGTATACTTGTATCGACGATACCCTCCCAAAAACGACAGTAAATAACTCTGTAGGGTGTTCTGGTACTCCGTCGATTCCGATCGGCACGAAACGAAAACTATCTCTAGTCTACTCCCGGCACAGAAGTCACCCTAAATCATCAATGATCCGCCTCCGAAGCTGCGGCGACTGATGGTGGTGAGGTTCTTCCGCAAACCGCACTAGTAGCTTCCCACGCTTTCAGATCCATCCAAACTGAACTTCTACTCATCTGTGGAGATGATCCGAAAGCATTCCCCAAAGCCCCATTTATATTACACTGATATAAAAAAAATTACCACCACCGTTCTCCAATCTGTTGTCGTGTTCCGTCAAGCAAATTCTAGCTGAGCCGTCTTGTGGCGAAAGGTCAGACGTGGAGCCTTCTTCACAATCTCTAAAGCAACATTTCCGCTGCGATGGAGCGCTCTCCAGTCAGTGCTCTCCGGGACAGTAACTTTTAGTTCTTCTCGGATCTTGTTGGGAGACAATCAACTGTTGTACGTTCGCCTGTATATCTGCCTCTCGTCGTGAGCTGCAAAATGTTTCGCATCTATTATCCTTCTTCTTATTGTATACATCCGAATTTCGCAAATAAGTGGAAGTCAGGAAGTGTGTACGACTAATCTTCTTCCTATTGGTTCGCCTGCATAGTCCGGCATCGTTTAGAGCGCGGATCTGAGTTTTTTCTTCTGTGGTTAGGCCTGTACTGCAAGGCGTATGTCGAAAAATGTGAAACCCACCAATTGCCATCCTTGCCCACCCAAGCTGAGACCACAAACTTTCATCAATTCTCATTATTCGTTAGTGGACGTATAGATATGAAACGTGGGAAAAACGGTAACACCGGATTCTAAAACTCTGGAAATCAGTGTGCGGTGTAGAAATTTGTGCCCCTTGCTTATTTTGTCCGCTGAATCTATTGGCAATCATGAAAAAATCCCAAAGTCGCTGCATTCCATACAGCTGCAAAAAATAAGGTGGACGTATAGTTATGAAACGCAGTGTATGCATAGAAATTCTCCTTTCCAGGCGATAGCAGGCTTCCCTTGGATAAATTCAACGCATCCTTTAATGAGCTATCCAAATCACCTTATTGATTACCTGTTGATTTTGTAATTCTTCAGGAAGAGTAATTCTTCCTGAGAAGTACCTTCGTCGTGAGAAACTGTTGTCTCACAGGCTCTTAGATTTACAATAGCTTATTTCCCTCGAAACGTAGGCTGTACCAGGTTTGCGTAACTTTCAGTGCTATCCTCATATTATGTGCAGGATGTGACGTACCGAACGTCATCCATTCGCTTTCCGTTTTGACTCTGATCCCTAATAAGTGCTGCTTACGTAGCTTACTTAATAACATTTTGTGACCGGACCACTAACTATTCAATTAGTCGGCGCGGTTG
Source organism: Ancylostoma ceylanicum (assembly GCA_000688135.1). Taxonomy (NCBI): domain Eukaryota; kingdom Metazoa; phylum Nematoda; class Chromadorea; order Rhabditida; family Ancylostomatidae; genus Ancylostoma; species Ancylostoma ceylanicum. Next base: position 592,083 of record JARK01001442.1, on the reverse strand, counting down.
AGCATTGGGGAAAACCTAATGAGTGTAGCAGAGTCGTAATTGACATAAATTCAGACAAATTGATAGAGTCTGACTGTGTGGTATGCAAAATGAAACTTCAGGGACGGAAAAAAGAACTTCCATAGAAAATCTAACTTCCATAAAATATCTAAGGTCTCCCATGACAGCCTACGTTTATTCTTTTATCACACCGGCACAATGTATGTCCAGCCTTTCGTGCATAGAGTTCAGCTGATCTCTCTACATCTCCATCCAACAGCTTCGTCCAATCGTCAGAGAGGCCTTTCCCAAAGTAGCTTTAGGATTTTGCCATTTCCTCTATCCACCGTATTTTGGGCCGGGTTCCTTGTTTTTTATTTCGTATAGGACGTTTTCTCTATCAGAAAACTACAAAATGCTCGGATTGGTAACGTCACTTTGTGTGTCTCTTTGTAATCCGCTGTTACACGTCACAAAATAGAATATTAATAGAAACAATTTTCACAGTAATATTCGGGCCCGGTAATGTCAATCACGTACATTTTGCTTGTACTTACTAATGCCTAAATGAATTACTTATTAACAGGACAAGTGATAAAGAAAGGAAAGAAATTAGCAGATCACATTATTGTAGCTAGCGAATGACCTTTAATGACTTCGAATTTAGAACCAATTAACGTCTCGAAAGCGTGGAAGGTACTAATTCAGTAAAATTGATATTACACAAGGATTCGGTGAAGGTGTCGGCCTTCTTTCCTCGCATTTCTTCGTTTTTTTTTTCTTTTTTTTTTGGTTTTTTTCATGCTGGAGTGGAAAAATACGCCTCTAAATTTCATCCTTCCAGGTGCCGGAGAATGCGGGAAGAGTACAGTTCTGAAGCAAATGAGGTTAGTAATTCTTAGTTGATTGAGAGGGCAGCCATGGAAGAAAATGAAATTTCTTGGACTCATTCCGTGATCACGATGTACGTTACAGGATTCTCCACGACCACGGCTTTTCACAAGAAGAAGCTGATCAACAAAAAGGCGTCGTCTACAATAATACTGTACAGGCTATGGCAATGATACTTCGAGCAATGAACAGTCTTAAGATTTCACTGGAGGATCCGTCGAAGGAGGTGAGCCTGCTCCTATGACCTTGCAAGGCCCGGCGCTAGGTGTTCATCCAAAAAAAAAAGATATCCAGAGAGCCAGACAAGGTGATCAGGTGGCACATATCCTGAAAATTCCGAGCAGGCAAAACCTTTTGTTCTCCATCAGTGACAGTTCTTTGCGTGCTTTGGTGCTAACACTAAGGCTAAATGACAAAAGTACACCTATTTGTCGTAACGAAATTCCCTGAAATTCAGAAGTAATAGAATATAGAACATAAGTTAGTAAAATAATAAATGAAAACATATTAAAAACAACAATAATGAAATAATAATTAATGATAAAATAAATAAAATCAATAAATAATATAAATTAGTCAATAAAGTGTAGAAGCGACATAAGCGTCTACAATGCGCCAATTTTCTCTGCACAAAATAGTCAAAAACTATTATATATCCTTTCTACTTCTGGGATGGTATTCGTTACTAAGTTTACCCGAGGTAATCGCGTTTACCCTCGGAGTTGATGTAACCTCAAAGCTTTAAGGTAATCTGGAGCCGCTTGCATCATTAAGATTACCCATGGTAATGGTGTTAACACTCCAAAACTCACCCATCGTTCAACACGGGCGTCAACGCTTTCACCTTGGGTATGCTCAATTACGAATCCAGACCCTATACTTGTCCATGAGAAGCAGGTGAGCAGGAGAATCACACCTGTCCTGGAGCTTTTTTCGCCTCAGAACCTTCGGGCAAGCGTGTGATGAATACCTTGGGCCATATGCATCATTGAGATTACCCAGGGTTAACGTGTTAACATCACACGATTACAGATCGTTAGCACGCGCATCACAACGTTCACCCTGGGTAATCCCAATAATGCGTTCAGGCCCTTGTTTCACGTTTGACCTTAACTTTAGCACAGGAAATCATACCCCGTGGTAAACGTTTACCCCTATTTTCAGTGGTGAATGTCATCCCTGGGATTTTCTAGGTTTGCCCCTAATTTTTCTGAGATCTGACCCGCCCTCTGACCCGGCATGGAAAGTGCTACGAAAAGCTTCAAAATTTCCCGATAAGGTGCTGTCCACCTTTTGCCTTTGTGTTTTATACCCTGTCTAGAGGGTAATCCATTCAAATTCATGAAGGTGTTTCTATGAGCCTCCGGGATCAAAATCCAGTGCGATATTGTCTGCCAAACAACAAAAAAAAACTATCAGCTGCTTTCTTCTGACGGGTATTTCTAGAATGGATGTTTACCAGGATTCTTATGACATTTATGTGGCAATGCAGCAGATGATATTTGAATTGAACATCCGTCAAATCCAGTAATTATGTACAGTAGCGGCCATGAAGATATGATCAGAGACACTATTGAAGAAGGAATCTCGAACTATAACTCAACTATGGATTGAGCTATTCAGACCAAATTTGCAGACATGGTGAGAGTCTGAGTGTTCTTTTTTTGCGCTGCTCGGCATTGACGTAAACTGCTTCCAAGCAGAACCACCACTTTTCAAGTAAAAATTCACTATTTCATTACCATTATAGTTTTTCGACTTTATCGCGACATCTCAGCTCCGGAAGGAATTGTTCTAAATTGTATCGCAAGCGAGCAATTTGTTATATAAGTTGCGTTCCATAGTTCTTCTCTTCACACAAAAAAGTGAGCTTGCCAAAAGTCGTGTAAAGTTATGAAAAAGGATTTTTTTATAATTCCAAAGAAGAAATATCGGTCCCGACTCGGAATATTTCTATGATATCCACTACTAGCAACTATTCCGGTTTTCAAATGAGAACTGCATTGCTATTCATATGCTTAAGATATAACTAAACCGATTTTTTGGTGATTTTGATAATTTAATTTCGTCTTCCCGTTTGAGAGCAAAGGGAGCGCAGTAATAGCATTGTGGTGGAGATAATAGACAAATATGTGCCCAATCTGTACCAAATCTTCCTTTTTCCAGTAGCCAATATGTGTGATGCTATGCAAAATCTACGAAATCCGGTAAAGTTTATGTTTGAGCTCAATAATCCATGTTAATTGAAGCTGTGTCAATGTTAAGCTGTCATTGGAATGCGCTCATGGGCTTTCAGTACATACTAAAATTTGGGTCAGATAGCTCAACCCAGAAGCGTGCAAAAGATTCCCAGGTCGGCATGGCTCTGATCATGTCTTTATGGCCGCTACTGTACGTAATTAACGGGTGTAGATAGATATAGTCTGGTTTTTGTGAGGATTCGCGAGGGACAGGGAACCAAATAAGCAAAATTTATCCGGAATTTAAACGAAGTGCACTGGGTTCACCTCGAGTTCACCCTTAATTTAGCTTGAGATTTGCGATATCCACATGTCAAGTGAAATTTGGATGAGTTCACGAGGATACTCAGGAAATTTTCCGTAACTCAGAGAGCAACCCATTGCCTAAAATTTATGAAGCATTATTGTTTTAAAAATTATAGTAATATGGTATGCATAGGTTGAATTAACCAGAATAATCAGCTTTATACTAATAACAAGTCTATACTTACACAAGCATAATATAGCACATTACCGTAATCTAATAGTATTCACATAATTTGCACTGCTTCTTCTACCACAGTCACATGCACTATGCAGCACATTCCTACAGATTTCTGTTGAGAAATGCGAATTTATAACAGAGTTAATTACTTCTCAAGCATATAGAACGCTTTTTGCAGCATTTCTGGGGAATTGCCTTTTTTTCTGGAATCTAGCATCCATATTTGAGTGGCTAAGGTTCTTGCTATCCATTTGTAAGAGACAACGAGCTAAGACAAGGGCATGGGAATATATATGTATGGAAAAATATGTATTTCCGTAGGGGTTAAACGTTTTATCGCCCTATGTGTTATAAAATTATGTATTTATTGACTTACAATGGTCATCGGTGACGCTGACCTTTCCGCGTCTTCGAAAAGCACGCGGCGCGACCGCGCCGCTCACGATGGAATCGTCGACGCAATGGCGAATCTGGGTTTTATTGATAGTTTTTCATCATATTTGATCTTACATAACAAGAAAACTAACTAACTGTCAAGAAAGCTTCACAGTTTTTTGTCGCCGATAGGAATCGTGCTGGAGTGGCGCGGTCGCGTCGCGTGCTTTTCGGGGCGCGGAAAGGCCACCGTCATCGATCGCTGTATCATCAGAAGCAGCGTGAGGAAATAGGAATCAAAAACTAAGCTCAGTGATGGTAATTGCATTAGCTACATATGTATTTGTAGCAAAACAAAAAGTCAAACTTGTATTATTTACAACGCGTCGTAACAAAATTTTCGACCCTTCTTCCTGGAATATCCAAGCGACTCCTTCTCTAGGCTGATGCTCGAGTGGTCTTGGACACGATCAAGGCTGGTCAGGAATCCGAGCCTTTCACGCCGGAACTCACGCAGGCGTTGAAGAACTTATGGGCAGATCCGGCAATTTCAGTCACAGCAATTAGTCGTGGAAATGAATTCCAACTGACTGAAAGCGCTCCACAGTAAGTCAACCTTCTGAAATTTACCCATAGCTACCTGAAATGGTTTTCTTTCAGCTTTCTGAGCTCAATAGATCGTATAGCTGCCAAGGATTACAAGCCAACCGAGCATGATATCCTGCTTTCTCGAATCAAAACCACTGGAATAGTCGAAGTGAAGTTTCAGATGAAAAACGTCGATTTTCGGTGAGTTTTTTCAAGAAATTTTTCTTTTCTACTTTTCTTACTCCGTGCCCCCACAGCAGTTTTCTACTAAACGGGTCAATTTGAGTGAACGGACATGATTTTGATAATCAAGGTGTCGCGATTTCTAGGACAAGGAGGACAATCAAAGTTTTTTGGAAAAAAATATTGGTGCTTATAGGAATTTCTTGGAAGAAAAATACAGGTGATTATAGAAAGTCATCAGTAAACTGGGGTGAGATTTTTGGAATGAGCCATTTCCTTGGAAATTTTTATCAGGAGGAGGAGGATTTCCGAGAAAGCAAGTGTTTGAAATCCTCCAATTTCCGCATCTTAGCGGAGTAGTTTCACTGGTCAACCCCTCGGAAAACTTTTAGGGACTAAAAGCGCCTTGTCCTACTCCCACCAAGCAGATCCGCGCTTAGTGAAGCACTCTGATCGTCTGCGCTTCCACACATTTCCTTAATATCGGCAGCCAATCCCCTGGAAACTTCTACCAGGATGAGGAGAAGTTCTGAGAAATCTAACATTTGAAATCCTTCAGTTTCCACATCCTAACGGAATAATTCCATTGAAAACCCCTTTGAAAAATTGTAAGGGCTGAAAGCGATTTTTCTGCTGCTGCCTAATCAGATCACCGCACTCTGATTGTCTGCGCATCCATATATTTCCTTTATATCACCATTCCCATTCCGATCTCCACAGGTCCTTCTGAACTGTCCAAATGGATGGTTAGTAGCGTGTGCGTGGAACTCGAACGGTGGATTTTTCCGCAACTAATATTTCTTGACTAAATCTCCCTGTGCTACCAATTCGCGGATATGGAGCTGTATACCTGAAAAGGGCGGCGCAGTCAAGCTCCGTGATTGGTCAGTTCATGCAAATGGCCAGTCACAGAACCCGGTCGCCCCGCCTTTCTCAGGTATAACGGTTCACACCTCCACTTCGCTGGTGAAGTTCACATAAATTTTGAGAGAAATTAGTGGGAATGTTATAGAATAGCAGGAAGTCTTTGGTCTGAATTCAGGCGGAGACCAACCGGGCTTGGAATGTACTCGAATTTTGAGCCGCCTGGTGTTCCCAATTACTCCGATTATGCGCGAATTTTGCGACTTTCAGTGGAAATTCGTGTGAGGAAAGCTGCCTTGTCGTTAGAAAAATGTGTTTTTGTAACGGAAAACATGCGAAAATCGTGCTTTAATGCTGAGAAACAGCTGGTATCGTCCTATGAACAAGGCGCTTATGGTCGAAGCGATAGCAACACCTTCTGCAGGGTATTCGACGTCGGTGGACAGCGTTCGGAACGAAAAAAGTGGATCCACTGTTTTGAAGACGTGAACGCCATCATCTTTATCGCTGCTATATCAGAATATGATCAAGTACTGTTTGAGGACGAGACAACGGTATGCCTTTTAGTGATTTTTTACTTTCCCCTCAAATTTTTGTTAAATTTTATGCTTTTGTTTTCCAGAATCGAATGGTAGAATCGATGCGGTTATTCGAATCGATCTGTAACAGCCGATGGTTCATCAACACCTCCATGATCCTGTTCCTCAACAAAAAAGATTTGTTTGCTGAGAAAATCCAACGAACAAATATCACCGTCGCCTTTCCCGACTATAAAGGTAACTTAACTCTTTATTTCGTTCACTCTTCACCCAATTATATTTATAGTAATTCTAATCCTTACACTTTATAATGCCAAACAAGCTAAAAAAAAAACCTGGAACACTGAAGCATTTTACCTCTTGTCACCATGACAACGCGAATTTGTTATCGATACCTTACGTTGCCATAGTATTGCGTCATAGTGACAATTTCATTGTTTGCTTGCGGCATGTATGCAATTTACGTGAATGAGAGCCTTCAAGAAGACGAATCAGCTGTAAAAAAAAAAAACTAAACCTACCCAAGGGGGCGAGCTTATGATGCGGTGTTGATGAAAAATAGGGATGGGGCAAGATTTGGTTCATGGATCTGCCCCCTTCTCAAATACGGAGACAATTACTGCTATATTCTCGCCATAGTAGAAGACTAGATGCAATCAGCCTGCACCTTTGTCAATAGCGAAAAGGTCAAAGAATGAAAAAAGAACTCATTGTCAACAAGACTTTCCGAGAGCTGTTTTCTTGTTTACCATTCATTCCTCCCCAGTAATTACTCAGTAAGAACGCAAATATAAAAAGGAAAACTAAAATCAAATGTGATTTATTTCGCCTCTGTCTTTAAACGACTAACACTTTCTAGTTTCTTCAAGGCTCTTCAGTAAAGATGGGGACCAGTAAAAGAGAGTTAGGAGAAGAGAAGAGCAAGAAAGGCGACGAATTCGGGAAGGAAGATTAGAAATGGTGAAAAAAAGGAATAAGCAACAGGAGTTCCCTTCGAAGAAGATCCGCTCTTTTATTTTTTACACCTCTATATCGCCATCAAACGATTCTCTTCGATCTGCATTTATGTAGAGTTCAGTAGTAGACATAGTACCTCCAATCTCCGGCTTCATGTTGCACGCTTCCTTATTCTTTTGCACTTGGAAATAAAGGCGAACTGCCGAGTATGTGGGCGTACGACCCGCGCCACCCGACAGCGTGTTGGTCGGAGTCTTTTTTCGACACGGGTAGCATCACGTTGAAGCTGGTGGAGGGATGGTCTACCGCTCAGCTTGGCAGCATAAGAAAGACTGTAGTACAAATTACAGTTTCGAAACCCTATATGGATATGAGCCTAACTCAGTTGGTATTCATTTATTGCAACATTTTGAAAATACATTTGCGAAACAGCGGAAACATAACAGAATAGTAGAAAGTGTCTTGTCATCGGATCAGTTTTCTTTTGAAAATTTCTTCTGACTTAGGGGTTACTCGATACCATAGTCACAGTAATCGCACTAGTCTTCTACCAAATTTTCATTTTTGTAAGGCTACTGCGGGAATAATATGGCAGAAGGGAATAAAAAGCTGGTATATGTAGGGAAACCGCAGTAATGACAGCGACGTTTGCCGCAGCCTTTTTAACGTATAGGAGTGGTAAAACGTAGGTGGGGTTGCGGAATAGAGTGGGTACGATGCTCATGTTTATCACATTCAAAAACCCTTTAATCAACCGATGACGAGAATTCCGAGATTCTAGTTGGCAGAAGCGGGATACTGTCTTATCGAATTACCATTTCCTTGCCAAAATTGACATTTTATGTTTCTTTCTTACTGTACTCCTAACACATCTCAGTAGAAATGGGGCTATGGTAGAACACTAGTGCAATTTTCGTGAACAGTACATCAAACAGTCCCCTTAAGTGACGTCAAGGCGAGAACTTCAGCAGGAAACCGATCCGATGACAAGACACTTTCTATAATTCTAATTTTGAGTCTGAACCGCCAACTATTCTGACTATGTGCGAAATTGCGCGACTTTCAGTGAAAATTCATGGGAGTACCTCTACCTAGTCGATAGAAAAATATTCTTGTAACAGAAAACATCCGAAATTAGTGCTCTAATGATGAGAAACAGAAATGGAACAACAATTTTAACTGGAATCGAGAGCACAGTGTTGCACGAGTGTATACTCTAGCTTGTGTAACTGAGTAAAATTCTTCATTGGCGTCTTCCTGCTTAGGCAAAAAGTGGATATTTTTAATCTTAACATGCAGAAAAATTCAAAAAAATATATAATAGGTTTGACCATAATTTTTACCCGTTCCAGGTGCGCAAACGTACGACGAAGCCACCGCATTCATCGAGGAGAAATTCGAAGGATTAAATGCGAATCCAGAGAAGACGATATACATGCACCAAACGTGCGCCACCGACACCAATCAGGTGCAAATGATTCTCGACTCCGTCATCGACATGATTATCCAAGCGAATCTGCAAGGTTGTGGCTTATACTGAGGAGGTGTTCGCTATGTTCCATAGCTCGCTGTTATTTGTGAGATTTTTTACTACTGTGAGAGACACGGAGTCATGTGTATCATTTTGTTGCCTTTTGAGTGTTGTGTTCGCGTGGCTGAATCAACTCTCTTCATTGTCCTCGTTAACAATGATCTCTATAATGTTACGATTGTTTATATTTTTGCTATGTTTTTTTTCTGTTCCTTACGTCACACTTCATTTCGAAATGCTTTTTTGTATAAGACATTGTACACTACGAAAATTGGGCTTATTCCCTTGATTTCATTACCTGAGGTGAAGGTTCCTGGTCCGGTGAGCTCCCCTAGGTGGGAAAAGTTGTCCTTTTTCAGGACAATGCCAAATTGGGTCCTTGCCATGCTGAAGCTGTTTTAATCCATGTCAGTATTTCAATGGTAGGGTTCTAGGATCTGACGGGATTTCTAGGATTTCAAAATTGTGCTCTGAAACCAATTAAGGCTGAATGTCCAGCAATATTTAGTCAAACATCCGAAGCATGCAGGGTGTGCATCATCGTGAGGGAAAGAGAGGCGTGGCCAGGCAAGTCTGATTGGTGCATTCGGGGTGGCGGTCACGCCCACCTTCGAATTCAAACGCCATCAATCCTATAGTAGATGGTATATTTGTGCTTAGCGCCGTACGAGTTCAAACAGGTGGGCGTGACGGGGGGCCTGAATGTGCCAATCGGAGTCGCCTGGTTACGCTCCTTCTTCCCTCATGATGATACACACCCAAGTGTGCACACTCACAAGGATGGAAGGGACAGCGATTAGCCTTGCATGAGGTCTTTTGCCAGGATAAATCTCAGAATTCATAAACCAGAGAAGCTGTAGCGCGTGTAATAAAACTATGCCTTGCAAGAGCTGGATAAAAATCCACCCCGGACATATCTGGTCTCCGCATCTCAGTTCATCTCTTTCTTCGCTCATCCGTTTCACTTCCTCCTTCTCTCCTTGTTCATCTGCTATCACCTCCTTTTCCAAGATCAACTAACCATTCGATTTGACCTCGTGGTCTTTCGTTTTTATGCGAGATCTGTGCCGATCGATTCGTTGCGACCAACCCCGTGGACATGGATGCATTTCCAGGATTCTTGCTTTGCCTGGAAGACTCCGTAATTGTCAACAACCTTACCGTTTTGACTTTTCATTGAATTTATCATTGTTCGTCATCGATTTCCTCTTCCTGTAGCCTTTCCTGTAGTCCTTGCCTTTACTTACTTACTGTGTTTTTTCACGAGTTGCTATAATTACCGTGAAGACCATCTTGACCTGATGCAGGGTAAAAATCTCCCTCGATAAACTGTAGGAGGCTCAAGGAGTTCCTCAGCTGAAATAGGGCCAAGACTTGTAATCTCTTACCTGTATTGTCTAAATCTGACATCTCTCATTTCTTAACTATTTGATTTGCCATATTCTATCGTTTTTCACTTTTTTCCTACTCTCATTTAATCCTTATTTCACCTATTCTTCGATATCCTAGCAGCTTTTTTCTAAGCCATTCAAGGAAAATTAACAAAGCTTTACGGGGAAAACTGGTCCGGCATTTCATCCCTATAATCTTACCTTGGGCTATCTTATCTTATCTTGGGCTCATTTCCTTATTTTGGTAACCCCAAGATGACACCAAAGGGGAGCCATTTTTCTCGGTGTACAACGTCTCACTACATGTATTTATAAGTGGTACTAGCTGAAATATCGAACACAATACGGCCAGTTGAAAATTTTGAAATTGTATTTCAGAGTAATATACATAGGTGAGATATGTTTTGCAAATAATGTACATCTATTTGGAGAACCTGTCATGGATTTGTTATCAAGAAGGTTTTTTTTGCGAAATATTGCAAAATGTGTCAAAAACAATGTTGTTTACAAATGTCGTTGCAATAAATCTTTATATTAACAAGTTCGATTATCGTCATATGTTTTGGTTGTGAAAAACTATACAGGGGAGCCTATATCTGCGCCTGCTCCGTCTCAGAAGGCTTCGATCCTTGCCATATTGGAGGCCTAACTGGGGAACCCTTACCACCACTTATCGCAAATTTGAGACACAAATTCCCGGATGAGTATATGATTTTATTTATTTTTTACTGATGGTGCCCGTATAATTATGATACACTGCAAGATGGGACCAATCACGGGCTACCCTTAATTTTTTCATTTTTTCAAACTGAATAAAGGTGATATAGGATTCTTCGGCATGCCGAAATCACAGGTTGCAGTGGCTTTTGTAAGGAACTTGTGAGTAAGCAGATATCGCCATTTTTATGGTGCCCATATACTTATGATGCGCACTGTATATAGTCAAAAGGAGAGATGGTCCTGATTTTTTGGGTCTGCGTGGGGCGAGTGAGGTAGTTGCATCAAATCTGCAACGTTTTGACCTCGCCCAGTCTCTAGGTCGATAGCGCGGATATATGTACAGGGTGGGCCAATAATACGGTCACAATACGTGTTTTTCGTTTGATTAAGCATGTCCTGCCCTGATGTCAAACTCAACTGGGAGGTTGTTTCGAGACGTTTTACCAGTACAGTGCTCCAGCGCTTAGATTACGTCTGGTTCAAGATGGAGAAACAATATATTTCAGGACCTGTTGGATATGCTGTGTGGATATTCAATTGTCCAGGACACAGTCAATTGGAGTAGTAGGTCCATATAATCACTTGCGGAAATTCTTGAGAATGACAACGGTCATTTTTTTCTGCCCCATACCTTCACCAGGGCTCTTTCCAGCTGATCTAGTGATCTTGGTTTGGAAGAGCAGGGTTCTTGCTGCAAGACTTACCAGATTGCAAGGCTCAAAGGATTGAGATCGTGCGAGTTTAACGGCCAAATATTCTCCGTCCAGAAACTCGAAAGATTGGTCCCACACCACCTCTGGTTTTTTTTGCACCATGGGTTCGTGTCCAATCTTGTTGTGCGGTCCAGGCCATGCCCCTAGCTTTTTTGGCTCAATGAGGCCGCATCCTTTGTAAACATGCATTTTCTGTAGGAGACACACTTCATGTGACCATCTTGTGAATGAGAAGAATTTTTGCATATAAAAAAACCATGTTCGTTACAAATTCAAAATGCAATGGAGCTCATATTGCACAATATATGTATGTAAATTCTCACGTTGAGGTTTCGAATTACACAGAGAACATTTGCTTTTGTCCAGTCAATAGCACATTTTGGCAGTTTTTCAGAGAGTTCATTTTTACGAGACGCCAGAGCAAGAGGGTAGATGTCTAGAGTTCTATTGGGTTTCCGGGAAAGTTCTCGCGGTTTTTGAAACATAACACTTTATTGGCTTCTAAATTGTAGGAAACGCACTGAGAAATGGATAGGTCACTATCATCATCTGACCTAATACAAATTTCCGCTGTTTTGCATGGGTACTCTTTGGATGTTTCAAATTAGGAATTTTTTTGAACATGGAGTGAAGATGGTGTTCCTAGAGCAAATTCATGCAAATCAATATCTACTGAAAACTGACCTTTCGCAATTTGTTGACTCCAGTGATTGAAGCTTCCTTTTTCCCATGAGCTTCACTGCACTGCAAAAATCTGCTGGAAATGGTGATCACAATATATAGTTTTTATTTCTATGGAAATCTCAAGTTTGGGGTGAGTTGCGCTCCATGAAATGCGCACCTCCAAAACTGCCATTATTCTTGGGTCAACTTAATATTCGGAATGCAAACTATGCTCGTTCCTGAAAGTACTGATGACAGAAACAAAATACTGCTCAACCGTATGCTCGCATTTTTTGGTATGGCGGTGGGGGAGAGAGAGATCAGAAAGACGCAATAGCGTCGACGGATAATTCTTATGCTAATACGAAAGACATAATGCCGTTGGAGATTGGTTATTATGCAATGTATGTTAAGATATTATATTAACAAACGTTGGCTATACTACTGATAATGTGCATTTCGTATGCAAACGTACTATGTGAAAGTTGTCGATCTTAGGGAGAATATGTGTTCAGGGTTTGATTTAAAGTATTTTTAAACAATTTCATCGGTATAAAAGGATGAGGCAACTGCCCTCGAGCATTCCAACCCACTCTTCAATTAACGACTTACCATCAACGTTCTTCTTTCCTAAAAACAACTTGCTTCTATGGTAAACTCCGTGGGAATAACCTATCCAAACTAAGAAAGGTACTGTTTTCAGCAATGATTCGCTTCCAAATTGTTGCGCTTCTCGTTCTTGCATCGTATCCTGTGGCAGCACAAATCATTGGGTATGGTTATCCTAATTATGGTGCTCCCTATTACCCCATGCTTGCCATCGTACCTGCGCCGGTGCAACCTGTTGGTAAGAATTTCTTGTTTTATTAGGAATGCATACCTCAGGTTGATGATCCCACTGGATTCAGGTCCAGTAACCGGAGCCGAAACAGGAGCGAACGCCGGCCTTGCTGGAGGATCGCCAATTGCTTCGACCTTAAATGAAAAAGCCTCACATGATTAAACAAGCAATCTTTGAAAAAAAAAATGAAATTTAACTCGGAGGATGCAACTGGTACATTGGCCAATTGTGCAAGAATGAGTGATTTGAGTTGATTTGAATCCCCAGGCAAGCAAGGAATTTGGCATGGGAATAAGCGGAATCCACTCAAAATTTACGCAGAAATTGAGTATGATCTGCTGCTGGTTTTGGAAGTGCACAATTGAAATAAGTCTCACTCACAGTTCATCAAAAAAACTTCCCTAGTAAATGAACCCAGTAGTTTTTGGAAGACCCCTCTTTATAGTACAATCAAAAACTTGTGAAGCTATAATACTATTTTAGTAAGACCCATTTTTCCGGGGAAAAGCCGTCACAGCACCTCTACAAAGGTCGCAAAAATATTATTCTTTTGCCAGAAAGAAATGACCAACCACGTAAACGTCGTGTTCGTCTGAGATTGCATCGAACACTGTGTACAAGGTATTCGAAAGGTTAACCACCTCAAAAATAATCGAATAATCCCAAATATTACGACCGGTTTCTCGGCGAGTATCTTGATGCTTGAACTATCCTTGCACAGCCTGGCGTTCCCACCACTGCTTGGCCAAGGCAGACCCGTACCCTGGCGTTTTCCCAACTGCTCGGCCAAGGAAGGTTCCGTGTCCTGACATATCCACCACTGCTTGGCTAACGCGGACCTGGATCCTGACGTTTTTCTCACTATTGGGCCACCGCAGACACATCCTCCATCGGTGGACGTGTATCCTGGGGTTTCCTCCATTCTACCTCGGCGGACCAGTATCTTGACGCCATCCTTACTGTTGGATCACGACGGACCCATCCTCCATCCGTGGACTCGTGTTATTGCGCTTTCCTCACTCCTTCATCGGTGGACCCGTATCCTGGTGTTTTCCCAACTACTTGGCCTAGGCGGACCCGCACATTATGTTTTCACCACTGCTTTTCCAAGGTCGACCCAAAACCTTGATTTTTCTTCACTGCTCGGCCAAGGGGGACCAGTAGCCAGGCGTTTTCTGCGCTGCTCGGCCGAGAAGGGCTCACACCGCGACGTTTCCACCAACATTTGTCCAAGGCGGATCCGTACCCCGGCATTTTTCTCACTACTGAGACAAGGCGGGCCCTTATTCCATTGCTGGACTCGTATCCTGGCGTTTTCACAGCGACCCTCGTCACTGCCGCGGGACCACCGTGACGACCGCGCTGTCGCCGCGGACGGCTGTAGGGCGTCGTACGGTGTGAATGAGTTGTTGGGATGTCATACAGCTCCGTATATTGCACGAGCGGCTCTGATTCGGCTATGATTCTCTTCTTCGAAGTTCTATGTTCGTTTTAAAAACAATGCTTGCCCACCCAATTCCGTTTCTTGACCGTTGGTTCGACGTGTGAATTGCTTCGTTGCAGTGAGTTATAGGCTTGGAACGAAAACAACGCGAATCTGCGTTTTGAACTTTTTTTTCAACAAACTTAGTGCATGTATTGTATTTCTCTATTCTTTTAATCTGCACCCATATCAGGAGAAAAATCCAATGTTCCCAGAGAAACTACTCAATTCTTCATGACCTGAAAGCATGGAATTGTTTTTTTTTTGTTGAGAATCCGCGAACTTTACTAATGCTTGCTTCCAGTAGGCGGGGACTCCTCATTGACACGACATTTAACACCTTTATTCCATTAAATACAACTGTGCAAGGATAGTTCAAGCATCAAGATACTCGCCGAGAAACCGGTCGTAATATTTTGGATTATTCGATTATTTTTGAGGTGGTTAACCTTTCGAATACCTTGTACACAGTGTTCGATGCAATCTCTGACGAACACGACGTTTAAGTGGTTGGTCATTTCTTTCTGGCAAAAGAATAATATTTTTGCGACCTTTGTAGAGGTGCTGTGACGGCTTTTCCCCGGAAAAATGGGTCTTACTAAAATAGTATTATAGCTTCACAAGTTTTTGATTGTACTATAAAGAGGGGTCTTCCAAAAACTACTGGGTTCATTTACTAGGGATTTTTTTGATGAACTGTGAGTGAGACTCATTTCAATTGTGCACTTCCAAAACCAGCAGCAGATCATACTCAATTTCTGCGTAAATTTTGAGTGGATTCCGCTTATTCCCATGCCAAATTCCTTGTCTTCCCTGGGAATTCAAATCAACTCAAATCACTCATTCTTGCAAAATTGGCCAATGTACCAGTTGCATCCTCCGAGTTAAACTTCATTTTTTTTTCAAAGATTGCTTGTTTAACTATGTGAGGCTTTTTCATTTAAGGTCGAAGCAATCGGCGATCCTCCAGCAAGGCCGACGTTCGCTCCTGTTTCGGCTCCGGTTACTGGACCTGAATCCAGTGGGATCATCAACCTGAGGTATGCATTCCTAATAAAACAAGAAATTCTTACCAACAGGTTGCACTGGCGCAGGTACGATGGCAAGCATGGGGTAATAGGGAGCACCATAATTAGGATAACCATACCCAAGGATTTGTGCTGCCACAGGATACGATGCAAGAACGAAAAGCGCAACAATTTGGAAGCGAATCATTGCTGAAAACAGTACCTTTCTTAGTTTGGATAGGATATTCCCACGGAGTTTACCATAGAAGCAAGTTGTTTTTAGGAAAGAAGAACGTTGATGGTAAGTCGTTAATTGAAGAGTGGGCTGGAATGCTCGAGGGCAGTTGCCTCTTCCTTTTATACTGAAGAAATTGTTTAAAAATACTTTAAATCAAACCCTGAATACATATTCTCCCTAAGATCGACAACTTTCACATAGTACGTTTGCATACGAAATGCACATTATCAGTAGTATAGCCAACGTTTGTTAATATAATATCTTAACATACATTGCATAATAACCAATCTCCAACGGCATTATGTCTTTCGTATTAGCATAAGAATTAGCCGTCGACGCTATTGCGTCTTTCTGATCTCTCTCTCCCCCACCACCATACCGAAAAATGCGAGCATACGGTTGAGTAGTATTTTGTTTCTGTCATCAGTACTTTCAGGAACGAGCATAGTTTGCATTCCGAATATTAAGTTGACCCGAAAAATGTCCAATTCATATAAACATATCGGGATCTTCCAGGCATTCAAAAAGATTACATGGTCTAGCGTGGAAAACCGGTCCGGATTTTGATTCACATCATCTTATGACTAGAGTTCACTTTCATATTTGGGTACCCAGTGATGACATCAAAAGAGTGCAGCTTTGATCAGTATACATTTAAGTGATGCGCTGGGCTTTTGTTGGCCTTGCATACGATTGCACGTAGTGTTTTACAGTTTTGCAATTCATGTCCTGAGCAACTTCGCGTTTTTCTTTTGATTCTTCTATTAATTTCTCGCATGAATTCCGCTCATTTTCCAGCAGCATTACTCCAGAAATCTCAACGAAGTTCCCAAGGAATTCACCACCTGTGTACAATGGCCAGAGTTGGCGAATAGTCTAGATTATACCATATTCGTCGTAGTGCTTGATTCAGGTACGCAAAATCTTTTAAACTTCAAAAGTGAGTTCTGTGAAGAAGTGTGATACTTCTGTAGTTGAACAACTCCGGTCGAGTCGAGAATATTTAACGGAGCAGTGATAATTGCCTCATGTCTTGGGAAGAGCTCTCAATATCTTAACAGAATCTTATCAGAAAGTAGAAGTAATCTTCGTAAGTTAGTTTTGTAGCGATCCGAGATTTGGCAAGATGACGTATAACCTTTCCTTCGCATCGCGTAGCATCTATTTTTTTTCTATCATGGATACGAAAAGAGGTCAAAGGTGAAAGCAGTGCAAAAACCTCGGTGAAAGAAGGTTATGCCGCGCTTTTCGTTAATAACAGCCTTGAGGAAACACATCCAGTGGAAGAAGCAGCTAGCAATAAAAACCTTTTTGTCTTCTATCGATACTATGCGCAATAACTTCCAAGCGAATAAAAATCTGAGATCTGCACAAAAAATTTGATTTCGATAATTCGTAAATTGTAAATTCCACAAATACCACAGTAAATCGTGAATCGTAACTGAGGGTCCGAGTACCACTGATGAGATCCAACAAATTCAAACCTCGTTCTGTAGCCAAGTCATTCTCAAAACGTTCTGAGGTAACTCTCGTAAAGTCGCTCGTCACCCAACTCCCCTATCGTTGACAACGTTTTGATAAGATAACGTATATCTACGGATTCAGCTAGTAACTGGTTTTAAAAGGGTTATTGTCTCTTCAATAAAGCGCTGTAAGCCCAAAAGCAACAGACAGGTCCTAACGCAGGGGGGGGGGGAGTCCTAACGCGGCAGTACTCATAGACAATATTAGTTTTGTGAAGATGTGATGACCCTTGTAAATAACTTTATTCTGGAGAGATTGCGCTCGTTCACATGCCCCTATTTTGATGATAAGAGCAGAGCAAGATGTATTGAATATTTTTAAACATTATTTTCAGTCCCATCGAACAAAATGAGATTCCTAAAATTGCGTCATTTACTATGCGTTTTAGAGAATCACGCATCTCATATTTGAGAAAATTAAGGTGAACCTAATCGTCTAGTAGGGCATACTACTTTTTTATTTCCTTATTTATTCACTCACTTATTCGCTTTTTGCTACAGCTGAGTCGAATACATTCACATTTAGAGGTAAGCAAGGGTCGTAGTGCAAGTAAACAAAACAAGAGAATAAAATTGATAGGAGTTAAAACGTTGCTAATCAATTTTTGTCTATTCTATACACTTGGTTTAGTGTTTTCTCGACTTTGCTGTATAATATCGACATCAACTCTGCTGGATAAGCGGTGTCGTTCAGCAATGCCAAGTCTGGGATTTCTTCCGTTGCGATGCCGCTATAGTGCCTGAATGTGTCTATTTTATTTTAATACAAGCTTCAAATTTGACGTTTGCGCACCTCATTATCACTTCTTCTGGAGTGAAGTGGTGTTCTCTGTAGCCGGGGAGGAAGACCGAAACTGATTGATCCCACATTATTAGAACCTGAAAATAAAATGTCTGTATTCAGGGCAAAGCCAGAACAGTTTCGGTCGTATTATTGAATTGTCAGGCCATTCATGTAGAGGCGGTGCCTCACATCGGAATCGTTTTCAATATTTTTTTTTTGCATGATTCCTCTTAGATGTCGACGAAAGAACCGTTTCTGAGCTATAAGGTCACGCTAATGATCCCCAACTCTACCAACCATCACCTCATCGTGGCATATATCTCAATGATCATTCCTTTCTCCGTCCTTATAGCGTTCTTTTGTCTTCCTGATGCCTACAACGTTCCTCTCTTGCGTTTCTGTTGCGTCTTTCTTCTTTATACATTGATGCTCTTTTCCCCTGCGACTATAGGTATACAAGGTGGGCCAAAAATACGGTAACAACACCCATTTTTCCTCCAAGGAAACATGTTTTGCCCTGAAGGTAAACCTATATGGAACGTCTTTCCGCATTATTTTAGCGCAATAGTGCTTCGTCCCACAAGTCACGTTTGGTTCAGGACTGAGCCAGAAATCTAATTTGGGTGGTATCGGTTTCATCGAGCAGCCACCCGGTTGCTTTGATCTCAGTCAGTAGAGTTGGTAGGTTTTTGTGATACGCGAAACCTTGTCCACAATTTTTCCCGAATTCGGATTAGTTAGAAAACCACTTTGCAAGTTACTGGATAAGTTAAACCTCAACCACTTGCTCGCCGCTGGCTGCGACTTCACTCAACGTCTTGGGCCTGTATCGAAACTGAAGGAAGACATCCTGGTAACGGTTGCCTCTTATCAGTTGTGACACAGTATACGTAAATCCTACGACAATGTTCCGAACAACGCACAGATTCTTTTTCTGGGTGCACTCTTCCTTGTTACCTTATTTTTGCCTTACCCTCTAGAAGCTACAACGTAGATCTGAGAACAAGGTAGTAGGCACTAGGGAGGCGATGAAACACCGAAAGGGCGAAGAAGCCATCAATTGGAATGAGCCTCCAGCAATAATTGTCTTCTTGGCATGTCTTCGCAGTCGTTGACATTTCGAGACTCTTACCAAATAGTACCCTGATAAAGTGCTGGAGAGCTTTCTAAATGATAGCCGCAAAGGAAGATTCGATCCGTTGACACTGATCATCTGACTTCACGCCTAAGTATGATGCCAACTTGCGGGTTGGATTACAACTGATACTAAAGATTTCTAACCCATAAAAACCTTGCAAACAATTCTAAGGTCAGGCATTGCTTCTACTTTGCAGCCAGCTGAATGGAGAAGCCACTCTCTGCAGGCCCGGTGCTGCAAAATCTACCGTAATCGGATGCGCGTTGCGGGACCAACGCGCTGCTGCGCCCTGTGCTAGCGCCGCCACCATCGATCAGTCGTGATAGAAGGATGCTTCAGATTCTACCTTCCGAGAACACTGGTGGAGTGAAGGCTGCCTTCATCGTAGTTGCGTTGGATTATGCGCAAGAAAGAAAATTGTGACCTAATTGAGGTTTCCTAGCTCCACCTTAGCCATCTATGCATCGAATTTCCACATCCTTCACTTTTCTTCCAACATAATGACGAAAGCCAGTTTGAAACTGTATCAGGCATGAATTCAGAATTGAGCTTGGAATTCAATAAATACAAAACAAGATATGTATACAACCGTATAATTTTCAAATCATAGAATTGGCAGTTTTGCTGGCACTTCCTATGTCTTCATTCCTTTTTTTGTGATGAATGGGCATCGAAGAACAAAAACTATTACCACTCTCAAGAACTGGCATTGGAAAAGGTATCAGTCGTCACTGATAACTTTGAGGAAACGAAAAGTGGATTGGTAGAAAACATTTCTGTATGTACGAGAAATGCGGAAATCGGTTAGCTCACAGACACCTTCCTAGTGACTAATCAAGTAGGTACTAGGATGGGTATACTTTCCTGTACTCAGAATTTGAGAACCACACTTCTAGAATCTGTCTCGCGCTTCCCATGATACTGATGATCCGTGCATATGACAACTGAAAGATGGCAGCGAGGCCAGCACAGGGCACGGCAGCGCGTTGGTCCCGCAACGCGCGCCCGATTACGGTGGATTTTGCAGCGCGGGGCCTGCAGAGAGTGGCTTTTGCTGAACAGCTCTAAGAAGCTAATCTTGGAAAGAAAGAGCGGATAGTTTTGCACACCTAATGCTTTTCTTTCAAAGTTGACCCTGCTAGTAGGCTCTATGTATATTCAAAAAGAGACTCCGTTGTAGGAATGCACTGTGCGCTATTTACTGTCACATTGATGCTCAAACTTCCTGAGAATAAAATTGTGAGAATATTCATGTTTTTTGAAATGCTGAAAACACTCACCTTCGTTGGATCAATAGCGTATTTTGGCGTCGTTTCAGTGATTTTATTTTTGTGAAATGCCAGAGTAGGGAGGTAGATGTCCAAAGTTCGATTTCCCTTAACATAGTAGCTTACGAAGTGTGAACCGTAAGAATGATACTGCTTTTCAGCAATATTGTGAATCTAGCATAGTGTATACCGCACAGTAATGCTATATGTAGTCTGTATGAATATCTTAATTTCTAGTTTTATCCGTATGGTAACAAAATATGTTGAATTTTAAAGCGGACTTCAGAAAAGGCCGGATGCCTCTGCGTTTACATGATGAGGTTAGATACATGATGGATGAGGCCAATATACGTACGCTGCACAAAGCAACCATGAAATTGATTTTCATCCAAACTACTAGCAAAAAACATAAATGTGTGTGACAACATGAAGGAAAAATGTGGGTTGAAATGTGGGCTGAAATGTTGAAGAAAAAAAAACTAACTCGATACTCCAGTGGTGGATCCAGGGTCATCATGAATTCAAGAGACGGAAAAGATACCATAGCAATAGTACTGTCACTCTCCATTGTTCCTCTAAACAAACAACTAGTGAGAAACATATGAAGTTCGGTGCTGTTGTGTCAGCACTATCCTTGTCATTTCCTAGAGATCTCGTGTTTCTTGTCTTTTTCTAGAACAGATCCCATAATGAGCTGGTTTCATATTTTGCATTATTGAAATAACAGTACCTCACTAGTTCTCTGACGGTCATATTGTCTGTGGGTAAAATCCTTTCGTTCAGATCCTGGATGATAACATACTTTGAGTGCCGGCGGCTTCGCTGCAGACAGTCCTAGATGTTCTTTGAAAATATCAGCAGATATCAATTCCCAAGTTCTTTCTTCTTTGAAGCTAGGCATTGTGTTATAACCTTCTATGTTACTGTTCTTGTCAAGCAAACCAGGCTATTATCTTCTATGTTACTTTTCTTGTTAAGCAAGCCATGCGTTAGGTAAACAGACTTATTTTTAGGCTGGGATTTGGACCTAATCGTCGTTTTCAGAGGCCTAAAAATAGCTCATAGTTCTTATCTGTGTTCCAGACCACCAAACGTCTCTTCCTACTCTGCTAGATTTTAGTTTCCTCTCAAGCTTGCTACGGGGGAAAGCATCCAGGCCGAAAGCTAAACCCACTCTGAATCCGCTGTTATTGCGGAACAGCTCGCACCAATCTTGACTGTCGTTACGGGTAAATGAGAAATGCTACATTGTCCGTGATTGGTGTTATCTTCAGTCTGTAGCTCGCATAACGATACAAACGGCAAAAAGTCACTTGTTATCGACAAACACTCGCTCTTGTTGTTCATTTCCGAATATTTCACAGTTATCCAGAATGCCTCGAGTGCTTTTCTCGCCGAGATCTCAGCCTCACATATCAAGATCGTGCATTTGACATTGAAGTCATTTCTATCACGCGCTCCATTCCTGTCTCTGCCTAGCGGTGATATCAGACCTCTCCGCCTCTAGCTCGCTAAATGCTCTTTAACGCGTACGTTGAGCGCTGTTTCCCCTATATACAACGCATTACAATCCAAGCATTCAATCTGATATCATTAGCTAGATGACATAGCAAAAGTGCTCTTGATCATAAGTGATATAGAGTAGGTATCTTGAAAGATCTATTATAATATATCCCATATCTTTTGTAAATACCTTGTCTCTAACAAATCAGATGAAACTCACTTGAAGGAAAACAAGTTGCCATAGTTTTCCAAGTCGGTCTTTGTCTCTGTGGAAGAGAACAACTTCGGCTAAGCCGCTCCTTACATAATTCGTTATGAGCTGCAATAACATAGGAAATATTGGTGAAGTGTACATGTTCAAAAACTCTCAGGAATATCTGTATTTGGTTGAACCTTACTTCGTTGGTGTAGTCATCCATATCTTTGACGTATAGGTAGAAATACTCGACACCTTGGAGTTTATTGTGCTCGACAAGCTCGGCCAGGAGAAGCCATTTCCTTTCGCTTCCATACATTGGTGAAAGGCATAGGGATAAAGAGTATTTTGGACCTGAGTTGTTTTAATGTTTGTTCATTTTTTAACAGATCAAGTGCTATTCTCTATGGCAAAAATTTTTTTCATTCCCATCACTAAAAATTTCTAACATCTTCTCACGTCTAAATCGTCTATCCACAATGCGGACATATTCGACGACAGAGTCATTCGCATTTTCTGTGACGCTCATAAATCTCGCCTTGTCACGTGTGCAGCAATATACTGCGTATTCGGGAAATACAAAAGATTCAACAGCCGGTCCTATTTCAGTATTGGAAGGAGAAGAAATGACATAGAAATAGCGGCAAAACACTTTCCTCCTGAAAACGGGGTTCCAAAATTCGTTCCTGGTTATGTATGATGAGGTGTGGCTCAGCGAATTTGCTGCTCTCAACAATTAATCCCTTTAAAAACACAAATTTAAAGAGAGTCCGGGATGGACATCTGGTCCCACAGTACATGGGCAAATATTTGTCAAAGTGATTGAAAGAAGCTCCATCAGAGATCTCTCAAACGATAGAATTCAACTCCCGTCTTTAGATGTTTTGTTGAAACTGACGAATATAAATTGACGGCGGGTTTTGCAGGCAATTGGTCATGACACTATGGATCCAAATGCCCTCCTGAATTTCTCCTAAGTTTTTATGTTAACAGCGCCTTCGGTTTGTAATCACACGAAGGTGAATTCTTCATATGTGAACCAGATTGAACGTGCATTAAGTACGATTACCCAAACACTCCCATTGCTTGAGTCGTGACAACTGAATAGTCTTCGTACTTATAAGCAGCCATAAGAGAGAAGGTACTGTCAGGCTCTCTGTGAGCTTCCATCGCTCGATTCTTTTCCTGTAGCAACAAAGCATAGTGTGGTACACAATCCTTGATATGGGTTGTGTAATCCATATCGAGTGAGACATTCATATCTGAAACAAAGAAAAAGAAACAAAACTACTCAACCATGACCAATCGATAGACGTTTGGTACACATTGCGTAATAGAATCGAAGCTCGCCAGTTTTCAAATCTCGGCATAGTTTGGCTTTGTGGGAGTCTTTTTGCTTTCAACTGCACTCGAGACTGCTATATTCCTCTGTTATTTACAGTCAACATTTCGGCTATGTAGCCTTCTTCCGGGCCTGAAAGGGTTTGACAGTTCGCATAGTTTACAAGACCAAGCACATTGGCAAGCCGAGCCAAGAGTTCGAAGCCTTATCTTTCAATCGAGTTGAAGTAGCGAAAATCCGGAAATCATGCGCGAACCTTAGCTAGCAGCCGCCGGCTAATAACGAATGTTATTCACGAGTGAGAATCAACTCGGTCAGTTACGTTTGGGACCAATTTGACATAGATAGATATATGATGAGAGTTCGTTAGTGATTGCCAAGCATTCATCCTTCCGATTCATTTGCGGGCATTTATTTATAGAATCTGGTCTTATTTAGAAAGTGCTTAATTTTTTTCTTGTCGCGATATTAGTTTCTCGTGCCAGTATTGTTACTTGGACTCCAAAATCGCTGTTGTTGTGCCTGCTTATTCGATGTACCCCTAACGGTGTGGATTTACGTGAAATTCTTTTCTCCTCCAGAATGCTTTTTGATCCTGTGACATAGAGGTCGAGCAGTCTCGCCTATATAGTTGATGCCACAAAGTTTGCATTATACCTAGTACATGATCCCTGAGCGTGAGAATAATACTACACTTTCACTATATTTTGCACCCGTTTTGATGACATTGAACCCTCATGCATTGATTTATTCTATCGAACATCCATCAAAGGAACAAGTACACCACTTTACACCATTCTTATGTGTTTCCACAGTACTTGGAGAATTAAACAAGTTTCCTTAAACATGACAAACCTTGCTTGCGGAGCGCGCGGTTGTGGTGAGAATAGCTTAGAAAAGCCAGCACACTGCAGAATACTAGTAGTGCTGCTTTTGCAACGAGTTTCCATGATGGTGAATCAGAACATGCCATGTACTGTAGTTATATAATAGTAAGAATAGCACGATCCCAACAGTGGGGATAACGAATTACTGTGTTACTGTTAATACCTATAAGTAAAGTCAAACCATGTATGAATTTTACTCTAATTAGTCTGCGCCTTGAAGAATTCATAATCGCGGAGCAGCGCAGACTAGGAATAGAACAATATACGAGCAGAGCTCAAGATAGCTTCCGAAAGCAGCGTGATTAGGCTATGAACAGCACAATTATGAGTTTGATACGACCTCATGAGATTTGAGGCATTTGTCCCGAAAACTCAACAGCATCACAAGATCAGGAAAAGGATTTGCTCTTTTAACTGCACTACCAGGAAGAATCCGTGTGAATAGCCTCTGGATACTAGCGAGAGAAACGGGGCAGTTACTGCATTAG
The DNA here is from genome assembly GCA_000688135.1 of Ancylostoma ceylanicum. Classification (NCBI taxonomy): domain Eukaryota; kingdom Metazoa; phylum Nematoda; class Chromadorea; order Rhabditida; family Ancylostomatidae; genus Ancylostoma; species Ancylostoma ceylanicum. The sequence goes on along the minus strand of JARK01001442.1, from coordinate 567,267 downwards.
GAGCGAAATCTGTGTTCCTAGCACTTTTCCACTCCTTTTTTTAAACGTTCCGATGCGACGTGGCCCGTTTGCATTGAAGTTTCTAGAGACATTCCTTCCCATTGAGTTATTTCTGACGGCCATATCGTTCAATCTGCGATCATTTGATCGTTTCTGTTGCTACGACGCTTTACTTGAAATTAGAACTCGTGATTTTAGTCGGGGTCTCTCGTATCCTTCCATGCACTTATAAAAACGGCTTCATAAGGTTTAGAGGTCCGCATAACATGTGAGCTTTAGCAAGGCAAAATTATAATTCAAATGTGGGATTAAGATGGATTCACAGAGCAATCATTCTCAGGGATGCATTCTGTGAGATGTTGTTCTACAGGGTGCTGCCTAAGTTTCCGAGTAAGGACTTTTTCTTGTAACTCATGTAAAAAACCAACCAGAGCGATTTTCATCGTGGCAACGTGAATTAGGATATTTGAAACATATTACGATAAAATGACTAAAGAAAGGTAAAAGGTGTCTTGCCGAAATGATGGTGATGATTCCTATTTATGAGAAGTAAAAATAAGTTACACCAAAACCAAAGAATTTTCTATAAAAAACTGCAAGTTTTGTTCGATGCAGTTTTGCCAGCCTAATGTGACTCCATGGTTTTTTTCCTTTTCGTCTTTGTGTCTAAATTTCGTGAAAACTATCAGACACTAAGACTTGTTTTGAAGACTAGTCGGTAACGGGCTTCAAAGAAATTACTTTGAAATCCCACAGATGCGCACGGAAGCCGTGTAGTCTGTGTTCAACCATTAACTGTTCTAGACGGTCTCAATGAATTTCATTCTGTTTCTTACATTCTTTTTAGTTACTCAAGATGGATTTTGCAAGGTATTGCCTATTTTTAATCTGTTCCACTTTGTTCTTGCACACGTTAAATAGTATTTTTGATGTGTTTAGATTCTCAACGTCGGTTTGTTATGTGCCTATAACAACACTGAGATAACACCGGTACGTGGGCACTTCTAAATTAAAGTCTTATCCTTACAACAGTTTATATGTATGTTCTTTGTTGTTTAAACCTGGGCATCGTTGTAGTAATTGATCCTTTGTTTCTGCGCTCGCCTGGTTGTTAGGTGTAATTTTTGTTTTCGACTGCCTAACGTTTTGAAGGAACGTCCTCTTCAAAGGCTTGAAAGCGGCAAATTGCTATATTCATGCTCTGGACCGCCAAGCGCCTTATCCCTCTCAGGAAGCTACCGACATTGTCCCAGGCATATCTGGAAAATCCCTCGACAGAGCCAAACAACGTACAACAGAATCCCCCAATTTGGCGTGTTATTGTTCCGCGCCGATTCGCCTACTGTCACTGAACGAGTGAGCGTCACTCTGCGCCCAAGATGATATTTTTGTGACAGATAGAATAATGATCTACAGCTCACAGAAAGGCATGAAGGGCTGGAAGTCATTTGTAACTGACAAGCACTCATTTCGGTTGTTCATCACTGGATTCCGAGCCAAAATCCAAAACGCCTCTAAGACCTTCCTTGCTGAGACTTCAGGCTCCTAGGCTACGATCGCGCACGTCATATTGAAGTCTCGCCCACTGATCACGTCATGTTTTTTATATGTTTTTATGTTTGTCTTATTCTTATGACTATTTCTTTTATGTATAGCCACACATATGTATGCAGTGCTGGCCAAAAATAAATTACTAGCTCGATTGGTTCAAAAATCTCTCGCTATGCCTAGCCTGTGAGTTAAGTTAATAAATCTGAGTATGGATTGAGGATCAAGAATATTTTCTTGAAGCAAGATACATATCAAGAAGTGATATCTCATGAGTGAAGAAAGAACTCGTGCAGATTATGATAACACGTCATAGTTGTATAGAAAATCGAGTTTTCCTTGTTTGTTTCAGTTTGTTGGATGGAAGCAAACCGCTGGAGCCGTTGGAGTGGCTTGGGACAAAATCCAGGCGGATGGCTTATTGCCTAGTTACAACGTTCTCAAGTGAGCTACTCATATTCACAGTGAACTCGAAATAGTCGTAGACAAGGGCCGGGACCGCGGCGCGGTCTCTGCCTAGCACGCCCATTGCCTCGGTGCAGCAGGCCACCAGAGTGCCCGCGCCGCGGTTCTGGCCTTTATCTATGACCGTTTGGAGTTCACTGTACACAATGTCGGCGTCGATGAAGCTGAAGAATCAGCTGGGAAGTTTGACCGCGCCGTGGACTAAAGTAGCAATCTTGGGTCTCTTGATAGCTTAAAATTTAGGATTTAAAATAGGATGGAAAAAAGTAAAAAAAAACATCATTGTTCATTAAGGCAGCGCGAGATAGCGACTACTGCATGCGGCGTGGTCGCGTCGCGTTACTGCACACGCTCAAGTCCGCAAATTTCTTAACATCATCGACGCTAACTAGACATGCTCAAATGTGTTCCTAAAATGTGCTAAAAACTACTTCGCAGGCATTTTCGTCAAATCAGCTTTTAGTAAAAGGGTGTAACATCATTGAATAGTAATTTTTAGGATAGCAAATTTCAAAAGTCTCCAAATACTCTTTAGTTCCACGACCCTTACTTGGGTAATTCCAACTGCTGCCAGATTCTTTTCAATTATTCCCATTTTTTTCATTCATTCGTACGCTTTAAAAGCAGTTGCATCTCAGAGTTGTCGTACTGAAAGACCATGAGAAACCTTTAACTTCTTCAGCCTAACCTGGGTGATGGGCGAATGTGTGGAATCCACGGATGCAGGAGCGGTGATTGCGTGGGCCCAGACTGGCGGCGATGTCGTTCTCGGACCAGCCTGTTCTGCTTGTAAGCTTTGTTAGATCATTTGAAGCGAGAATCTTCCCCTCAACGTCACGATATGGCGTGTTGGCGTGCAACGACAACTTTCCAGGATTCTGAAGTTGAGGAAAAGTCGGGAATATTCACTGAGGTGTTGGAATGTGTTAATGTAGCAAATTTTTGCCTGAATACTACAGTGAACTGCAAAAAGCCGTGGACAAGAGGCGAGACCGCGGCGCGGCGCAGCGTTTTTGGACAGAGACATAGGGGCTCTGCACGTTGGTAGAAGCAGACAGCCAGAGCCAGCATGCAGAGCCCCTGTGTCTCTGCCCAAGGCCGCCGCGCCGCGGCCCCGCCCCTTGTCTACAACCGTTTGGAGGTCATTGTAACTTCATATCCTCTATTCAGGCTGGAACTGCAGCTTTTCAGTTCTGATCTGCTGTTTATCACTACCCTCATCCTTGCTATTTCAGCCGCTCTTGTATCGGGCACAGTTGGCAAATACTTCAATTTTCCAATTATTGTTTGGGCACCTACGTACGCTTCCGATCTTCTGGACACTTACGAATATCCGACCGCCATCTCTTCTACATTCAGCTCGATAAAGTTAGCTCACCTCAGTTCCAAAGAAGTTACCTCAGTGACGTAGTTGTTTTAGTCAAGCGCAAGTCTTGCTCCAAATCCTGGGTCGTTATCAGTGGAGTGAAATTGCACTTATTTATTATGCGTCAAGAAGCAGTCTTATACCTCGATGTTCGCTAGTCATGACTGATTTAGAGGTAGGATCATCCACTTTACGGAGATTTTCGGGTAATTTATCCTGAAAAATTATAATTTCAGGATTTGACTAATGGTATCCTGAATTTGACTATAACATATCGTCGACAGCTGCTCAGCTACAACAACGACACATTCCGGAGTGCACTTAAGTCGATTCGAGATGTTTCACGAAGTGAGCTGATTTACGGGAATCATCTGATGAAGTGGCGAAGTGTGTATGTGTATGTGTGTGCCATTTTCTATCGATGTTTCAGTCACCATCGCTTGTTTCGAGTCGGATGAAGCTCGAAGAAACTTCTTGGTTGCTATTGCGGAAGCAGGCATGGATACGGAAGAGTACATGTGGATTATGATAGAGTCGCGCAAAGCCGGATTTGGTCAGCAAGTAGAATGTCATATTTACATATAACATAATCTGTGCTGTGTTAACACTACTGCAGAGCGTTACTATTAAACGAACCTAGGATGCGTTCGGAAACTTGGTAGCTTATTTGCTGCTGAGTTTGTTGTAGTTAGTTTGTAGCTAAAAACCATTCAAAAAGCCTACAACTTTTGTTCCCAAAAACTGCATTTTTTCCGAGAATCGTGTGGATTTTTCACATGTCAGAATAGGTCCTGAGAGCTCAGGCAATCCTATCAGCATGTTGAGAACCTAGTTATGGAAGGACGTGACATACTGCTCTGCACTTTTGAACGAGAACGCAAAAAGCTTGATGAGAAGTTGGCGAAATGACAAGAAACAGCCGAATTGCGCTGAAGTTAATTAGCAACTGATCTACTTTGGGAGGCCGAGACCAAGCGTCCGGACCCGGGAACTTGGTATGAACAAAATGGTTGGTTTGTGAGTGGATCACGCGAACTGCAAGGATGTGCGCATGTGGCCTAGTGGATAGAGCGGTTGTTCGCCATTCTAGCACACAACCGGTCTAGTTCTTAGCCCCGAAACCGGAAAGTGTGAAATTAACTTCTTCTCATACAATCTATTCTCACTCCTCCTTCGTTATTGATGTCTAATCTGAATTGGACTTCTAAGTAGCTATTACACACTTCATATAATAGGAGTATGCAATGAAGTAGTTTCTGTTTGCAAGGGTTTGGATCCCGCCCTGGTCCCCGCTTTTGCAAATGCTGTACTGCCTACCCGTATGACCGCTGCACTTATCTGACAAACTCCCACATAAAAAGTAGCCCGGATGGCTCAGTGGTTAGAGCAGCGGCTTGCAATCCGTCCCTATCGCTGGTTCCATTCTGTTGGAGATTCGAAGTTAAGCGCAGGTTCTGCTCGGCAGTTGCTGCGATGCATTGTTCGGGGTTCACTGCACGAGGTCCCCCCTGATCTTCTTCGGGTAGTCCAGGAAGGCTTTCGGCAACGTTTTGCATGAATTTCTGAGATCAAATGTTCTGCTTTTATGTTCCAGCAAATATCTGGAGAGACACAAAACCGACTCCAGACGGAAAAGATGCGATAGCGCTGCGAGCAGCAAGGAGAATCTTTGTGGTATTAATTTAAAGTTTTTTGAACAATGACCTTCTTCTTCACATTGGAAAATAATCTTGTTGAAGATTGATGTTGAACCTCTGAACTCCACCGCTGAGTTCATCGCTGACGTCAAGCAAAAAATGACAGAACCACCTTATAACTGTAATGACTGCACAGATATCGATCCGGTACGTGAGAGTTGTTCTCCAAACTCTAAGGTTTCACTATTTCCCTCAGTGGTATGAGCAGCCTTGCAGACGGTGTCTCAAGTGGGCGAACTTGCCGATGCAATGCTACTCTATGCTGTAGCGCTGAACAAATCACTCGCCTCTGGTATAGCCAAACCGACTGGGACGGATTTGGCTCGATTTGCCATGGGAACGTTCGAAGGTGCAATATTATAGCAACTTCTGGATTATTAGGTCTTCTTTACTAAACATTCCTTTATAGGGTTTACTGGCACGGTTATCATAAACCAGAACCTCTCCCGTGATCCAGTTTTCTACGTGTGGGGGCTCAACACTTCCGATCAAGAAGTGGTCCTCATGAAAATCACAGGAGCACTCAGCGTCGAAGGTGTAGTGGTGCGTTTAGATTTGGTTTATGATTGTTTACTTGTGAATGGTTATGAATTATAATTTACAAAACTTGTATTTCCGCTTCAAGATAAGTGAAATGCAACCGCCATCCGTAATATGGGTCAATCACGGTGGATCACCTCCACTGAATCGGCCTCATTGTGGATTCGACGGGTGAGTCGTCAAAATCTCCATTGTTGTCTGAGTCTCGAATAAATGCTGTAGCTCAAGCAAAATCAGCCAATCGCGCCAGAGTAGATCATAGACGCAGAGAAGGCCACGCCCCCACTCTGCCGTCTGCCCTCTTCTCTCGCACTGCCGTATAATATTGCTGTGACAAGTGGCAAGTGACAGTTTTTCAATTATTTTTCCAGGAAAGCTTGCCCTCCCTCATTTGTCGAACAGTACTTGGCAGTTACATTAGCTTCCATAGCTGTTGGATTAGTACTTATTGCCATAATAGCTGCAGCAGTGATCTACATTATGAGGTAAGTCTTGGAGTTATAATGGGAACGACAATAGTCAAGATTTTTGGAAGCAAGCCAACTTGGTCAATCTCCAATTTTCGAAATTCCGAAAATGAATGCTCAATACGCGTATACAAAGGGAGTCGAGAGCGGTGGCCTTTCCGCGGCCTCGAGAAGTACGCAGCGCGACCGCGCTGCTCAAGTACTCTTTCGGTCAGCGAACCATGAGATTTCCTCGCTAGTTAGTTGGTTTTCTTATTAATTATCAACAAATATGACGAACATCCATCAGGAAAACCCATATTCGCCACTGCGGCGACGATTCCATCGTAAGCGGCGCGGTCGCGTCGCGTGGTCGCGTCGTTTAGAGGCCGCGGTAAGGCCACCGCCATCGACGCCCTCTGCATCTTGGCTGTCTATGTGCGTGTAAACGTGTTTCAAACGCAGCGCACGCATGCGGCTATTACGCATATTCTGCTCTAACAGATTCGTGAAATACCTAGTTCTGGCTAATGGAAATGGTGATCGAACCAGTTAAACTTCCTAGCACAGAACTGCCTCTTTTAGAACGAAACGGAAAGAACAAGAACGCCTGAACCTCCTTTGGCAAATTCCTTTCATCTCACTTCAGAAACCAAATCAGAAGGTAGACTTTCACCCTCAGAATTTGTCGAATAGCGAACCAAATCAGCTAATTTTTAGTCTGGCGCGACAAGCTCACGCTCCCTTCAGAGCTCGATGTCCACCAGTACGAAACTGACTATTGACTCGAAAAGGGTTCGTTGAATCGTGTGTTCAGGCGAAATCTCCGGAAGCTTACTAAGCATTCTTCAGGATACTACTAGTCATTCTTTTTTCACACTCGGGAATGACTCGATCGTCGCTAGAAAGCACAAAGTTCGAACGCTGATGAACAAGAATGACTGTGCCGCATTGAGGAAGGTATGCTTAAAAAATTTGCTTCTATATTATGCCAGTTATTTTATTTCTGCTACCAAGCAAATCAGTTAGAAAATTCTATGCACCTACATATGATGTGAGGTACAATATGTACCTACAGTGAACTCGAAATTGCCGTAGACAAGGGGCGGGACCGCGGCGCGGCGTTCATGGGCAGAGACACAGGGGTCCTGCATGCTTGCTCTGGCTGTCTGCTTCTGCCAACAGCAGAGAACTTGAGTGCCATACCGCGGCAGACAACCAGAGCCAGCATGCAAAGCCCCTGCGTCTCTGCCCAAGAACGCCGCGCTGCGGTCTCTCCCATTGTCTATGGTCGCTTGCTGTTCACTGTATAATGTGAGGCACAGTAAAACTAATTTAGAAAATTGAAGAAAATTCCAGGTAAAAGGATAAAATTCCAAAATTTTGTGATATATAAATGGTGTTGAGGCAACAAAATGAAATACATTGAACTCCAAACAGTCGTAGACATAGGTCGGGATCGCGGCGCGGTTCTCCTCTGTGTCTCTGCTCAGCAGACCCACTGCCTTGGTGTACATAGCAGACAACCAGAGTGCCCGCACCCCCGGTCCCTGCCCTTGTCTACGACCATTTGGAGTTCATTATAGGTAGTTAACCAGCATAGAAATAAAATCCGATTGAATCCGCAAATGAAAATGTTGTTCTCTTTGTCAGATGCGCAGCACAGATCACGACAATCTGTGCCGATTTATTGGTTTATGCATGGATTCCCCGGAACTACTTTCTCTCTGGCGCTACTGTGCCAGAGGATCTCTCAAGGTGAACGACATCGACGCTACAACGTGGACATTCTAGTGATTCCTATTTTTTGCAGGACGTCATAGAAAAGGGCTCACTGCAGATGGATTGGTTCTTCAAGTATTCGCTGATACGAGATATTTCTGAGGTGGGATGAGTTCATGACCAGGGTTACGTTAAAATTCTTGTGGCTGAGGGCAATTTTCCCGGCTAAAAATATTCTGAAATCAATGAGGGGTGGAAAAGGTAACGGCAATGGAAGAGATGCATATTGATTGGGACGCTGTCCTGCTGAGATCGTTCCTCACCGAGTATTTGTCGAGGATCTTCAAAAGAACACAAGCGCACGTCAGCATTGAACCTGAAATCGCTTCGGTTCAAAGCAAAGGCTAGCAGAGCAAAAACTTCCAATCATCAGCAGCACTGTTTCAGGGTATCTACTTCCTCCACCACTCGCAATTTGGAGCCCATGGATGGATAAGCTCCAGTACGTGTCTGGTCGACGAACGCTGGCAGGTATGCATGCGTAAGCGCAGCCGTGGAAACTAAAAATTTTTGCTGGATTCGAGTTATTCGCGGGATCTGAGGCATTTTCACATGACTTCTCTGAGAAAGAGTAATTTTGGAAAAAAGGAAAGCATCTTCAGACTCAGATCAATGTTCTTTGCATGCCTCTACCCAATCACCTTGATTTTGAGCGGCTGTTACCAAATATTTCGATAAATCCGTTAATTACCCTGACCCCGCACATTAATTCATGTCGAACACCGAAAATCCCAACATTTTCTGGCTACAACTTTGTGGGAGAGAGACGACGTGTGACAGACGTGTACGCGTAGCATAGTGGATAGAGCGTTTGTTCGCCGCTCTGGCAAACGAGGGTTCGGATCCCGCCTGGTTCCGGTGTTTTGCAAATAATATATGCTGTCTTTCCGTACATCCGCTGCGGTTATCCGACAAACACCACCATAAAAAGTGGTCCGGATGGCTCAGTGGTAGAGCGGCGGATTGCAATCCGTCCCTGTCGCTGGTTCCACTCCGTTGGAGATCTAAAAGTTAAGCGCAGGTTCTGCTCGGCAGTTGCTGCGATGCAGTGTTCGGGGTTCACTGCACGACGTCCCCCAGGATCTCACAACGGGTAGTCCAGGAAGGCTTCCGGCAACGTTTTGCATAAATTTCTGAGATAGACAAAGAAACTTTTTGAACAAACGATTTACGGAACGCGGATGTACGACAGTGGATTGATGATGAAGCCAGAATGAAGTGAGCTCGAAGATAAGAACACAGAGATACTGAAGGAATCAATCCGATAGCTTCGATACAAGCATTATATAATAGTTCTGTAGAGAGCGGCGAGCAGATTCCACAGCTGCTACTGTAGCTGTCATACGCACCCCTGGCTACCATATAAAATAGCTTGTACTTGTTATAGAAAATTTTCTTTTCATCCTTCTCTGCAGCCATACGAAATCATGTGGTAATTTCAAATGTGAGAAGTTTCAGGTAAAAATCACCTATTATGGGCTGGACACCATTAAAGCATTGGAAATCAAAGAACCAAAAAGTGAGTTTCTTCCTCGATTTTTCCTGTTGATCTTTTCGAGGTATAGTACCTCTCGGCATATATTTCGTTGAACAAGACTTTAGAAAACAAATGTTGAAACAGAAGATCGCGGGCCAATATATAGGAAGGGAAACAATTAGGAGAGAGATGAAGGGGAGAGGACCACCAAAATTAAAGGGGATGGCCGGTCACAATTCTCCGGAACGCAGCGATTTATGCATTACAAATAATTGACAGCACAGACCGACAATTACCAATGAAAACACTGAAATGTGTTTGGTTAAAAATTTCACTTCTGGAAATTCTAATCCTTTCTAAAAATTGAGTTTGTAAAAATAACTCGCACTCCCCCCTTCCCGAACCTCCATTCACAATCCACCGTGATTGCCTCCGGTGCATTGTAATTGGGAGGTAACATAGGGAAAATGGAGGTGGATGAAGAATAAGACGATTAAATCTAGACGCATTTGCAGAACTGTTGCTTTTAGGGCTGGTTTGGGCGGCACCTGAACATATACGTGACCCTATGATGCCACCAACCAAAGAAGGAGACATCTACAGGTGGGTTTCTCCTTCATTTCGATCCCTCAGCCAGAAAGCTTAGAAAATAGAGTGTATATCATCGTGACGGAAAAGGGGTGTAACCAGGTGACTCTGATTGGCGCATTCGGGCCACCCGTCACGCCCATCTATTCAAGTTCTTGCGGCGCTAAGCACAAATAGATTAGGTATTACGGGATTGACGCCGTTCGAGTTGAAACAAGTCGGCGTGACGGGCGATTCGAGTGCGCCAATCAGAGTCGCCTTGCTCCTCCCTTTTTTGCCCACAATGGTGCAAAACCTGGAAAATACGCAGTTCACGAATGAAGAGAAAGTTTTTCATAGAAAACGGACTCGTATTGATTTGGACATGTCCAGCTAGAAGGAAAACTACTAAAAGTTAAAGAATGGTTAAATTTAACCCTCAGTCGGTTGTATTAACAGCTTACTCACTTGGAAAAAAATGTGACCATTCAGAATTTAGTCCGATCATCTTGGCTCAATGAGTTTTCAAGGATACAGACTTATTACTGTGATAGCACTATATCCACAACCTGATCCGTTCCCACTTGTTTAAGCTTTGCCATAGTTTGCTCTGAAATCGTCACAAAACGAGCACCATGGGATCTGGACAATCAGGATTACGATCTTGACGGTATGCTTTCTCTCCCCCCCCCCCCTTCATTTTCCTACTCTGCAGCGTCATACTCACTTTCAGAACTGATTTACAAAGTCAAACGAGGTGGTCGAGCTCCTATCCGCCCATCTCTGGATACAGACGATGAACATAATGCCAGTTTATCGTTGCNGACGGTATGCTTTCTCTCCCCCCCCCCTTCATTTTCCTACTCTGCAGCGTCATACTCACTTTCAGAACTGATTTACAAAGTCAAACGAGGTGGTCGAGCTCCTATCCGCCCATCTCTGGATACAGACGATGAACATAATGCCAGTTTATCGTTGCTGATTCGTGACTGTTGGAGCGAAGAGCCGGAACAGAGGCCGTCATGCGATCAAGTCCGAACTCTCATCAAGGGATTCAATCAGAATAAGTGAGAAATAATTTGTATTCCCTTTGAAAGACAGGATTTTTGCATATTTCCTACCTTTGGTGTGTCTAGGTCCTCAAATTTGATGGATCACGTCTTCAATGTTTTGGAACAGTATGCGTCGAATTTGGAAGAGGAGGTTAGGCTCCGTTTCGGCTCTGATTCTTTGCGTTTGGTAGAATTTCATAGGGTGTCGTCTCTATTCATCCAGCAATCCCGGCTTTAATTCCAGCATTTTTTAGGTTCAAGCAAGGATGAAGGAACTGACGGAAGAGAAGAAGAAAAGCGACATTTTGTTGTACAGAATGCTACCAAAGTAAGTTACTTCTGATCATGGCTGTTATAGAAAATATCTGAGATTCCGCAAAAAATAGAAGAGCTCCCAAGAAGTTCACCCAATCTGCTTGTAGGAAATAGATCTGCTGGGGTAATAGTCGCTAGAAATGAGTAAAACTTTTTTCCGCTTGAGACAAACTGTCGCACACGGGAAACTTTTAGCTATACTCATCAAGAGCCGACGAAATACCCGGCTAAATATTGCCTCCACTATTTTTCAGTGTTTTACCTCATCGCTCCAGAGGATTGTATTGAACAGAATGGCTGCGTGACAAGAGGTACGCTGCTGGGCTGTGATTGGTCCATTCAGCGCGCCGCGGCTGCAGCCTTGAAGGGTACGAGCAGTGCTGCTGAGAAATAGACAATCCGACTAAGTTCGGGTGGGGCAAACGAATTCTATCGAAGGAGGCAAAGTGAAAGGAGGTAGCAACTGATGCCATTCAATGCAATGGAATTGAAGGACCATCCCGGATTCAAGAAGCATATGCGTGCGGCGCGGTCGCGTTGCGGCGTACGTCTTGACCGCTTCCCGAACAGAATATCTAATTGCGCCCGATAAATATCCATTTTTTTACAACCTTGATGCCCGAAAAGTCTATATTTTCTCTTTGAAATTCCGGGTATTCCACTATTGTCGGCTATTTATGGACAGCAGTACTTCGGCAGCACGATTCGCCCCCATCCCCCCCCC
>JARK01001442.1:532641-555064 GCA_000688135.1 Ancylostoma ceylanicum | reverse complement strand
GCCCACCTCTTACATGTAGGTACTTAGAGTACTTCCCAACCAGGGAAAGGCCAGTGTAGTGCCTACTGTTTTACACCAATAAAGTTACATCCGCAGCAATAACAACTTTACCACATATTTCATCCGGCCATGATTTTGATATTTTTTCCGACAAGTCGCTGAAAAACTCAAACTGGGTCAATCCGTGGAACCGGAGACATTCGACTGTGTGACACTGTTCTTCTCTGATGTCGTTTCGTTCACTACACTGGCTAGCAGGTGTACTCCACTTCAGGTTTGTTCCACGCTGTACTTTTCAGCCTACGAAAGGCTTATTTTTTATTCATTTATTTTTAGGTCGTCAACCTTTTAAACGACTTGTACACAGTGTTCGATGCAATTATAGATGAACATGACGTTTACAAGGTTAGTCAGTCCTTTCTGGCAAAAGAATGTTTTTTTTTCTGCAATCTTCGTAGTGGATCTTTGCACGAATCAGTCAGGAGTAAGGAATTCTTACTAGAACCCCCTAATAGGCTCACATGTTCCTGGCACTCGCAGCCGTGGAATCTAAGAAGTTCCGCGAGATCTGAGGCATTTTCACAAAACTTCCTTGAGAATGAGTAATTTTAAAAAGAAGGAAAGCACCTTCAGGCTTAGAGCAATGTTCTTCACATGGCTATACCCCATCACCCTTGGTTTTGTGCGGATGGCACCAAGTATTTGGATAAATCGGTTAATTACCAGAACCAAACCCAATAACTGGGGTCAGGCAATACAAATTTCAACATTTTATGGCTACAAATTTGGGGAGGGAGCATCTAGGAAAGCATTCCCGAATGGCCAAAAAAGTTGGTTTGTGAGTGTGTCGCGCGATCTGCTAAAATGTGTGCACGTAGCGTAGTGGATAGAGCGGTTGTTCGCCGTTCTGGTGACCAACGGTTCAGATCCCGCCTGAGTCCCCGTTTTTTGCAAATACTATGCTTCCTACACGTACGACCGAGGACCTCTCTCTCCGCCACGACGGAGAACGGACTGAGGCACGCCTGCTGGCTGGAGCTCTTATATATCGCTCGCTGGATCGATTTCTTGACCTATCGAATCAGAGTGATGCCTCTTGCCGGTGGCATCGGATTCCCTATCCCGGCTTTCTCACAGGTTATGTCGTATACAACGCGTGCTGAAATGGATTGCTCCTGTTAACCCCGGTTAACCGCTACTGGTGCACCGCATTTTGTCGGGAAAACGAAAAGGGGGTGTTTTTCCGACAAAATGCCTGGTCGTCTGAGACGGTTGGTTTGTGAGTCGATCGAGTGGATAGACGGAAACGTGCGCGCATAGCTCAGTGGATAGAGCGCTTGTTCATTATTGTGGTGTTACGGGGTTCGCATCCTGCCGGGTCCCGGTCTTTTGCAAATAATATATGCTGTCTTCCCACACGTTCGCTGCACTTATCCAACAAACACTACCATAAAAAGTAGTCCGGATGGCTCAGTGGTAGAGCGGCGGATTGCAATCCGTCCCTGTCGCTGGTTCCACTCCGTTGGAGATCTAAAAGTTAAGCGCAGGTTCTGCTCGGCAGTTGCTGCGATGCAGTGTTCGGGGTTCACTGCACGACGTCCCCCAGGATCTCACAACGGGTAGTCCAGGAAGGCTTCCGGCAATGTTTTGCATAAATTTCTGAGACAGATAAAAAAGTTGGTTTGTGGCTGAATTGTAATACTTGACAGTAGTTGTATTCTGGTCGTGTACGTGTGATTTATTGTGCTCGATTTAGAGTCACTTCTGTCAAAATTTTTAGCATCTATTTCAAACAACCTCTTGCGATAAATTGATGAATAGGTAAATAAATAAATAAATAAATAAATAAATAAATAAATAAATAAATAAATAAATAAATAAATAAATGCTTTCTTTGTGTTGGTAAATTTACACCTTGCTCGTAAGTCTTGCACAACCTTTCTTTCTTAAAATTCCGAATTTCTGAGTGTACCGCGAGTGAGATTCACAAAATTTACTTTCACATGTAGATTGAGCGTTTACAAGGCGAGAGGAGGATCAAGCCAACTTTGTGGGTAAATTTCTTGTGGTTTTCTTGAACTCAGCTCGGATTACTCAAGCTTCCACGTTCCGAAAAAAAACCTAATTTGTTTTTTTGATTTTTGTAACCCTACCCGATATTGTTCCATCTAGGTCGAGACGATTGGCGATGGTTACCTTTGTGTCTCCGGCCTCCCTCATCGAAATGGCAACGAACATGCGAAAGAAATCGCCGAGATGTCGTTTAGCCTTCTTCGAGCCATTCGAGTATTTCGAATACCTCATTTGCCTGACGAGAAAATCAACATCCGTGTCGGATTACATACAGGTACAACCACACTTTCCTACTCAGTGACAGCTCATCGAAGTTATCCAGGCTTCAAGTTCAATGGCGAGTAATTCCAGGACCTGTTGTGACTGGTGTGGTAGGAATGACCATGCCAAGGTATTGTTTGTTCGGCGATACTGTCAATACCGCCAGTCGAATGGAAAGCAATGGAAAACGTAAAATTCCAGCTTTGCAGTTTTTCCATTAAGAAAAAGAGAAAAAAGAATAAATGTGAATTGCAGCTGGCCGAGTTCACATCTCCAGCGATACCAAGAATTTTCTAACAGAAAAAATCGGAGGATACAAGACGGAATTGCGGGGAGAGGTCATTGTGAAGGTGGATATTTTTTGCTTATAAGTCGAAGTTCTCTTATTTTTATAGCACCATGGACGCGAGGAGTTTTTGTTTTATTTCCTTCTTGCATGGAGTTACTAGGTGAGTCTTTAGTTTTTAGGAGAAATACAAAATAACGATGTCGGAAGTGGTTTTTCCATAAGTTCCGCTCTCATATTTATCCCCACCATCCAGCACCAGCGAAAGGCATCGGTCCAATCGTGTTTCCTGTCATCTGATCTGAATCCAAGGGGTCATTGATCCGGGTTATAGATTCCTAATCAAATAAGGACCCTTACCAACAAAATCCGCGGGCGGATATACTATGGGCTGCATGGTAGTAGCCGCCATAAGATACATGGGCTGGTACCCGTACCCGTAGAACGATACCGCTCCAGGAAGCGATGCAAGAACGACGAGAACGACAATCTGGATAAGAATCATATCTGAAAACAATATCTCAGACAGTTTGAATGGTGTATTTCATGGATTTTTTCCCATAGCAAGTTGTAGGAAATCCTAGACAGTGGAATCCCTCTCTTGTTAAATGGAAGAAAGTTGACAGTACCTCGACTTCGTAGAGTGAGAAGAACAGGGTGGGTCATGTTGTAATATTTCAGCCTAAATATATTTATATAGAATGGTATGGAAATAAATGCGCACATATTTGCAGATTCTCATATCTAAGCAAATTCAAATGTCCGAGAGTTTCGCAATCACGTTGTTTAGCAGTCGTTTCACTTTTATGTGTGAATTTTATAATGTCTATAATTTGAGTATAAATTATGCGGAGGTGAGGGCGGCAGAGAATGTCAACAAAAAAGATTGCCAGAACTTTTTAGCCGTAATTTCCAAATAATGTTTGAGTATCCGGAAAATCCATGTACATAGTGTTTGAGGCTACTGGTTTTCTATCTACTGCTAGTTAGTATGTATAATAGTTCCCTACTCATCTTTGAATTCCTTACTGTAGCTAAAAAAAAAAACAGAAAATCATATAATGGCTGAGTTTTGAAGTTTTATTTGGGAAAAAGCGCTCTGGATCCGAGCTGCTTGCGTTCTTGTTGACGACCCTCATTTTATGCACTAGGTGTACGACGGATTTGGGTACGCGCGAATAAATCCTAGGGTGCGCGAAAAATCGACCGGAAACTTGGAGCTAAATGAAAAACTGGAGCGATTGACCATAATAGGGAGACAGTCGTTTCTGGATAATACCTCCAGGGAACTTCAAACGATCGTAGACAAGGGCCGGGACCGCGACGCGGTTTTCCTCCGTGTCTCTGCCCAGCAGGCCCGCTGCCTCGGTGCAGCAGACAACCAGAGTGCCCGCGCCGTGGTCCCGGCCCTTGTCTACGACCGTTTGGAGTTCAGCGTATATTGGATTTTTCATGCGTGGACACTGATCATTACAGGAAACCTTTTTTTTTTCAACACAGCTTTTTCATTCCTTCCATCTTTCAGGGAAAAGGTGCCCTTGAAACCCATTGGCTGTTGACACCGGAGGAGCAGGAAAGTGGACTGACGGAGTGATCAACGACCTCATAACTTGGGAAACGTTGAGGAACTTCCATGCTCATCGCATCGACAGCATGATTATCAGTGATCTCCAAATTGTATCATGATGGTCTACGTTTTAAATAGTTCTCAGTAAAAATACATATTTGAGCTATAGCTTTTGATGTATCCATTTACACATCCAACGCGTTCTTTGCTTCGAAAACTAAGGTTTTGAACAAAGGATTTCCAATTCAATATTGATTCAATGTTCAACGATGATTCGTAAAATAAATAAACATTCTTAGTTGTTTGCAGTGCATATTGCAAAGGCTACGCCGAAGCGAAAGGTGCAGGAAAAATTGAACGAGAAGATTACCCTGACAAAAAAAAAATTGACGATTGTTGAATGAGTTTTTTTTCATATGCGAAGGATCGTTCTCTCATAAACGCCATTTCTCTGTGAGCCACCACTTAGGATTTCCATGGAAGTTTCAAACGTTGATGCAATCAAAGCAAGACAATACGAATATGCACACAGTTTCTAATGTCACATTTTACATGAGAGGATAGCTACAACAATAGTTCAACAGGATTGGCGGTACGCGTTCTCGTAGGAACACCTTCATTGGCCGACGTTTCGCCAATACGACGCTTTCAAGGCCATATAACAACAAGTACGGCAGAAAAAAAAACATTGAAGATGTAAATCCCAAAGGAAAATGAGTAATTTTGAAGAAACGAAAGCATCTCCAGACTTAGAGCAATGCTCTCCACATGCCTGTACTCAATCACCTTCGGCTGAAATTCATTCTCAGAAATTTATGCAAAACGTTGCCGGAAGCCTTCCTGGACTACCCGTTGTGAGATCCTGGGGGACGTCGTGCAGTGAACCCCGAACACTGCATCGCAGCAACTGCCAGCAGAACCTGCGCTTAACTTTTAGATCTCCAACGGAGTGGAACCAGCGACAGGGACGGGATGCAATCCGCCGCTCTACCACTGAGCCATCCGGGCTACTTTTGATAGTGGTATTTGTCAGATAACTGCAGCAGACGTGTGGGAAGACCACATATATTATTTGCAAAAGACCGGGACCCGGCGGGATTCGAACCCCTTAACACCACAACAGCGCTCTATCCACTGAGCTATGCACGCACTTTGCGTCTATCCACTCGATCGACTCACAAATCAACCACGTCTGACGGCCTGGCATTTTGTCGGGAAAACGCCCCCTTTTCGTTTTCCCGACGAAATGCGGTGCACCGGCCGGGGTTAACCGGTGCAATCCATCTCAGCCCGCGTTGTATACGACACAACCTGTGAGGAAGCCGGGATAGGAAATCCGATGCCACCGGCGAGAGGCATAATTCCGATTTGATAGATCAAGAAATCGATCAAGAGAGCGATATATAAGAGCTCCAGCCAACAGGCGGGCGTCAGTCTGCTCTCCATCTTGGCGGACAGTGAAGTCCCATGGGACTCGTCAGGACCGCTGAGGCCCAGTGGAACAGACGACATGCTCAGACATTCGGGGAGGAGTCCCGGCTGGCAAAATGATGACTCCCGCCCGAGCGTGAGCGTGAGTAATCGAAATCTGTGTATTTTTCGCCCGCAACATCCTGATTTTGTCCCTCGAGTTCCTGCAGGAGACCGCATTTTGTTCATAAAATGAGAACAGCCTCAAGCCGTGTGAGACCAGATTTTGGCTTGAGACTGAAAAGAAAGGGGTGATAAGCAAAAATGCGCCTTGAAGTCCCGGACGCGCGCATGCGCATGCGCTTCGCGCGCGGAAACCGGCCGCCACTGGCGCACCCGCGGGACCACGCATGTTGCCTGTTCCACTTGGCCACAGTTTTCACCGGGCCTCATTCACACTCCGCCATGACGGAGAGCGGACTGAGGCCCGCCTGCTGGCTGGAGCTCTTATATATCGTTCGCTTGATCGATTTCCTGATCTATCACATCGGAATGATGCCTCTCGGCGGTGGCATCGGATTTCCTATCCCGGCTTCCTCACAGGTTGTGTCGTATACAACGCAGGTTGAAATGGATTGCGCGGCCGGTGCTCACAAATCAACCGCCTCTGACGGCCTGGCATTTTGTCGGGAAAACGAGAAGGGGCGTTTTCCCGACAAAATGCCAGGCCGTCAGAGGCGGTTGATTTGTGAGTCGATCGAGTGGATAGACGCAAAGTGCGTGCATAGCTCAGTGGATAGAGCGCTTGTTCTTTGTTGTGGTGTTAAGCGGTTCGAATCCCGCCGGGTCCCGGTCTTTTGCAAATAATATATGCGGTCTTCCCACACGTCCGCTGCACTTATCTGACAAATACCACTATCAAAAGTAGTCCGGATGGCTCAGTGGTAGAGCGGCGGATTGCATCCGTCCCTGTCGCTGGTTCCACTCCGTTGGAGATCTAAAAGTTAAGCGCAGGTTCTGCTTGGCAGTTGCTGCGATGCAGTGTTCGGGGTTCACTGCACGACGTCCCCCAGGATCTCACAACGGGTAGTCCAGGAAGGCTTCCGGCAACGTTTTGCGTAAATTTCCGAGATAAACCAAATTTTGGTTTTCAGTGGATCCCGCGAATGTGACTGGGTATAAGCATGTGAGGAGCACTGCTCTTAGTCTCACTCTGTGCATTCCTTTTTTGAAATTGTTCATTTTCAAAGCGGCTGTGTGAAAATCTCGTAAATCTCGCGAGAATTTTCAGATTCTATGGCAGCATCTGTACTTCGCCAGTTGAAGATGTAGTTCCACAGGAATTCTATACAAATGAAGCCTCCGTCATCCCCAACACATCCGTGGATCTCCTCCATAGCAGCTTCGCTACTTTCCACATGTTTTCTTGCTTCGGAACGCGGTTTTCACTTCTTGACGCTTGTGGATCCTGATTTTCTGCTACATATGTGTAAAAATTGTCTACATAGTATGCATTTAGCAAATTCAGGAAAACAATCCTGGCATTCAAATTCTAACGGTTTGCAGTAATCCTTGTCCGAATAGCTCAGTCGGTAATAAAGAGTTCTCAAGCTCATTCAGTCAAGCTTGGTGTTCACTACTTAATACATCCGGCGCGATCTTCACTGATTAGGCAATTAAAAGGTATCCCAGATAGAGTCTCTCTTATTGTGGCCGAGCTGTACAAACTTTTTCTTCTCAAAAATGCTTTCAAAAAACTGCAAAAATCGACGACGGAAGCGTAAAAGTAGTGGAATTATAAACTATCATAGCATCAAAATGTGCACAGTCAACGACTCGAACCTTAGACTTTTTGCGGTGAATCGACTGACATAACGACGCGAACGGTAGAGAGCACTGGGTGAACTCAAAATCCAGCATTCATTTAAGGTTAAATCGAGGTGAACACATTGCCTTCCCCACATATTTAGTTCTTGTAGCTTCATTTCAATAATCTCACAGCGGGACCAAGACTGAGAATGCCGAAATTTCGGTGCACATTATCATAAAGGTCTCGGTGAAAATTGAAAGTTTAAAGGAAAGTTAACGAGCCATTCTGGCCATAAAATGTTCTGGTACGTACATGCTTCAGTGAATGAATTAATTTGGAATTTGATGCACGAACAATCTACGAAAAACTGTTCATTCTTTCAACTATAATACATAACAAAAGTCATAACAAATTACTTCTGAAGACAGCTTTTTACAGATATTCTACTTCTGATTTTTTCAACTTTTTCTTCTTTTTACTAATAGCGGCGAAGTCATCATCGGTGAACACACTTTCTTCCTTCTTCTTCATGTCCTTTTTGGGCTCTCGGAGACCTGAAACGCAAGAAATAGAGCGAAGATTCCGTCTCAATGATAGAAGAATTTGATAAAACTCTAGGAAGAGTTTTTTTTTCTCTCGAACAGTTGGCACACGATTTAACACTATGCCTCTATTTTTTTTTCAGTATTTTTAGTTGAACTAATTAACCGTTCATAAGCACCCGAGCGTGCATATCATAAATAGGTAGATAAATAAAAAATAAAATGTTTCCCTTAGCCGTATTCCGGACTCTGCTGGGCGAGCTACGCATGACCCAGTGGCGCAAGGCCCTGGCCGAGGGCGCATGGCCCATTGTGCATGACCCGACAATCCGGGATGGGCGCCTGGCCCTGTTCACAAGTGCGCCGGTTACTGGCGTCATCTGCAACCTTGTTGGACAGAAAGGCAAGTTGGGGGGGGGGACACCTTTGTGAAGCCCGCGGCTTAGGCTTAGCATAGGCTGAGGCTCAGGCTTAGCATAGGCTGAGGCTCAGGCTCAGCATAGGCTTGGGCTTAGCATAGGCTTAGGCTTAGGCTTAGGATTAGGCTTAGGCTTAGCATAGGCTTAGGCTTAGGCTTAGCATAGGCTTAGGCTTAGGCTTAGCATGGGCTTAGGCTTAGGCTTAGGCTTAGCATAGGCTCAGGCTTAGGCTTAGGCTTAGCATAGGCTTAGGCTTAGGCTTAGGCTTAGCATAGGCTTAGGCTTAGGCTTAGGCTTAGGCTTAGGCTTAGCATAGGCTTAGGCTTGGCTTAGGCTTAGGCTTAGGCTTGCGCTTAGGCTGAGGCTCAGGCTTAGCATAGGCTTGGGCTTAGCATAGGCTCAGGCTTAGGCTCAGCATAGGCTTAGTCTTAGGCTTAGCATAGGCTTGGGCTTAGGCTTAGCATAGGCTTAGCATAGGCTTAGGCTTAGGCTTAGGCTTAGCATAGGCTTAGGCTTAGGCTTAGGCTTAGGCATAGGCTTAGGCTTAGGCTTAGGCTTAAAAAGGCCCATGACATTGTGAACCACATGACATTGTGAACCCCATCACATTTTGTAGCGCTTTGACGAGTCGATTTGATAGGAAAACAAATTCTTCAACGTAGTGGAAATTTTCAAATAAAATGAAAGCAAACTGATGAAGAAGCTAAGATATATCTTCAAAAATTGACAGGGTGCAGGTGTAACAGAACGCAACTATAAATAGCTTCCCTACGATTAAATTACACAGCGGTACTCACCTGTTATTTTACTTCTTTCCCTTCGGATCAGTTCCTTCGACTCCTTCTTCCTCAAGTGTTCCAAAACGATAGCTTTAGCCTTGTTCGTATCCAACTTCCTCTTTTTATCGGTGTACTTCATATACTTCAAATTCCGCTTCATAAGATCTGTTGGTCGATCAGCTCGGACTTGTTCAACCAGAGAAAACCCCTTAAACTGTCCATTTCACACAAATAATGAAGCATTGTGAAAAAGAAGAACAAATAATGGGAAAAATGAGGAGAATGGGATCCTTATCACCAACCTGTCCTGCTAACCGATCATCAAGTTCGACATTTGTAGGCTTTCTTCGTTCCTCAACTATGAAACTTTCTTCTGCTGGGAGTTCCACCTATAAAGCCTTGTAGAAGCTAGTGTTGGAGTGCGGAGAGCTTTAACAAACCTGTCCTCTAGAAGCCGCAGCCAAAATTTTCTTGACATGTTCCCTCTGAATCTCTTGTTTCGTCCGTTTTCGTTTTGCTTTTTTCAGCAGACCATCTTCTGAACATACATATAAGGAGAACATATGCAGTGTACGCATTTTCGCTGATCAAGACGAAGACTTGATTCAATATTTTTTGTTCATTTCCCGCAAACTTACTGGAGGGTACCATCAAAGCTGTCATTCTAAGCAATCAAAAATAGAAAAGAAGAAACAGAGCAACATCCAAGCTCCTAGAGGTGATTAGCAGCCAAGAGGCCGTTTCCGTGAAAAATCGCAGAGCCAAACCTTTTTGAGTTGAATCCTATACAGCCTAACTTATCTTACCCAATGGATATGATATACTTCTCCAAATAATTCAGGCTCTCAGATGATTTTCAGGCTTCTAATAGATAAAACACAAAGTGACAGTTGAAAATACACTGCTTGGATACTTCGTACGAAGTAAAGGAACAGATATCCCGAAAATCTTACTACAATACTTGCAAGATGCTATGAAACAAAAGCTGATTTCGCTCCTCATCAAAACTAGTTTTCTTGGGGAAGACACCACTAAACAACGACCTTCTGCCTACTTCATGGCTCCGCAAGCACCCAACCCCCGGAAATCAACTATTTTAGGCTCAAGGTGAAGTTCCTGACCCCATAAGCTCATATTCCGTCTCAAAACCTTCGACGCATTTTGACTTTACAATCGGCTGTTCATAAACCGCCAATGGACAGGGGTAATGATCAAGGCGCAGCTCCAGTCATCAATACAGCCACCCCCTCCCCCACCATCATAGAACTCTGCAGGTGGCCTCAACATTCCCTTAGCAAAAGCTCTACGACTACACTAGCTACACCCACGATGTGCTGATAGGGAAGTTTCGATGTACTTCAAACCAAGAAAACATGATCCATATATCAGGGTAACTAACCCTCTTCAATGTCTTCAATGAACTTCTGAAGCAATTCTTCTGACATTTGAGTCACCTTCACTGCAAGCCAAACATGAGAAAACTTTCAGAAAACACCACATTTATGGAAGCAAATAGTGAGCACTGATCAACATTTACTCTAAATGTGCAGAAAACAGAATCGTAACAGTTTATCTCAGGCGGTCAACAATGAACAGATTAGGCCGCGTTCGAGTTGGGTCCACGCTTCTTTCCTGGTCCTGTGGCAACGTTCACGAACCTCCTCGTGTATTGGATTCGTCGTGCCGCACGTCCTGAAACGTTGTTGTGAAAGTATGATGTCGAAAAACGATTCAGAATTGTATGAACTGGGAGTGATTTCTAATATCAAAAAATGTGCAGAAAAAAGTGAAGTGAAAAAGAACAAACCCTTCTTCTTCTTTTTCTTCTCTTGCTTCTCGACTTTAGGGGTTTGAGCGCGTACTTTTCCGGCACGAGCCAAAGATCCGTGCACCTTACCTAAACATGCGAAACTGCACATATCTCGAAAATTTAAAAAAAAAATCAAGATACACAGACGTAGAACTGTAATCAAAAATGGAAAGAAGGAGAAAGAATCACCTCCGAGAAGTCGCGCATTGATGGCAAGCGAAGCTCCGTCGGTAATGTCGAGGCTAGAGAGGCTAAGGGAATCTTCGAGGATAGCACTTCCGTAGGAAAGAATGTGCTCATCAGCTCCAAGGCTTTTCTGAAAAAGAGAATGTACACAGGTATACTAGTCTTGATATAGGTGAACAAAAAAGAATAGTTAGAATTAAGAAAGGTAACGAATGAATATGCGAATAACGATGAAGCTGCCAAGCTTATCTTAGTTTGCGTCTTCACTGTTATATCAACAGCACCAGGACACAAAAATTGTTTTCTTTTTTCAAATGAGAGGGTTAATGCCTACGTCCCACATGTAAGTACCTAATCACATCTGTGTGACAATCAGAAAAATTCTAATGATCAGAATGAATGAGCTGTCCTTGGACAATAGAAAATGTTCAAAAAAAAGTAGGAAAATGGCATCAAACAAATTCAGATAAAAAGAACCCAATTGAGTTGCTATTATTTGCAAAAACATGACAGTGCAAAATTTAGACGACCAAGAACGCCACACATTTAGCACTCACGTCTTAAATGAAAACAGTCCCATCAAAATATGGAGCGGGGTCCATGAGATTTATAACCTAACAAGTAATGCCCTCGCAGCGGTGAGAAATGAGAGACTTGCAAACAAAACAATGCATAATAAAACGGTGAAAATGAAATCAACTCATTATACAACGCATAGAATTTCGATTTTTTTTTGCGTTGTGCCTACTTGAGCATAGTTACAGTAAAGCTTTTCTAGCAATGCATAAAACAAAACGAGAAGAACCAGCTGACAAAATAAAAAGTGTGTCGTTTCCAAAAAACAACAGGAACAGAGTCGCTTGCACATAATATGCACAGCAATGTGTGAACGAATAAAAAGGAACTATAATACATTCGTATGATCAGAAATCAGGTAGGGAACATACATATAGGACTCTATGTATTTCATTATTAATAAATACTTCGTAGAATTATCCGTGTCCTACCTTCATAACAAAGCAAAACGAAATAGAACGTTACTATATCTGAGACAAGTTTTGAAGACTTCATTCACGTAAAAAACTATTCTCATGTCGTTGGCAACACAGTGTATGCGAGCGAAAATGCACTTAAAAAAGACAGAAAATTTGTCGGAATACAAAATATACAGCACATTTCAACTGGGAAGGGACGTGAGGAGACCTAATGCTGTGCCCAATGAGTTCGTAAAGCAAAAACAGTCGACCGTGCTTACTTCGAATGGAATTTTTTTCATACAACCGAAACGGAGTGGCAAGACAAGTCAAGCTTGAAATAAAGCGCTTAGCATGTGCCAGCTTCCAGTAGTGCGAAAGATGCCACAAAACTGATACCGCGCTAAGGTGCGAATCAGGGATGAGCGGAATTCCGACTTCCGACTTCCGAAACTTCGGTATTCCGGTGTTTTTCGGGCTTCCGACTTCCGACTTCCGAAAAATGCGAAAAAAACCGGAAGTTTTCGGAAGTTTTAGATGGACATTGAACAAGTTGTATTTTTCCTCATGAGCTGCTACCAGTGGCAGACACAGGTGGAGAGGAAGCGAAGAAGGTGAAGGGAGGTGCTAAAAATTTCCAAGAATACTTCGCTGCAGGTCAACGTGAAATCTTTGCTTCCATCATCAATTTTATATATTTAAATTTAATCGTCTGGTGTTAAAATTAGCACTCAGTTTTGTCTTTGAAATTTTGCTCAGCTGCAGAAAGACTGAAACTCTAGCTATTCAACCTACATACTCCTCCCTGGCTGCCCAATAATGCGTCCGTCACTGACAGCCACTCACTTCTGCGCAATTTTTGAACGAGAAACCGACACTATGTGCACTGCACAGCAATTGTAGGAAGAAAGTGACGCTTTCTTAGGTATCTGTCTGTCTGCTTTTCCTCGAATGTTGTTCTCATACACGGTACCACAATATACGGTAAACAATCAGAGCGTGACTGCAACCCTTGAAAGGAATTTTCACAATGGTCTTAAAAATGAGGTCTTAAAAATGGAAGCGTACATAGTGATGTTAGCTTCTGTTAAACCGCTAGTGTCTTTCTAAAGACCATTCACACATTTGCGACAATGTGCTCAACCGGTTGGCACACATGGTGCGACGCGTGGGACCGCATGCTCAACCGATCGAGCACAAATGCGTGCTCGAGGAACCGCCCGTGTCCCACGGGCGCACCATGCCGAGAGTGTAAGGTCGCGAATGTGTTGAGTAAGATCGACATTCGAAAGCAGCTTGCGAAGGAAATGTCAGTGTAAGGAAGTCGAACAGCGGTATTAGCGAGTGAGCTATTTACCTCTGTAACTGTAACTGAAGAAACCTCTATAACTGTCTCTGCAACAATCGACAACTTGCTGAAGAAGTGGGTGAGAAATGTGATATGGCCGTTTCTATTCACCATCACTAAAAATTTAACTACATACAGTGGGCGTCAATGGCGGTGACCCGTCTGCGGCCTCGAACAGAACGCGGCACGACCGCGCCGCTCACGCTAGGATCGTCGCCACAGTGGCTTATCTGGGTTTTCTTGATAGTTGTTCATCATATTTGATGATAACTAATAAGAAAACTAACTAATTATCAAGAAAACCCCTTAATTTGATGTCCCGGAGAGGTTTCTCGCTCGAGCGGCGCGGTCGCGCCGCGTTCTGTTCGAGGCCGCAGACGGGTCACCGCCACTGACGCCCACTGTACGTTTCCTTTTTAGTACCTAGCTGGGGGCTGCAGTGACCCTGTTCATGTCCTCATTTTTTAAAATCTATCGGGGAAGAAGAGACATATTTTTTTAGATTTATTTTTTCAATGTCTCTATTAATTATCTCCAAAACTTCCCAACATTATTTGAAAAAACGTTTCAGAAGAACTCCAGTAAGTTAACAGCTGCATACACCTCTGTGCATACATTTTCATACACATGTGTGTACTTGTACACTCTGTACTTCCGACTTCCGACTTCCGGTACTTCCGATATTCCGGTGATTTTTGGAGCTTCCGACTTCCGAGTTCCGACTTCCGGAATTTCAAATTTGACTTCCGCTCATCCCTGGTGCGAATGTGATGAGCCACGGTCCGAAAGTGAGAAAACGTGAGCAGACGGGTATTCCACTGAGCTGAGGGCTATAGGAGCCTAATAGGAGGACATTGCTAATGAAGGTTCGTTAGCGAATAATGTGTGGTTTGCATGATCCTGTTCCCTTCATGACCCCTCCAGGGCGGTGCTGCCTAACCGAAAGCGACAACTGTGTCGATATAAAGGGTTACCGCTTCGTAACTGACGACCAAACTGGTTTGGTATAAGTACACTGTTGGTCAGCCTATTGAATAACAAGTTCCCTATGAATACCGAAAAAAATGGTAATACATGGAACTGAAACGGGAGAATTCACTTCAAGACTGTTTCGTCCATCAATGAGTTTTTGACCTAAAACATGGTTTCCTTCATCTAAACATATCACGTCTATTACCATCCAAACAATGCTAGCTCTGTGGCGAAAAGGTTTGGATAACAATATGTAAAAGTGCGAAGTGCCACAACATCCTGTGAGATCTGCTATCTTGACAGTAACTGACATGATTGAACAAAAAAAACTTATTTCCACAATCAGAGAGTGAAATACTCTCCAGTAGATTATGTGTAACATTTTTGAGACTTTGGATGAGAATTAAAGAACCCAGAATCTCTTTCCTCCAAAGGAAAAAGACTAAAAATTAGATAAACTACTATAACAAAAACGCTGTGATAGAGGAGAAAAACCAATAGTCTCAGAAAAAATTTGAATACGTTGAATACGTTGAACATATCACGTATAAAGACACGACTGAATAATTAGAGTGATATTCAACTATCTGCCGTCTTTTTTTCGGCCATTCCATGCTCAAGTCAAATTATCCTTGGCGATACCCATATACTCAACACTTAGTTGATGAAAAGGCGCGTGTACATCCATAATAAGTGAATTTTGTCTCACCAAGTCGTGAAAGCATGCATGAAAAAGGTTATTCCGCGATCTCAGTGAGATGTTTCGCAAAAAGAAAATTAAAGTCCAACTTCAGCGCTAATCTCCCGGTGGTTCCAGTTTTCACCATAAATCTTGAAAAGGTCTGCTATAGGATTCCAACTGCTTGCTACGACAGCGCATGAACATTCTACGCCTCCAAAACCAGCAACGAACTTCAAGTCTCATTTAAACCCCTCTATATTATATCACCGTATGCCTTCAGAAGCATTTGATCGACTGCAAATGCATGAGGAGCAAATATAGCTTTCTTCGAGAGTTCTCACTACAAGAAACACAGCATAGGAAATGACTTCTGACAAAAGATAAGTGTGATAAATTCACTGCGAAAAAAATCAAAAGAACGAAATATTCCCGGAACTTTTTTTTCGCGAAATCCGAAATTCTTGACAGTGAACTAGCTGTTGCACACAATTAAAACAAACAAAATCAGACTACTATGTTATGGTAGGTTCAAATAAGCATAAACACAGGAACTCATAGCAAAAAATTAAACACACTTCTAAAGAAAAAAGGATGAAAAAGAAGAAAAATCTAAATCGAAATAAGACTAGAATATTTAAATGTTCACCTTAATCTGCGCAACAGTGGTCTCTGGCACCACGTCGAGACGGTGGATTCCGCCGTCCAAGGCGTTAATGAAGATTTGCATATTGGCCAAGTCGATCGTCTGAAATATCAGTATGTATTTAAAGGAAAATAAACTCAAATTCGCTTCAACTGACCACGAAGAAAGAAAAATTAAAATTATTCAAAACTTGAAAAGGTAACACATGGTTGGGAGGGAGAATAACTATCGGAAAGAGTAAAGAGATAATAAGTGAGAGAGACTAAAAAAGTACGAAAATGACTTGTTCGTGAACACCAATGCGAAACAGTGAAAAAATGTAAAAAAGTAAGTGATGACATGGCCCAGTACAAGTAAGTAATTAGACTGTAGAGAAGACTAAGAATAGATGGAATAACCGCATCCAAATAATTTCACAAAACTATAACTTATCAAATTTTATCAAATTCAAGTGAAAACAACTTCAAGGAAACGAAAATCAAAAATGAAATACGAAATTCGAGCAACGATTCTGATACGACATGCATTAACATCGAATACTCAGTGGAAGCGAAATCCAAGCAGCGGGTCCTGATACGCTCGTCGAGACAACTCGTCCAATCCGGTTAAACTCGACCTCACGTACCCCGGATTGGCATTTCGGGGTTTCGCACCTCGTTTGGTGAACAACCCTTTCTGCACGCAGCATTAACCATAAACTGCAGTGAAGTAAGTGGTTATTGATCGATGATGTCCCTAAAATCATTCTTTCTAGTTTGCTCAGGCTAAGCTGCACTATGCACATACCATAAAATCTTAGGGGGCGAAAATGCAGTGGGGGAGGGGCACTCTGAAGCCTAAGCCTAAGTCTTAGGCTCAAGCCCATACTTAAGCATAGGCTTAGGCTTAAGCCTAGGCTTAAAATGTGAAGGCTATGACCTTTTGTACGATGCCCTCCCCCAACTCCCTTTTCGCCTCTTGTAGTGTTGAGATAGTTAATACTCAGAACCTCTTCGACAGCCACTCTATGTAGCAGTTCCTATCACACAAATCTCTAAAGGTAAAGGTTGCACAACAAAAATTGGTAGAAATCGCTAGCTGTTTGATTCCGTCTCAGGCTGGACTCCGAATTTGGTAAAATATCCTCTTTCATACAGCCCCTTTGATATCAAACCAACTTTTTTGTCTATCTCAGAAATTTATGCAAAACGTTGCCGGAAGCCTTCCTGGACTACCCGTTGTGAGATCCTGGGGGACGTCGTGCAGTGAACCCCGAACACTGCATCGCAGCAACTGCCGAGCAGAACCTGCGCTTAACTTTTAGATCTCCAACGGAGTGGAACCAGCGATAGGGACGGATTGCAATCCGCCGCTCTACCACTGAGCCATCCGGGCTACTTTTTGTGATGGTGTTTGTCAGATAAGTGCAGCGATCGTACAGGAAGACAGCATATAATGTTTGCAAAAGACCGGTGCCAACTGGGATCCGAACCCGTGAAGGCCATACCAACGATCAAACGCTCGAACCACTAGGCTATGCTTGCACTTGCGGATGGAACTGCATCACTTTCAGCTGACAGCTCTGCGAATGCAAAATCTGATGGTTCCCGAATAAGCAAATCTGATTGACTTTCTGGAAGCTCCCATTAGCCTAAGCCTAAGCCTATAAGCCTAAGCCTAAGCCTATGAGCCTAAGCCTAATCCCATAAGCTTAAGCCTAAGCCCATAAGGCTAAGCCTAAGCCCAAGCCCATAAGCCTAAGCCTAAGCTCAAGCCTACAAGCCTAAGCCTAAGCCTAAGCCTATGAGCCTAAGCCTAAGCCCATAAGCTTAAGCCAAAGCCCATAAGCCTAAGCCTAAGCCCAAGCCCGTAAGCCTAAGCCTAAGCCCATAAGCCTAAGCCTAAGCCCAAGCCCATAAGCCTATGAGCCTAAGCCTAAGCCCATAAGCCCAAATGGAAATGAGTGATTTTGAAAAAAATAAAGCATCTTCGGACTTAGAGCGATGCTCTCCACATGCCTGTACTCAATCACCTTCGGCTGAAATTCATTCTCAGAAATTTATGCAAAACTTTGCCGGAAGCCTTCCTGGACTACCCGTTGTGAGATCCTGGGGGACGTCGTGCAGTGAACCCCGAACACTGCATCGCAGCAACTGCCGAGCAGAACCTGCGCTTAACTTTTAGATCTCCAACGGAGTGGAACCAGCGATAGGGACGGATTGCAATCCGCCGCTCTGCCACTGAGCCATCCGGGCTACTTTTTGTGATGGTGTTTGTCAGATAAGTGCAGCGATCGTACAGGAAGACAGCATATAATGTTTGCAAAAGACCGGTACCAACTGGGATCCGAACCCGTGAAGCCCACACCAACGATCAAACGCTCGAACCACTAGGCTATGCTTACACTTGCCGATGGAACTGCATCACTTTCAGCTGACAGCTCTGCGAATGCAAAATCTGATGGTTCCCGAATAAGCAAATCTGATTGACTTTCTGGAAGCTCCCATTAGCCTAAGCCTAAGCCTATAAGCCTAAGCCTAAGCCTATGAGCCTAAGCCTATGCCCATAAGCTTAAGCCTAAGCCTATGAGCCTAAGCCTATGCCCATAAGCTTAAGCCTAAGCCCATAAGGCTAAGCCTAAGCCCAAGCCCATAAGCCTAAGCCTAAGCTCAAGCCTACAAGCCTAAGCCTAAGCCTAAGCCTATGAGCCTAAGCCTAAGCCCATAAGCTTAAGCCAAAGCCCATAAGCCTAAGCCTAAGCCCAAGCCCGTAAGCCTAAGCCTAAGCCCATAAGCCTAAGCCTAAGCCCAAGCCCATAAGCCTATGAGCCTAAGCCTAAGCCCATAAGCCCAAATGGAAATGAGTGATTTTGAAAAAAATAAAGCATCTTCGGACTTAGAGCGATGCTCTCCACATGCCTGTACTCAATCACCTTCGGCTGAAATTCATTCTCAGAAATTTATGCAAAACTTTGCCGGAAGCCTTCCTGGACTACCCGTTGTGAGATCCTGGGGGACGTCGTGCAGTGAACCCCGAACACTGCATCGCAGCAACTGCCGAGCAGAACCTGCGCTTAACTTTTAGATCTCCAACGGAGTGGAACCAGCGATAGGGACGGATTGCAATCCGCCGCTCTTACACTGAGCCATCCGGGCTACTTTTTGTGATGGTGTTTGTCAGATAAGTGCAGCGATCGTACAGGAAGACAGCATATAATGTTTGCAAAAGACCGGTACCAACTGGGATCCGAACCCGTGAAGCCCACACCAACGATCAAACGCTCGAACCACTAGGCTATGCTTACACTTGCCGATGGAACTGCATCACTTTCAGCTGACAGCTCTGCGAATGCAAAATCTGATGGTTCCCGAATAAGCAAATCTGATTGACTTTCTGGAAGCTCCCATTAGCCTAAGCCTAAGCCTATAAGCCTAAGCCTAAGCCTATGAGCCTAAGCCTAATCCCATAAGCTTAAGCCTAAGCCCATAAGGCTAAGCCTAAGCCCAAGCCCATAAGCCTAAGCCTAAGCTCAAGCCTACAAGCCTAAGCCTAAGNTAAGCCTAAGCCCAAGCCCATAAGCCTAAGCCTAAGCTCAAGCCTATAAGCCTAAGCCTAAGCCTATGAGCCTAGGCCTAAGCCCATAAGCTTAAGCCAAAGCCCATAAGCCTAAGCCTAAGCCCAAGCCCATAAGCCTAAGCCTAAGCGCATAAGCCTAAGCCTAAGCTCAAGCCTATAAGCCTAAGCCTAAGCCTATGAGCCTAAGCCTAAGCCCATAAGCTTAAGCCAAAGCCCATAAGCCTAAGCCTAAGCCCA
This sequence comes from Ancylostoma ceylanicum, assembly GCA_000688135.1. Taxonomy (NCBI): domain Eukaryota; kingdom Metazoa; phylum Nematoda; class Chromadorea; order Rhabditida; family Ancylostomatidae; genus Ancylostoma; species Ancylostoma ceylanicum. Next base: position 535,510 of record JARK01001442.1, on the reverse strand, counting down.
AGCCCGTAAGCCTAAGCCTAAGCCCATAAGCCTAAGCCTAAGCCCAAGCCCATAAGCCTATGAGCCTAAGCCTAAGCCCATAAGCCCAAATGGAAATGAGTGATTTTGAAAAAAATAAAGCATCTTCGGACTTAGAGCGATGCTCTCCACATGCCTGTACTCAATCACCTTCGGCTGAAATTCATTCTCAGAAATTTATGCAAAACTTTGCCGGAAGNTAAGCCTAAGCCCAAGCCCATAAGCCTAAGCCTAAGCTCAAGCCTATAAGCCTAAGCCTAAGCCTATGAGCCTAAACCTAAGCCCATAAGCTTAAGCCAAAGCCCATAAGCCTAAGCCTAAGCCCAAGCCCATAAGCCTAAGCCAAAGCCCATAAGCCTAAGCCTAAGCCCAAGCCCATAAGCCTAAGCCTAAGCCCATAAGCTTAAGCCAAAGCCCATAAGCCTAAGCCTAAGCCCAAGCCCATAAGCTTGAGCCAAAGCCCATAAGCCTAAGCCTAAGCCCAAGCCCATAAGCCTAAGCCTAAGCCCAAGCCCATAAGCCTAAGCCCAAGCCCATAAGCCTAAGCCTAAGCCCAAGCCCATAAGCCTATGAGCCTAAGCCTAAGCCCATAAGCCTAAGCCTAAGCCCAAGCCCATAAGCTTAAGCCCAAGCCCATAAGCCTAAGCCTAAGCAATAGCCCATAAGCGTAAGCCCAAGCCCATATGCCTAAGCCTAACCCCACATCTACTCAGGTGAAGAAATTCAAACAGATCTCGCTTATACTTTGTGTTTTTTCTCGGAAATTTAGTTCCGGAACAAAAATAAGCAGAGACTTGCGGTGAGAGATGCAAACTTGTCTAAAATATCGATACTTATCCGTGTTTAAAGCGTTTCCAGAAGATTTAACGCTTTTCTCACTGGCTCGTCGTGTATTCAGTACAAACTGTAGGGATTGTGGAGTACATCCGGTATAAATATCGTCACGTTCGTCATCCCCCCAGTCAACACACCAAATCTTCGAAAGTATTAGAATTTCCAGCAATTTTAGGCCAATTTCAAGCTTATGTCGGTGATTGTGGGGACTGGTAATCTGCCGGTGATTTCGTCCGCATCCATAGAAGAGAATGGTTCAGGGACTAGGCTTAGGCTAAAGCCTACAAAACGAGGCCTATGACCTGTATAGAGTGGCTCCCCCTACAAACGGTTCGCCCATTGTTTGCAAAAGATTGGCACCGGGCCGGAGTCGAACCCCTGACAGCCATAACATCGACCATCCGTTCTATGCACTAGGCCACGCGGACACGTCTTCGTAGTTCGCGAAGATCCTCCTACAAACCTACAATTTGGCCTATCTCAAAAATTTATAGAAACTTATGCAAAACGTTGCCGGAAGCCTTCCTGGACTACCCGTTGTGAGATCCTGGGGGACGTCGTGCAGTGAACCCCGAACACTGCATCGCAGCAACTGCCGAGCAGAACCTGCGCTTAACTTTTAGATCTCCAACGGAGTGGAACCAGCGACAGGGACGGATTGCAATCCGCCGCTCTACCACTGAGCCATCCGGGCTAGTTTTTGTGCGGATGTTTGTTGGATAACTACAGCGATCGTACGGGAAGGCAGCATAGTATTTGCAAAAGCGGAGAACCGGGCGGGATACGAACCCTTGTTCGCCAGAACGGCGAGCAACCGCTCTATCCACTGAGCTACGCCTGCACTTTCTAGCATATCGCGCGATCCACTCACGAACCAACACTCACAATCAAGGACAGATTGCAATCTGGTTACTGAACCGTCCGGCCTATTTTCCCTGCTTTCTTGAGTTTTCTGAACATGAACGAGCGAAATTCGGACAGCCACAATAAATAAGCAAAACAGCAAATAAGCAATAAGCTAACCGCAGTACTTACCTAGCGAGTGCTTATCCAAAGGTTTCGTGCTAAAGCAAAATGTTATGAAGTACCTACACAAACAAGAGATATACGACTGGGAAAGCCCTTCCTTTCTCATTTCTGATGTAATTTCTCGCATTTTCGTTTCTTTTCCCATGCAGTTTTTCGAGAATTTTCTAGGAATTTCGCACGCAAAGTTCACTTTTTTGCAGCCGTTTATCTACTGGACCCCTCGTGGATGTCATTAAAAGACGAGATTGGAATCAGGAAGTTCGTTCACGGTAGGCGAGATAGAATCCAGCGACACGATGCTCTGGAATTACGTGATTCTCTGCAACTCGTTTGGAGTTTTTGGCCCTTAATGACATTTTTCAAGTCTTTTATCTAGTCTGAGACATCAACGCTTCGTCACATACATAGATCCCTCCACTCCCAAAAAACACTACCCTTGTGTGAGTGGATTTTTTTTGCTGTGACTACGAGTAAAATTAGCGCAAGTTTTTCCTTATTGGACACAACTAACGTAAGTGCAGATGCAGGAATGATAGTGACCTTACTTTTGGTGTCCCACTCACTTGGACTATCTTTCTGGAATAGCATAGCCTCTGCAAAGGGCTACCGGAGTGGAGCTGCAAGAACGTAAGCATTTCTTGATTGAGAATCTCATGCAACTGCTAATACTGCTACAAATAGCAACTTTTTTTAAGGAAAAGGGAACCAGCCGCATACAAAAAGTGGATCGTTGTGACTTCTTCTCACTCAGTAGAAAATATCAAGGTTTGTATCAACCAATGATTGCTTTCACCCCTGAAACAGCCCTGAAATATTCAGTTATACATTTTTCTCACACTTAATTTTGTTCTTGTGCTATTTGCCATTTTCCTTTACTCTCTTTACTTTGTACAGGCATTGATTCTCCACTTCACCCAAATTTGAGCACAGTCACTCACAATTTTGCAAAGTATTTTCGAAAATTCTGCGACCCATTCTCGTGGGGGGG
>JARK01001442.1:475492-532514 GCA_000688135.1 Ancylostoma ceylanicum | reverse complement strand
GGGGGGGGGGGGGGTGGGCGCCGAATTGCATATGGTGAGGATGAGTAACAAATTTTCATTTTCGTATTCCAGAGCTTGACAAGAGAAGGTGAATGGCAGGTTGTTGTGATTGAGAATACTAACAGTGTCGAGGACCGGAAACTAGAAGGAATTCACTTCCTGGGAGTTGAGGAACAGCAGTTGCTGGGTGCGCATTCTTCCATCTAATCCTATCCATTATCAGCTACTACGCGCGCAGAAGTTGAGATTCTTTCAGGATTTTTTTTTCATTTTTCCAGGATACAAAATTTCCGAAGCTGTGCTCAACAACTCGCAAGCAAGTAGAAACATCGGTTATTTGTATGCAATAGAACGTGGGGCCGAGTGGATCTTCGATGCGGATGACGATATCGAGCTAACTAGTACGCAATATTACAATATTTGTTTGCTTACAATTAGTTGTTATACACTAAATCAGTCGGAATCAATTAATTCAACCAACCAGAAAGTAGTAAAGTGTTGACACAATAAAATTGAATAAATTCAATCACTTTAAATAACACTTCAAAGATCCTTCCAAAAAAATGGAACACTCAAAAAACACGGAGCTTCACAGTCCTTATTTTCGTTCACACAAAGATGTAGTGCTCTCCATTTCCTGAACATTTCAATTTGTCGACTTATTCGAAGTCGAGTATTCGAATGTTGAATATATCTAGCACCCTTTTCGATCAACACACTAGAATGTAGGCATGTTTTATAATGGAGAACTCATTTTTTTCTTCCATCGCTACCATCGACCAGAAAGCTCTCAGGTAATAACCCTGGGTGATCCGAGAGGAGTTTTAGTCCTTCTGGGTCACTCGAGAGACCACATTTGTGGGCGTGGCATGCCACAGGTTTACCCGAGGGACTTTCCAAACGGAGTGGTTCACCCGAGCGATAATGTTTTTGGCCGTGCATCGTGGCGGATGACCCGAGGGTATTTACCGGGTAAGCCGAGGATAGCGCGGGGGTCACCCGGTAAACAGCTATTGGATCAACTGGACTTATTGCCTGAGTATGCCGCAGTTGTTTACCAATCTATTCGTGTGCACAACTGTTGTAGGAAAACCCTAAGTAAAGCTGAAAAAAAGAGTGAAAAAATAGAGTAAAGAGCTCTAGTTATCGACAAAGTTGACAGCAAAGAGAGGTGGTAGAGCTAGCTAACAATAACAATGAAAAAATAACAGAGTTTTTCTCCTTTCTTCCACTTTTTTCCTCATAACTGCCTTTTTCGGTCTCCAACTGGCTCAATTCGACTACGAGGAGCGTGTCAGTGGACTGCGCTACGGTTGCAGCTCCTCCAGGAGGTGGTGAAATGTTGGAGCCAATTTCATCCGGACAGAGCAGCGCTACTGCCATGGAATAGATTTTAGATATTTTACATGGATTCAGATAACATGTCACCAAAAGTTTAGGTTTCCACAAGCCAAGATTTTCAACCCCTACGAATTTCTCGGCCTCAAACATCTCTGGCCACGAGGTTTTCCGCGAAAATACATGAAGGTATCCGTGAATTTTCTGCCTTTATCCTGCTTTGAATTCTCTTTTTCTTACGCCGATCTATGAAATTCACTGAGAACTAGTGATCAAATTCGAGAAATCTGCTGAAATTGCTATCATCTATGTGCCATCTATGGATTCAGAATCACACCAACGACCCAGATCGATTCTGTCTGTGTCACGAGCTACGCACACCCATAGTTCAACATTCGCTACTTCGAAAAGATGCTATATTCTCAAGGATATCGGTGGAAAAATCACCCAAGAATGATGGAAGGTAAAGTGAGCTCACCTCACAAGTCACTGCACTGCTGATCTCGTCGTATTCGTAAACAGCGCTCTTCAAGATGGGAGAGAAAACAGCTCAGGCGAGCTGATCAGCAGGTTCGCGCCACCTGTAATTCTCGATATAGGTTAGTTCACTTTCCAGAAAAATTATTGGGTAACCGTTAAGCGCTCAGCCGTAAAAAAATTCAGGATTTTACACTCCATGGCATTCCAGGAATACCCTCTTTCATAGATCAGCGTTCTTCATACTCTTCCAACCAGCCACACTACCTGCGAAGTAAGTTCTTGAAGAAGCTTGAAGCTTCAAATCTGCCTTATTCCACTGTGCATCTAGCCTGCTGTTTAAGGGTGACGGAAATCTGGAGATCATACTTTATCCAGAAGCTTCTGCATATGATTGGTGAGAGGGTGGGCTTTTACCCGGTCGGTAATAGCTACTCGAGAGAAGATACGCACAGTTCCACCAACGACTGGATCAGTGACAGGTTCGAGCTCATTTCTAGACAGAGTAAGCTATAGCCTTCTTTTAATTTTCTTTGCTCATCAATAATTTTTTTCTAGAGAAGGCGAGAGGACTGGAGAATTAGTGAGATTCCTCGATGCGTGGGAATGCCCTCATAGAAAGATTATCAACTGTACTATGCTGTTGGCAACCGAGTTGAGGTAAAAAAAAAACAGTTTTCAGGAAAAAAAAAACTACGAGTATAACAATTACAGTTTTTCTCCAATTTTTCGTCCATTTCATTTTCCTCCCATCTCTTTGAGAATTATATCCATAACTCTCATCAAGATAGGTAACCACATGATTCCTTTCCAAAAAAATTGGGAAAACCATACCTGAGCTCCTCATCCAGAGGAAAGAAGCGGTGCCACATAAGCCTTTGGTCTGGCAACAAAGCGGGCAATCCGAGTCATTTTCACCATTGGGAGCGATGTCTTCTGAATCCGCTTATAAAAAGGCCTAAGAACGAATGTGAAGTTGTTTTAAAAGCTCGACTCACGCATAGATCGTAATTTATTGTGACTACCTCAATTTCATAGCCTTTCTCTACTTGAGTGCGTAACAGAAACTTATTCAGCAAGAGAAATTTCTGGAAAACGTTAGATGTGAAGGCTGTGCAGCTTTGGATAAATGATCTACAAAACCTTGGGTAAGCATTTTTCAAATATATTCGTGAGAAATCTTTCTAAGAAAGAGTGGGAATCATTGAGTTGGTGTTTTTTCTGGCCAACATTCTACAGGTTTCGACGTTTGAAATACATCTCATGATCTGATTACTATTTGAAAGAAATCCAGTTTGATCAGATTGAATAAATGAATTCAATATTGGTGCACTTGAGCACCTATCAACCCAGAATCAGCACCCACAGGAAATTTCCGGAAGGAGTCAGGATAGTCCGAACGCCTAGTATTGATATAGCTCTGATGTTCAAGTCTAAATACAGCGAATGGTGCAGAGAACGAACAAAAATGTATAACGGTTCAAAGGACTTATACCCCATGATGAGAACATGCACGGTATCTCGTTTAAGCTGCGAATTTCCACTTCGAAATGACTTCTCGAAGCATATCCTCGCCACAGCATACGAACATGGTTGTGGAGCAAATTGTAGGCGAGCTAGCCTGGAGTTAGAACCAGAAATGGACCACAAGGTACGCCTTTAGATCTGGTGCACATTTCACATTAACATGTCTACTAACTATAACAATTTTCTTATAAAAACATTGAAAACATTGTAGATCGATCGATCAGACTTGAAATTGAGAGCGTTCAGTGAATTGGCCAGATGGTGTGCTAAGTCGGGCTTCAGTGGTAAGCATCACATACTTCTTTCAAGAGTTGAAGGGTGAATAAATTAATGGTGATTAAATACATAAGTAAATAAATAAATAGATAAATAAATAAATAAATAAATAAATAAATAAATAAATAAATAAATAAATAAATGGATAAATAAGAGCTGTGATCATTCACAGCAAGTGCGGGCACAAAAAGCGTTTTGGAAGCGCAAGATAGGTGGAAAATGCTTGCAAAATACTCATAAAAACCGCCAAAAACGTTGTAGGGGCTTAATTATGTACTATTCCTTGTTTTTATTACCTAACTAATCCTAATTCTTCGAAATCGCGATCCCAAATGAGCCTTATTTTCTGGGTGCTTACTCAAATAAGAAAAAAAAAATGGAAGTCAAGAATTTTCGCTTTTTCCCAGCCGACCACCCATTTCCATCGTGAGGGAAGTAGGGGCGTGGCCAGGCAACTGTGATTGGCGCATTCGGGTCGCCCGTCATGCCCTTCTTTGAACTCGAGCTCCCATAGAAGCTGGTGTATTTGTACATAACTCCGTACAAGTTCAAACAGATGGGTGTGAAGGGCGACCTGAATGTGCCAATCAGAGTTGCCTGGTTACGCCCCTTCTTCAATGACGATGATAAACACCCTCCTACTTTTCGGTTTTTTTTTTTGCAATGAGTACATTTATAACAGCGGCTTTGGTATAAGAGTGCATGCGAGAAAAAAGTGAGTAACCGCCAAAAAAAAGGAACTCAGAATCCAGAATCGGGCAGCATTTCAAATGTGCAGTTATGCATAAATTAGATTCACATGTGTGAGAGCAAAAGTCCGAACTAACAGAGAAAATGCCGACAAACGAACCTTTTGCCCATTTTCCTGCTTTCACAGAGACTCCTAGAGTTCTCTCCTCGGAAGAATTGCTCTGATCTGGTGCGAAGATTTTCAGATCTGCTCCAGAACTTGCCCAACTCCTCGCAATTGTCTACCTTCCATGCCAACAATGACGTCCTCGCGGATCTGACTGAAACCGTACGCTGATGATAACGATTGTTCCTAGGGCTGCCAACTGCAGCTGTTTATTCCCATACTTAATTATTTAAGGTTCTTGTCGTAACTAGTAACTATCCTTGGAATAAAACCATTGGTTTGCTGCAGAGACTCTATCAGCCGTATTTTGGTGTCACAATTTTTTGTGGACCTTGGTTTCCTGAGGATTATGATGACCGCAACGGTTAGTTCTATCCCTTTTTATTAATTCTTTACTAGCGACAAAATCTACCAACCGAAACCCTGGGTATCAAGAGGTAGTTTATGGGTAAGTGCAGAATATGGAAGATATCTTATCATACGCGTTTCTACTAGTGAGAATGAAAAGTATTCCGAATGCAAGTAAAAATATAAATGGCAGTGACCCATATTCAGGATCGTTCCCCAGGATGTTACGTCCTTTCAACTATATCCACATTGAAGTAGATGAAATGCGCAGTGGTTGGTTCGCGTATTACTGTTTAGCCAAGGTGAAAGAACTGAGGCTCCGAAATGTCAAAGGTAACGTTGAAAAAATTTTCCTTCCTAAAATCTGTGGAATTTGGTCGTTCCCTGGGTAAATTCCGCCCGACTCCAGGTAACCACCCACTCTCATAGAATTTAGGTGAAAATTACCGGAGTGCTTGAGAATAATGCAGCCAATTGCCATATCCGACCTTAAAATTTCATAAAATTTGTAAAAAATGATCTCAATTTTAAAAAAGTTAAAGTCGAATTTCAGAAAAAAACATGCTCGACCAAATTAGGCGAAATTATGGAGTTAACTGTTCCTTAATGCTTTTCATCCGACAATGTATCAGAACTAAGTAACTTCACAGATTACTTGAGTGATTTACACGATCAGGTTACTTTGTCATGGCCGACGACACCACTTTCAATTTCTGGAATGCCATAAACCTTGACGCGGTTCTCCATCCAATTGGCCATACTCACTCAAATGGAGAGGGATGGTGGGATGATCCAGCAGGTACTGTCTTTTCTAAAAATTAGAGCAATTAAATGTTTTGCGTGTAGCAGCACAAAGCACACTTTATTTCACGCCAAATTATGGAAATTGGGCGCTATCGGTAACTGGAAGCGTGCCAAAACATGTCTCGCCATAACAATAACAACTGGCGAGTTATGTTATAACCAAATTGCTCCGTTTCTTCATTAGTAAATGGTCCTGAAGTTCCTAGAATATCTTCACCATCGGTACATAGCTGGAGGATAAGGATAAGGGCATCCGGGGTGGGGATCATCACATTTTTTGGAAGGTGGCATTGGAAATTTTCTGTTTATTAGGGTCCTAGTAAAATCCTACGAGCAATTAAAATTCAGGATCGGAAGCAGCAAAGAAAACGGTAAGGCTGTTTGAAGAAGTGTACAAAGAGGATCCAAAAGTCCAAGTGACATGGAAGAAGTTCACGAAAGGGGTGAGAGAATGTTACCTGAACTAATTTGTACAGTGAACTCCAAACGGTCGTAGTCAAGGGGCGAGACCGCGGCGCGGGCACTCTGGTTGTCTGCTGTACCTCGCGGACACCGGGAAATCACGATGTATCGATTTTCCTCCGCGTCTCTGCCCAGCTGGCCCACTGCCTCGGTGCAGCAGACAACCAGAGTGGCCGCGCCGCGGTCCCGATCCTTGCATGCGGCTGTTTGGAACTCACTGTACACACATGATACATATTGATCCATAGTGCTTCTACCCAGTTACCTTCAAGGATTTCAGTTCAGAAGCCAGAACAACACAAACTCCACCGCATCTGAACTGCTGATGCGGGCCGATGGATGGACCGCTAGTGATTTGTTAGTCCTTTTTTGCAAATACAGTAATTTTTGATTCCTATGGAGCAAAATTCAAGGATGTATGATATTTAGCCAGATTTCATGATATCTAGCCAGAGCCATTCCTTTCCAGCTACTACATCCCATCTGCGGGACTCGACTACTACTCTGAATTGATGGAGATATTTTTCCAAGCCGGATTATTCCATGAGATTGCCATGTCTAAATATCTGTACTCTGTGCCGCACAGAACGTAATTATTATTATTATCTAGCATTTTTAGAATATGTCAACTTACACTTGCTGCGTGACGTCGTTCGAGTTCAAAGATTGACGTGACGGGCGGGCCGAATGCACCAATCAGAGTCGTGTGGCTACGCCCCTCTTTCCCCACGATGCGGCACGTTTCATGACGCACGCACCCTGTATAAGTTGACCCATCTCCGAGACTCGTACAATTTGACGAATTTAACTTATATATTTAGGCTTGAAAATTCAAAATTTCTCTCCTTACTGTTTCCGAAACCACGGTCAGCGTGGTATCTAAACTACACTGCTGAACTGGTGATGATTCATCCGATAAAACTAAGCCTTCTGGGCAATTATACCATTCGCAACCGGTATGTTCATGCAAGAGGAGAAATTTTATCCGCAGTTTTTTGGAAAAATTGTCGAGTTTGATTTTTATATTCTGTGGAACTGTCCTGACAGCGCAAAAGAAGAAGTTGATGGCAAAAAACCCGACCCTGGAAACCTCAAGGTTACTCATCTCAGGATTGTAACCGGATTAGAGGTGGGATAACTTTTACAAAATCAAAATGGCAGAGCCTGTGCGTGTATTTCGCGCGACACGAGCTTTTCGCATTGCATTTCACTCGCGCTCAAATTTTGTCTTGCATTTTTTCGCTTCAACCTAAATTCTTGTTCAAATTCCGCGCGCAATTCATTTCGCATTGCATTTATTTTGCATTTTTTTTCGCAGTGCTCAAGGTTTGGGCCAAGTTTTAGAAATCTTCTTCGAATTTCGCGCGCAATTCATTTCGCATTGCAATTGTTTTGCAATTTTTTTGCAATGCTTAAGTTTTGGGCCACGTTTTGAAATTCTTGTTTGAATTTCGCGCGCAACTCATTTCGCATTGCATTTCGCATTGCATTTTTTTGCAATTTTTTCGCAATACTCGAGTTTTGTGTTAACTTTTCAAATTCTGGTTAGAATTTCACTCGTAAATCATTTTGCATTGCATTTCACATTTCATTTCTTTCGCATTGCATTTTTTTCATTTTTTCGCACTGCCTAAGTATAGGGTCATATTTTCGAATTCTTAATTCAAATTCGTAGACTGAACTAAGCGCAGAATATGCAACAATGTTATCGGAGTGTTCCTGAATTAACCTGCTGCTCCTACAGTCCACGTGCTCCATGGGCTATACTACGCCGCCCTCGCCGGCACCGGGCGACGCCTCATTTTTAGTGAGGATACTCAAAGCGCATCCTCCACATAGGCGAGCTCATCATTGCTGTTGGTGATCTGGGTTGGTGTTCGCGACTCAGGGTGGAGTAAAACACTAGTCAAGCGTCACTGTGACGCCGTTCCTGCTAGTCCTTCTCGAGAATCCGTCTGTCGAGTGTTGGTCACGATGAGGCAAAAGCAGGCGTGTTATTTTTCTGCGGCAGGTTTATTGATTAGTTCAGAAACACCTCGCTAACGTCATTAAAGATTCTGCTCATAGCTTCGTCCTTGAATTGAAATAAGTGATTCGAAATGAATAGGTCCCGTCGCGGTCCTGTGGCCGCGACGCCATGAAGCTGCACACCGAATCCGTCTATGTTCTCGCGAGGGACTGTACATTGTAGAAACGACGTCACGGTGACGCTTGTCTGCTGCTTTACTCCACCCTGAGTTACCGATACCCACGCAGATCACCAACAGTGACGATGAGCTATCGATTCGCTCGCCAATGTTGATGTACTGTCAAAAATCTTCACTGACATTGGAGCGCCTCCAGTGCCGGAGAGGGCGACGGAGTATAGTCCAAGGAGCACGTGGGCTGTAGGAGCAGCAGATTGACTGAGGAACACCTCGATAACGATTTTAGCGATCCTGCTCTTAGTTCAGTCTACAAATTTGAATTAAGAATTCGAAAATATGACCTTATACTTAGGCAGTGCGAAAAAATGAAAAAAAATGCAATGCGAAAGAAATGAAATGTGAAATGCAATGCAAAATGATTTACGAGTGAAATTCTAACCAGAATTTGAAAAGTTAACACAAAACTCGAGTATTGCGAAAAAATTGCAAAAAAAATGCAATGCGAAATGCAATGCGAAATGAGTTGCGCGCGAAATTCAAACAAGAATTTCAAAACATATCCAAAAACTTAAGCGTTGCGAAAAAAAATGCAAAACATATGCAATGCGAAATGAATTGCGCGCGAAATTCGAAGTAGATTTCCAAAACCTAGCCCAAACCTTAAGCATTGCGAAAAAATGCAAAATAAATGCAATGCGAAATGAATTGCGCGCGGGATTTGAACAAGAATTTTGATTGGATCGAAAAAATGCAATGCAAAATTCAAGCACGAGTGAAATGCAAAGCGAAAAGCTCGTGTCGCGCGAAATACACGCACAAGAGCCCTCTATCAGATCTTTCTTTCCTCACAAATCAAATATAATCACTTCATACGTATATCACTTTCTTTTTTAGAAATTTGCTGCATTTTCCATTTATCTGAACAAAAAACTCATTTTTTTCTACTACATCCTTTTCAGATCCAGAGACAGATTCAAGAGACCTGCCTCAGTTTTCTAAAGTCATGCATGAGAGGATATTGATATTGATACTCTTTTAACAAGGGTTTTGAACCTTATCCTTTGTACATTGTTACTCCTTGCGAGATACTTTGACCAATATCTAATGCGTAGTTAGCGCTAGTCAATGAAAATTTAGGAAACTTCCAAGAGATTAGAAAATACTAGTTGAAACTAGAGAAGTGTTTTCTAGTTCTCTCGAAATTTGAACCCAAATGAAATTCGCATGAGATGTGCGTCGAATCCTTGGTCTCCAATGAATTTTTGGCTATAACTCGAATGATTGAACAGCCTTCAAACGATGCTTTTCCTATGCCTATGGATTTTTAGTCAGGTTTTTTCCCCTGACAAACAGGTACAGTCGCAGCCGTAGAGTTTGAAAATTTTCGCGGTATTCGCGGTGCTCGCGGAATTTCCACCCAGCCTCTCTGAGAGTGAATGATTTTGAAAAAGGGAATGCACCACGCCTCTTTGAGCCGCTATTACCAAATATTCAATAAATCCGTTGATTACCTCGACCTGAATTACCCATTGAGTAGGGTCAAGCTCATAAGATTCCAACATTTTTCGGCTACAACTTTGACCCTATTCCTTGGGTGTCATAACGACCATCAACCNCTAGGATCGTCGCCACAGTGGCTTATCTGGGTTTTCTTGATAGTTGTTCATCATATTTGATGATAACTAATAAGAAAACTAACTAATTATCAAGAAAACCCCTTAATTTGATGTCCCGGAGAGGTTTCTCGCTCGAGCGGCGCGGTCGCGCCGCGTTCTGTTCGAGGCCGCAGACGGGTCACCGCCACTGACGCCCACTGTACGTTTCCTTTTTAGTACCTAGCTGGGGGCTGCAGTGACCCTGTTCATGTCCTCATTTTTTAAAATCTATCGGGGAAGAAGAGACATATTTTTTTAGATTTATTTTTTCAATGTCTCTTAATTATCTCCAAAACTTCCCAACATTATTTGAAAAAACGTTTCAGAAGAACTCCAGTAAGTTAACAGCTGCATACACCTCTGTGCATACATTTTCATACACATGTGTGTACTTGTACACTCTGTACTTCCGACTTCCGACTTCCGGTACTTCCGATATTCCGGTGATTTTTGGAGCTTCCGACTTCCGAGTTCCGACTTCCGGAATTTCAAATTTGACTTCCGCTCATCCCTGGTGCGAATGTGATGAGCCACGGTCCGAAAGTGAGAAAACGTGAGCAGACGGGTATTCCACTGAGCTGAGGGCTATAGGAGCCTAATAGGAGGACATTGCTAATGAAGGTTCGTTAGCGAATAATGTGTGGTTTGCATGATCCTGTTCCCTTCATGACCCCTCCAGGGCGGTGCTGCCTAACCGAAAGCGACAACTGTGTCGATATAAAGGGTTACCGCTTCGTAACTGACGACCAAACTGGTTTGGTATAAGTACACTGTTGGTCAGCCTATTGAATAACAAGTTCCCTATGAATACCGAAAAAAATGGTAATACATGGAACTGAAACGGGAGAATTCACTTCAAGACTGTTTCGTCCATCAATGAGTTTTTGACCTAAAACATGGTTTCCTTCATCTAAACATATCACGTCTATTACCATCCAAACAATGCTAGCTCTGTGGCGAAAAGGTTTGGATAACAATATGTAAAAGTGCGAAGTGCCACAACATCCTGTGAGATCTGCTATCTTGACAGTAACTGACATGATTGAACAAAAAAAACTTATTTCCACAATCAGAGAGTGAAATACTCTCCAGTAGATTATGTGTAACATTTTTGAGACTTTGGATGAGAATTAAAGAACCCAGAATCTCTTTCCTCCAAAGGAAAAAGACTAAAAATTAGATAAACTACTATAACAAAAACGCTGTGATAGAGGAGAAAAACCAATAGTCTCAGAAAAAATTTGAATACGTTGAATACGTTGAACATATCACGTATAAAGACACGACTGAATAATTAGAGTGATATTCAACTATCTGCCGTCTTTTTTTCGGCCATTCCATGCTCAAGTCAAATTATCCTTGGCGATACCCATATACTCAACACTTAGTTGATGAAAAGGCGCGTGTACATCCATAATAAGTGAATTTTGTCTCACCAAGTCGTGAAAGCATGCATGAAAAAGGTTATTCCGCGATCTCAGTGAGATGTTTCGCAAAAAGAAAATTAAAGTCCAACTTCAGCGCTAATCTCCCGGTGGTTCCAGTTTTCACCATAAATCTTGAAAAGGTCTGCTATAGGATTCCAACTGCTTGCTACGACAGCGCATGAACATTCTACGCCTCCAAAACCAGCAACGAACTTCAAGTCTCATTTAAACCCCTCTATATTATATCACCGTATGCCTTCAGAAGCATTTGATCGACTGCAAATGCATGAGGAGCAAATATAGCTTTCTTCGAGAGTTCTCACTACAAGAAACACAGCATAGGAAATGACTTCTGACAAAAGATAAGTGTGATAAATTCACTGCGAAAAAAATCAAAAGAACGAAATATTCCCGGAACTTTTTTTTCGCGAAATCCGAAATTCTTGACAGTGAACTAGCTGTTGCACACAATTAAAACAAACAAAATCAGACTACTATGTTATGGTAGGTTCAAATAAGCATAAACACAGGAACTCATAGCAAAAAATTAAACACACTTCTAAAGAAAAAAGGATGAAAAAGAAGAAAAATCTAAATCGAAATAAGACTAGAATATTTAAATGTTCACCTTAATCTGCGCAACAGTGGTCTCTGGCACCACGTCGAGACGGTGGATTCCGCCGTCCAAGGCGTTAATGAAGATTTGCATATTGGCCAAGTCGATCGTCTGAAATATCAGTATGTATTTAAAGGAAAATAAACTCAAATTCGCTTCAACTGACCACGAAGAAAGAAAAATTAAAATTATTCAAAACTTGAAAAGGTAACACATGGTTGGGAGGGAGAATAACTATCGGAAAGAGTAAAGAGATAATAAGTGAGAGAGACTAAAAAAGTACGAAAATGACTTGTTCGTGAACACCAATGCGAAACAGTGAAAAAATGTAAAAAAGTAAGTGATGACATGGCCCAGTACAAGTAAGTAATTAGACTGTAGAGAAGACTAAGAATAGATGGAATAACCGCATCCAAATAATTTCACAAAACTATAACTTATCAAATTTTATCAAATTCAAGTGAAAACAACTTCAAGGAAACGAAAATCAAAAATGAAATACGAAATTCGAGCAACGATTCTGATACGACATGCATTAACATCGAATACTCAGTGGAAGCGAAATCCAAGCAGCGGGTCCTGATACGCTCGTCGAGACAACTCGTCCAATCCGGTTAAACTCGACCTCACGTACCCCGGATTGGCATTTCGGGGTTTCGCACCTCGTTTGGTGAACAACCCTTTCTGCACGCAGCATTAACCATAAACTGCAGTGAAGTAAGTGGTTATTGATCGATGATGTCCCTAAAATCATTCTTTCTAGTTTGCTCAGGCTAAGCTGCACTATGCACATACCATAAAATCTTAGGGGGCGAAAATGCAGTGGGGGAGGGGCACTCTGAAGCCTAAGCCTAAGTCTTAGGCTCAAGCCCATACTTAAGCATAGGCTTAGGCTTAAGCCTAGGCTTAAAATGTGAAGGCTATGACCTTTTGTACGATGCCCTCCCCCAACTCCCTTTTCGCCTCTTGTAGTGTTGAGATAGTTAATACTCAGAACCTCTTCGACAGCCACTCTATGTAGCAGTTCCTATCACACAAATCTCTAAAGGTAAAGGTTGCACAACAAAAATTGGTAGAAATCGCTAGCTGTTTGATTCCGTCTCAGGCTGGACTCCGAATTTGGTAAAATATCCTCTTTCATACAGCCCCTTTGATATCAAACCAACTTTTTTGTCTATCTCAGAAATTTATGCAAAACGTTGCCGGAAGCCTTCCTGGACAACCCGCTGGAGATCCTGGGGGACCTCGTGCAGTGAACCCCGAACACTGCATCGCAGCAACTGCCGAGCAGAACCTGCGCTTAACTTTTAGATCTCCAACGGAGTGGAACCAGCGACAGGGACGGATTGCAATCCGCCGCTCTACCACTGAGCCATCCGGGCTACTTTTTGTACGGGTGTTTGTTGGATAAGTGCAGCGGTCGAACGGATAGACAGCATAGTATTTGCAAAAGCGTGGGCCAGGGCGGGATAAGAACCTTGGTCGCCAGAACGACGTGCAATCGCTCTATCCACTGAGCTATGCGCACATGTCTTAGCCCTTCGCGCGGTCCGCTCACAAACCAAACATTTTGTCGATCTACTTTTAGTCGCGCCCTCCCTGATGGTTAAGTGAGGTGGCAGGGTACCCCATCCTGCCGACTGCAACGCCTGAGCTCTCTCCGTCGGTTCTGACATGTGGAAAATCCACCCAATTATCGACGAAATGTAATTTTTGAGAAGGAAAAATTGTATGCCTTTTGAATGGTTTCCACATAAAATTGTTCGCAATCGCATCATTAAGTCAGTGGTCGCAATGGAAGTGCTCCTATCCTCTCCCTCAAATTGTGCTGGAATTTTCGGTGATTGACACAAATTAGTGGGCGGGGTAGGGGTATTTAACTAATTTGTTTAAATATTCGGTGACAGCCTCACGAAATCAAGGGTGATTGGGTATAGGCATGTGAAGAGAGTTGCTCTAATCATGAAGGTGCTTTCCTTTTTTTCTGAAATCACTCATTCTCAAAGAATTTATGTGAAAATGCCTCGAATCCCGCGGAAATTTTCATATTCTACTGCTGCAAGTGTATTATGAACGTTAGCTCAAAAAATAACTCACGAGTCCACCAGCGACTTTACGATTGGGTCATCTTCAGATTTGCACTGGTTACCCTAGGCAACGTGTTACCCACGATTTGTTTCACTGTGCTTATCTCAGGAGCCTGTGGCCTAAGCAAATGTAGACCTGAGGATTGCGAAAAGATGTATTCAGAATAGAATGAGACAACCGTAGCCTGCCAAACAGAAGAAAAATAGGATGCCTGAGAATGAAAGGAGGAATTAGTTTATTAGTGACAATAATATGAACTGTACATGATTCGATATTGCACGTATAACTAATGCTAGCAAATCTATAAGTTAGAATAGCTAAATAACAGCTTAATCTAAGATAAACTCGACAAAATGATATGAATGAAAATCGGACGAAAAGGAGAAAAAAAACTACTTTCAACTGGGATACAACTCTAGCGAATTCAAGAAGCATTACCCTGACAATGTTTGCCGGAAAGCTATACATGTAACGAGATCTTTGGACGCTTCACAGTAGAGATTCGATGAGAAGACGTACGAGAAATGTCCCCTGGAGCAGATGACATCAACGTTGCCGCCGAATTTCGCCTCGGCGGCCACGTTGATTTTCCGCTTCGACTCGGACGAGTTGCCCGTCATTTGCTGGAAAAGCCGTACAGGGATATTTGGCATGCATCCAATTTTCCAGAGCGCTCACCTCTAACATGAGTTTTTTGAGGACTTGGCTGTTACATTTTGATGTGGCTTCTGGAATAGGTGTGGTAGGCAATAGCTCTTCTTCTTCCTCTTCAGCAGCATCGTTGGTTAAGTTCTCTGGTACAGCATCTTCCTGAATATTAATATCATATCACACGGCAATATTCTCATTATAATAATTGATAATTGATTAATGAGGTCCAAAATAAAGTTCAGCGGATTTGCTTGGAATTCTGGAAAAGAGGAGGTCCTAGGAGATTGATCGTTGCCTAATAAGGTGAGCAAGGTAAGGCTAATATATACAGTGAGCGTCGATGACCGTTATCCATTCACGACCTTGACAAGCACACCGCGCAACCGCGCCGCGAGCGCCGGAATCGATGTCGTTTGTTGCCATTAAGGTACTTCTCATCGTGAAACATGAGAAAAGTGAAAAGATCACCAAATTGGGAAGAAAAGCGCTAGAAATAGCACTCCGATGGCCGACGACAACGATTCCGGCGCGTGCGGCGCGGTTGCGCGACGTCCTTGTCGAGGCCGTGGATGAGTCACCGCCATCGACGCGCACTGTATAGTCCGTTTCAAACGTGACGATAGTTGAATAACTTTGCGTGCTGCCTTTTTTCTCTCAACTCTCTCGAATTGCTGCACACTCTCCCGCGCCATTTTTGTCTCTGGCGCTTTTCCAGCTATCTTCCATTGTGGAACAGACTATGAATGTGGATAAGGCACAGCGTCATGCTCTGGAATAACGAGGTTTCTGACAGGGATGCTTGGACCAATCTGCTATAGAGCAATTCATACTAGATGCGTGCGTCAGTCGCGCGTCAGACGCACATATCTACTCGCTATGGATTTTCCATAATAACCATGTTTTGAACTAATATACCCCCTGTAAGCCACAACGTCTAAAAAGTGCTTTTGAGCAGCGTCTGAGCTGCGACTTGGCCAATCCTTCATCTTATACGCCCGTCAATCGCACGCATCTAGTTGAAAAAATTTCCTCACTATGGTTTCCCAGCCGACAGAGAATCTGTTCTTTTCCCAGCTTTCCTGGATTGCACAGAATTTACAGGCCACGTACCTGCTGACTCACGCGAACAGCCGGAGCTCGTCGCACTTCCGTTTGGCTGCCAAGGCCTATGGAAAGCTCGCTGTCATCCTCCTAGAGAAAAGCTTTATAGTCTCAGAATAGGATTTTTCCAATATTTTTTTTCATATACCGCTAGTGGCGTCACAGGATTCGCCGTAGCCGCGTAGATAGCCTCCTGGCGATCGACGAGTTTTTCAAACTGCTCCAGATTTGTAGGCGCGTGTTGGCGTTGTCCTATGGGGATTCCGAATGCTACGGCTCTCTGTAAAGTCATTTAGCGTCAGGGAGTCATAGCAAAACTTCTAGGATTCGTAGATGAGAGTTCCAGGAATGTTGTTATTTCTTGCTTGTGCAAATGGATGGACTTCTCGAGCTGCACTTTTCCCACAAATTCTCCTTCCCTTCCCTGAGCTCACAATTTAATTACCCATTGTCAGAGAGAAGAACTTATCGTCAAAACTCACTCTTTTCCAAATAAAACAGTACTATCCCATTAGCAGTGAAGGCTAGTTTCCTTACAGCGATGTGTCCACACAGTTAAAGTTTCAGAGGAAACATATCCATGGATAAAAGATCCGGCGTACTTTTGGAACAATTCCCCAGCAAATCCCAAATCTTCCCCAAGGTGCTTACCATTTCCAGTTCGTCAGGAACGGGTATAGCTTGAGCTTGATGTGTTGCGACGCCATGAACTGGACAGCCAGGTTGCGGAGGGCATGCTGGATTCGTGGGAGGACAACCACATGCTTGTCCTTAAGTGCAATGATAATTAATCATGAGAATGACACTATGATTAAATTATGGATGCGACTGTTGGCAAAGAAACTATTCAGAATCCTGTTATTTTTAAGAATAAATTCCTCTTTTATTAGAAAAAAACTTTTTTGAACATACAAATAGCCCACCATCTAACGCTGACACAACAGTACGGCGGCTGTCCTTTACAGATTTGTAGTTTGATATTTATTTATTCGTTTATTTATTTATTTATTTGTTTATTTGATGTGCCGAAAATGAAGTCAGCACGCCATAAGTGGCAGATTAGTTCAACTAGAAATATTTTGCAAAAACTTTGGAACCAAATGAAAAAATAGCCATCTTCGGGGTGTGGGGCGTTATACCTGGAAAAGGGCGGAGCGAGCTCCGTGATTGGCCGTTTTCATGAAATGACCAATCACGAAGCTTGACCGCACCGCCCCCCTCCCCAGGCATGCCGCTACCTTCGCAGTGGGTTTGAGAAGTGAGCCATATGACTAACTACTTCTTAGAATAAAGGTAAAATTTCGTATGTTGTAAGTGTGGAGAAAATATGAGAGATGAGAAGAAAAAGGAGGAACTGATTCCCTCCCAGTTTTTGGTTGTATTTCATGAGATCGATTATTCCTCGAACTCTGATGTTATGTTCTGATCCTGGATTGCTGTCATCATTCTGGATACAGCACCTCGGGTAGGTACTGACCCAAATGGACACATATAAAGCCATAAACTTACCTATCAAGAAAAATGCATTGGAGAGAGGGAGCAACAGCTGGAGCAGTAACAAAGGCGCGAGCATCCTGAACACCTCAATTATGGTCGGAAAGTATTGACAAAAAAAAACTCAGTAGACAATGAGAGTAGACGAATAGAATAGAGAGGGTTCTGAATAAATTAATAGTAAAAGACCGATGAACGATCCGGCTACCTTAGGTGAAATGGAGGCTCAATTGCGTTTATGACGTCGCTCAATGGAACCAGTAACGGTAAATGTATTCTTTTCTAGGTTAACGGTCTACTGCATCAAAACTGTCCTGACACTCTCACAGAAAAGAAAATGAAGTGGACAGCTCGGAGGAAAATACGAGTTTCTCGAGTGGAAAACTGGTATTCATGAGAACAGGGCCGTATGCATCATTGAGATTATACAGGGTAAACGTGTTGGCACTCACCAAATTTGAGCTTGACGGTTCCCACTCACCCAGGCATCGGAGCTTGGGACCTTTGCCCATCAATCTACCTCAAACTAGTTCTATAATAACTTTTTTCACCATCAACCAATAATTCTGAGTTTCCTGACGCAAAATTCATGGATAGGGCCTCAGTACAGCTGGAAATGATTGCAGTTACCCTGCCCAGTTTAATAACAAACCTATCGCGACAAAGTACATGTTGCGAAGAGGAAAAAACGCCAGAAGCTGGGAAAATGAACGATCTGTGAAAAGGAATTTAACAAAGAACCGAATCTCATCGCTGTGGCCGTAATCAAGGACATTTAAGCAAAAGCTTGATGCGGTGCGTTCACAGCTAAATCGAACATCCGTAAGCTCCCGTATCCTCATAAAAACAGTGTCGCGCTATCAGAGCATGGTAGATTTGGATCAATCAACGCCTATCTTTGACAGAACTGCTAGGTTGGCGAAGTATCGCAACTGAGAAAATTTAGCGATCAGAATTTTCTTCTCAATCGTACATGCGTAGGTAGCACATGGAAACGTGTTATTTGTCCTAAGTTAGAGTGGGGTTAGCAAAGACTCCTCTGGCCTACTCATGTAGGAATTCGCGAGGTATTGAAGTTCAGAATAAATAGAAGGCACATGAATTGAATAAATGGATTGGCCTTTATCCTAGAATGGGCTAAGATTCTCAAGTTGAAGCAATAGAGTCAGACATGAAAGGGTTTTTGAACTTCATGTACATACGAGGAAATGGAATGTTGGCGGAGCCAATGACAGAAACGTGAGCAGTAGCTCCCAGGAAATCATCGGTAGTAAGAAACGAAGAATTTCATCACAGTTAAGAGATAGTTTGGAGAGAAAACTCAACCCCTAACACGGCAAAAGTGGAATCTCTGCAAGGGCAATCTGCAATGCAATCTCTTCACTCTTGTATCCACATGAAAGCTCTAAATATCTTCCATTCCCAACGAAACAGCGAAAATACGTCGAAATTCTTCGTACATAAATGGACTCAGGGACTTTCCAGGGCGGAGACGGCGAAAGAACTGCAGAGGGCAGGAAGATCTGCAACTACAGATGAGGCCTCGTCTCATTAATGGTTCCTGGGATTTTTACGAAGCTTTTTTTGCCTTTGCATTAGCTGGATCTAAAAGCAAAAAAAAACTAATTTTTTAGAGAGGTTCTTCGCCTAGAGTGGGCGGAGCTTTCCAGGCCTGGACGAGATGACTTGCCTCGTCACAAATGAGCTGTAGCTGTCGATTCGTTTTTGATATGGCAAGACGCTCTCGCGACATTTTGAGGACGGTCTTCTGGTAGAAATCAAATTGGTTGTACCAGTTAGCTATGAATTTCGGAACACTTCACGTACACCAAATCAGCAGGTCGAATAGGCTCAAAATATGGCGAAAATAGGCGAGGCTCAGCCTTTCGGCAGAAATTGTGATAGTCCAAAAATAGATCGGCCAATACATCAGAGTAAAACTTCAATGTTGCTTTCCACAAAAGTTCTGGAAAGCAAGAAATATCATTAGCTGAAAAGATGGAGCGGAAACGCAACCTGGTGAGAACTTGTGCGCTAATCGTGCTGTTCCTACTTATCAAAGAGCAAGAAGTCCAATGATGCGGTCTGGAGGGTAAAAGATGTTTTATTCGTATTTTTTTAGCTCACAAATCAACAGAAGACGTTAATAAGGACTTGGAACGAAAATCGAAATCCGAGAAAACCGTCAATTAGCGATGCGCGATCACGCAATTCTATAGAAAAAAATCAAGCGATGAATTGAAAACGACTTCTGAATGAAACACTTCCATCGCAACTGGATCGCACGCGCACGAGAAAGGGAATGTTACGTTGATATGATGAAGTGCCGATGCGGCACGGGAATCTGGTCGCCACAAAGCTTGCGATCCGAAAAGCGGCGTTAAGGATTGCGAGTTGTGGAAGAGAGCGAATCCGAGCAGAGAAGGAGAGCGACGAGGGGGAGCGGTGAAGGATGGAGGTGTCGGTGGTGGCGCGAGCAGATCACTAGCGACCGGCTTTTGAACCGGGTCAAATCCAGACACTCGCTATCTCGCAATACGTTATCATAAACGAGCGCCGATCATTTCACTGAATGACACTTGAGAAAAGCTGGTCATGGATCAGAGAGGATGGATGTCAAGGGCTGGGTGCTCTGGATCTATATTGCTTGCAGAGAGGAGGGGCAGAAAATATAAATAGCATAAAATGGGGCGTAAATATTCATAAATATTTCCTTTTCAACTCGGTCGGATTTCTGTTATCTTTCAGCAATGTCCGAACGATTTCTCAAACAGGTCTCTCTCCAGGAAGTCCTTAGATGAGCCGGGACTGGTGATTCCTGGATATCAGCTGCGTTTAAACGCTCTTCAGGCAGCTACAAGCCAGATAAAAAGCGGTCAAATTAGAATGTAAAGCTTGAAACGAGCTTAATCGTAATAAAGTTAGCATCTGGTGGACTCAATCAAGTGAAATCCACACTATGTAGAGAACTATGGGTGGGTACTGCTTCGGAGGTGGGAACGCCACCCGGAAAAATAGCTCGTTCTCGTTGCCATTAAGGAAAACATGTCCGTCGAAGGTATGTGCAACCACGCCCACTTCTTAAACGTCTTCCCAACGAAGTGACAGCCTTCAAGATCAAGCTTCCGGTTTACCGTCCTTTCTTGTCTAATAATTTTTAATTTTGCATCGCCATAAGAGTTTAAGGAAGATGCAGCGGTGGTAGCCTCAGAGAGCGAGCTATTTTTGCACACATGGATCTTTTCTGGATTTGAAAAAGCGCACATGTATCTCTGGGAACTACCTGATGTCCCAGACTAAGACTAATCTTTTTTATACTATTATTTCATAACATTCATCGCTCAGTGATAATTGCACGCAAAGAAGAGATCTCCTGAGAAGAACGTGCGCGCTAATTCTGAGGAACTTCGATAGCCACCAACTGGTTAAACGATGCCCGGAAAACTTTTCTCAAAACGGCTAACGACCAGTTTAAACCACCACTTATGCAAGCTATAAATCTTCCTGAGGAAATTAGGCTTTTTGCTCTACAACTTTGTCTAATTATAGCATCGTTTCTTCTTCTGGGCGGACGCCTAATTGCGGCTTGAGAGGAGAAAACGGTAGAAGGCGTGCCATTATAGTTTTTGTTCATTTAAATCGTTTTGGAAATGAGGGAATTTCACTTCCTGCTCCCTTATGTTCTCCACGATTCACCTATGGTGAGCTTCAGAAAAAAAAACAACCTAGCATAGAATAGGAAAATCTCGACGATATTTTATCATTTTGGCTTGGAGATGAGTTGCCATATAGTGAGAAATCTTTGTCCGCTACTGCCGAATATGTTCAACTGGCAGAGCAACACCATTGATACAAAATTTGTGTTCATTTTTCATCACACCTAATCTCTCTCTGGATAGCGTGAAGAATTTCAAATGTTTGCGGACATTCAGTACCCAGCTACGCCCCTGGCCGATCGTGACAGGAGTCTGGAGTGGTATTGTTAGTGTTCTCTGTATGAAATAACTTAGCTTTAACTTAATTTGGAAGTCAATCGATTTGCTCAGTTGAAGATGTACAGTTATCGGAAAATTCTCGGACGAGTTCAGTGGATATTGACGCAAAGGTTGCACGTTTGCACGATTGCAGAAAGGTTTACACAGAACAATATCTTGAGGAAATATAGTATGTTCTTCCTGCAAGTTACACGCCTTTTGCAGATTGATTAAAACTTGCATGGAGACTTGGAGACTTTATGTCAGAAACGTTTCTGAGTAGTATGAGAATAGAAGGTCATAAACGACGTGATTGTCTTCTAATACTATTCCACGGATCAATGAAATCACTAGACCACCGACGGTGCTCTCACAACCAGTGCACATCCTTCAACGATATATCATGTGTGCTTCTAAAAGAATTTTTTGGGATATCTGAAGGTAGCACATACGAACGACAGTCCATAAGAATATCAACATAGGAACAAGTGATGTTATGGCAAAAGGTGGTAAAAATTCATTCATTCATTCTCTACATATGTATTTAAGAACGACAATGAATCATGAATCACTATTCGGATAGGTTTCGTCCCATTTGTAACAGCTGAACACCTATGAGGAAAACTGCAGGAGGAAATTCACTTAATTTACAAAGGGAAGACAGAGAAACTGTGAAAATGGACAGACAGCGGTCGATTGTTATACATCCAGAACTGCATTGAAGGTACAGGTGGGCTAGGGGAGGGAGGTCAACTACAATCCATTACGGGGGTCAAAAAGGAGTGGGCAACGGTTCGCTCGTACAACTTTGCTCATAGCATCTATTTTAAAAATTCTATTCCATTTGCTGAGAATAGGCGTAGAATCAGCATTTTATCGTAAACGTAACCGTATTCTTCACCATGGTGGAGGTGGGCCGACAGCATAACCTATCCCTTCCAGCTAGAAATGACTCAGGTTCACATCACAAATATTTTGTCCGTCTCTTTAGGTATATGCTGTAGATTGTTCCCACGTAAGCACCCAGTACAACATCTGACCATTGGTCAAGATTCTGACCCTATGGAATAACATGAGCAGGATTGCATGTCGATGAATCAGGGAAATGTAACCAGTCAGAACCGATCCAGGCAGTCTTGTAGAGCCAACTATGGAGTACCAGAGATGAATGTCCGCCAAGTAAACATGAGAGCGCATCTAGTACCTGCCGTTCGTGCATTCACTTATGTAGATGTTGCCGACAACGGAGGATATTGCGTCGTGAAGGAGAACCAGTTGGTTGGCTAATGATAGACGGATAGCATCGTCCTCGGTTGTACGACGCAAAAAAAGTCATCAAAGCAGCGATGGGCAGTAGGTGAACCGGAAAATCACCATCGACGAAGCTTACGATATCTGTCACAAAGTGCGGTGACAACGTAATGCCACCGACTAGACGCAAAAACGCGGAAATTCGCTCGTGAACGACGTAATTCTGAAGGCCGTGATCACTCCGTAAGGATATCTTGTTCTGCTCGAAGCGAAATGACCTTGAAGCTGTACCTCACCTACGAAAAACCCGATGAGGAAAGTTGGCCCATTTTCTATGATCGATATAGACGATTGGAAGGAAAAATGTTCGAACTTCACAGAGAGCCAGAAATTCGGAAAAATTGCTTTGAGGTTGAAAGGTTGTTGAGCGGGCAGCAAGGCAATTACCTCAATGTAAATCCAGTTTTTCTCAGAGCGAAACAGATCGGACCTACCAAATAAAAACTGAGTGGGTTTAGACATAGGAACTCCTGACGTTTCAGCTATTAGTGAACAAAAAAACTGAAGTAACTACTTGTAGGTTTATGCAAACACCTGTCAGCATGAGAAGACCCAATTGCTATTGGTTCATCCAAAACTATAGTTTCCGGTTTTTTTTTTGCATTTTTCCCGCAAGTTCCATTCTCCCACTGGAATTGTGTTGACGTCGGATACTGAGAAAGAATTATTTCTCTTGGTGAACTCGCACTGTGCTTGTTCTTTGTGTGAATTCCAGCACTGCGATTCGCTTGCATATGTTCTTTGACCAATCATGGAACGAAGTGCCGCCCATTTGCTCCCAAAGTGCACGATGTGTGCGATCCAAGCTCCAAATATAGCCGATTTATTTGTGGTTCAAGGAAAAAGTTTCCGTGGTAACGAAGATAGGAACGGTTGGTTAGATTAGAGTGCGTCACACAAAGAATTGTTTGTTCAACAACAGCGCTTCAGCGCTTTCTTAGGATGCACCACGCTTAGCAGTGTTCGTAAGTCTTCTGGTTTTGGTTGAAGCGAGTGCTAATTCGCACATTTGGAAGCCGTCACCTTGGCTAATTTCCTTGGATGGAACGCACCTTCAGATCTGAATCATCTGTAAGTAAATAGCTCTACAGAAAGTGATGAAATGTGTGCCGCATTTGCTAACACTCAAGCTCTTACTGAGGTGCCGGGGCCTGCCCATTGAATTCTGCTCCACTACTTTTTTGAAATGAGTCCGCTCTGCGGCTGACGCAGTATTCCTGGCCATCTACCTCTGGCCGTCCTGATTTCAGCTCTCACTCTTTTAAGTTTCCACAAGAACCAGAATAGAGAGCAATCTCACCTATACATGTGGCCCTTTGCTACTCGGGCACCTTTACCGGGTTCGCCGAAGCAACCTACGCGGCCTTCGCTGTATAAGGTATGCTACCTAGTCGGTATCTTTCCGCGGCTTGCCCGGTAATGAGTGAGCTTCATTCAGACTATGAGCCAGGCCTGCCCGGTGTCCGAGAGGAAAGGCCGGGGCCGCCCGCTACCTCAGAATTGCAGTCGGGCAATCCGATGAAAGTGTCCGAGTATTTACGTGAAGAAGATCCAACATGGGAACAAGTTCTGCCTGACGCAGCGCCTCAGCGTAATTAGACTCCCGCCAGCATTAGGGTGGGATTTCTCCAAAGAACATTAATCCATGCCGAGCTCTCAACATCGCCTTCCTCTTCAAGGTCGCACCCACACATTTTTTTCTGGATTTTTTCAGCATCACCTAAGTGCAATGTTCATCAGCTGCTTTCCTTCCAGCAGGTTCGGCTTAGAAGCCGCTCTAATTGGATATGGACAAAACTTGAAGATGAAGATGTTTTCAAGGTGAAATGTACATTGCCAGAGATTTTTGCTGATTCTCCTTGACAAGGAAATCGTTTGAGGGTTAGACATTCTTATTTCCCTGAAGGACAGGTACATACATATGTAAGAGCACGAATCACGAAAAAACAACATCGAAACAACGCGAGAATTTGTCCTCTAAGGGTGGTGAGGATGTGGGTGTGGGTGGTTTTTGTGGTGCAACTCGCGCATCTTTTGCCTGTGAGCTTCAGCCGCTGCCTGAACAGGATTATGTTTAACAGATGAACAGTTCTAACATATTTCTTCCCAAAGTCGTCAAATAGGCTTAAGCGCCGCACCTTCTCGGCTTCTGGGAGCCCGTTCTTCCATTCGGTAATTTTCTGCTTGAACTCTTCTCTGCTCGTTGGACGAGGCTGTAAATTCAAGAAGAGCTAACCAGCAATTTTTCAGACAAGTCAAAGAATTTCTTGCTGAGTATAAACAGCGGATCATTGGGAAGAAACAAGTTTTCTGGAAAGGTAGCAGCTCACCGTCATTATCTGACGAAGTTTTGCCATGTTCTCTGCGCTTACTCCAGGAATGTCCTTTATTTCACGCTCTGAATAGACCGATGTTATTAGCTCGAGCACCATTCCATTTTTCGAACTTTCCATGAACTTTTGGACAAACACAACTTGCCAGACTATGAATAACGGTTAGCTGCAATCATATAGCCGAAATCCTTACCCCACCAGCGTTGCTGGCACACAACAACAGCGAGAATCATAAGAAGAACGATGACGGTCTTCATCATGTCCGGCTGAATCCTGAATCAGACAAATTGAGAGCTACTACTCTGCTGAATGTTTTCTGTACCGTTTCAGAAGTTCAACAGATCGCATGCATATTCCTTTAAACTTTGACGCCTTTCTCTCCTATTCACATGACAACATCTATCTTCCTCCGCAAATAACGCTTATTCATCACGCATGCACATATACTTGTAAGCTTAAATTCCATTCCACCGAATCATATGAATGACCCATAGAGAGTACAGTAGAAATGGAGAGTCTATCATTTTTAATTCCTATATAAACACTCATCGAACGCTTTCTTTGCTTCCGTAGCCCATGTACCAATAAAGGATTTCTACAGCGCACGTCATCTACACCTTTGGGATCGAAACAAATTCATTACAAATGCCACATAGACAATGAGGCCCTCAGCTCATATGTCTCTTTAAGGGTTCTACGGTAAGCAGAGCGTGGAAGGCCAATTCAAAGCCAACGTCACAATTCCGAGTAGTTTCCGAGGTTTCCACACAAAGGGAAACTCCAAGAGCTGATAATTTCAATGACATACGCGAATGACTGCAAAACTGCTGAAAAAAAAAACAGTTATCGAGCCTCAAATCTCGTGGAGCTGGTGTGCGGAGTCGGGGCGGGGCCAACATAGGAGCGTCCGCTACTAGCGGAACCCAGTAGCCTCGTCACAAACTCCCCAAACGTTGGAACTTGAAGGTAGGGTTTTCGGCAGTTTTGCATCGGATCACTTGTGGCATCGTAATCGGCAGCTCTTCAAGATTTTTTCCATATGAATATCTCAGAAACGATTCCGAAGTGCGACGATGCCTTTAGCCTAATAGAGTGGAGGAGAAATACCATAAAGGAATAACTTTTCTGTGAAACATACTAGAAAAAAGTGAACAGAAACTGTCAAGTTGTTGATAGTTCAAGGAATGATGTGGGTGCAATAGAACCTACCGCTTTTATATGAAGTTCTGAACCCAGAATGTCATCACCAATACCAGTTCGCACTAATTAATTGAACGATCATTACACTTTCGGACACCATTTCCGTCAATAGGCTCAAAAAGGAGATGTTTGGTGCTAAAGCTTATCAGAACTTGGTGGATTCGTCAAGCATGGAGGACTTCGCTACTTGTTTGATTCAAGTAACAATAGGTCTGTGATTTCCACGAGAAAACTAATGATCAGGGAAATTGGCCTTGTATATTCTAAAATTCCTAGTGCTGTGATAAGGAATGCCAGATTCAATTGGAACTATGCTATGAGGAGAAAATAGTGTGATCCTACCATGTTTGGAAATTTTTTTAATGGAAGCTGTGGTCTGGAAGCAATTTCCTTCCATAATATGCGAGCACTCGCCATGCTTATAAACCACTCATTCCTAGGTCAGAATTAAGTTGGAATTTGATTTTCACACAGAACAGGTCCGGAATAGGTTAACTTGCGTGAAACGCAAGGGATCTCGGATGGCATCCGTTCATTCAGGAGTTTATCAACCGGTGCTTGTTTCTATTCTATGAACACTCTTCAGCACATCAGCACAACATAAGTCGCGCATGTATGGAGAGTTGTTGAGAATTGTTGAACCACGCAATTAACGCTCGATCGCACCGAACGCTACGTATCCTTGAGTTTCTGTGGCCGTAAGCGATCTTTTTTTTTCGTTATTCCTCCAAGAACCTCTCCCTCTTCCAGTGCCATACTTGAGAAAACATTGCCTATTGAGATGTTTAGTTGATCCGCTGATAGTTCTTTCATACGGCCCACTCTAGCCAGCTGTGTGTTGGGCCGTGTCTTCCTGTGAGAGGTGCATCTTCTTGAGGATATTCGCGTGTTTTCCAGAAAAGATAACACGGCTGAGTTTGGTATTTTCCATTTCCTTTTTGTGGGTAAGATATTCTGCCTCGTCTAACTAACTGTTTCTATGAGTTAGGAGTTGACGCTTTTTGTGCAATCCCGCATCATTGGTAATAAAAGCCTGTCATCTTCTATTCTCTTCAGGTATCGTGTATTTAGTTCTCCTTTCGAACTAGGACTAGCAACAGTAAAGTTCTCCACAAATGATTTGCGGACGAAAGTTTAGTTGCTTCTCCGTTCATAAACGAGTAGATGCTATCGAACCGTCCGTGAAGTTGCTACATATAATGGAGGGTGCCAAAAAAAAGAGCCGCACTCGTGTGAGGAGGTATCGCGCATGTGCGTTGACAAAACGTCGAATGATTAGTGCACACTCAACCCTTCGTTTGTTTTACAGGTAAAGGATCCTTAATTTCACGCCTCTGTATTAACACGATGTGCAACGCGCCTGAAACATGACCTGATAGCGGGACAATCACCAAGTCTATGCGAACTACACGTTGAGCACTGGAGAGATGTGTTGTGAAGACGAATCGGTATCAGCTATGACATCAAGGCATTTAAAGCACCCATTCCTGAGAGTAGTCGCGATTGAAACATCTGCTTCCGAATATGGAACAGTTGAAGCATCGCTGGACTGACCAGTTACTCCAACGCCATGATAACGGATGGGGTCTTTGCGTCACCGAATGGCTTCCAAGAAACAAGACGAACCGCTAGGACGAGCGCCTAGACGATGGGCCGACTCATTTACAAAATATTCCAGACAACGAGTTATGTCGCAGTGTTTGCAAGTCGCCAGATATCGTACAGTATGGAAGAGTTGTTGTCCCCGCTGCCGCTGAAAAGATCACCAACAGAGAAGGACCCACCAAAGTATCAAAGTATCGAATTAAATTCATAGATAGTACTGTACAAAAATGAGTAGCATCGTATATGAAAAACGTGTATTTGGAAGACTTTCATGGAATAGTAGCAGATAGATTCTGCAGAAATTCGTCTACGGGTTAGCCTTGCGGTATTTCTCGCGCATCTGTCGTCTGTAGGCTTCAGCTGCGGCCTGAATAGTGGCTATGTTGAACTAAATGGATACATCAGAGTTCGTGACGCAGGAATGGGTCCGTTAAAATGCTGCATTACCCTCTCGGATTCTGACAAGCCGCTCTTCCATTGGTGCATTTTCTGCTTGAATTCTTCTCTGCTGGTTGGACGAGGCTGAAAAAGCATAGAAAACTAATGAATAATATTTCAGAACTTCTCAGAACTAAGGCAACTATCGCGGACCGACCGCGATCGCAGTGGTCTTGTCAACGATTGAACTTTGTAGTCTCAATCTGTTGGAACGCTAGCCATGTTGTTAGAAGATTGTATCGCCGCCATCTCAAAATGAAGCAGCGTTGCAATGAGTATATAACGTGAGGATCCTCTTTCATTCTTGCTTTTTGCGATAAACGACTGGCTCCATGTTGTCGTCAAATGGTGCATCGGTGGTGCTAACGCAATCCAGGCCTCAGACGATCTACCGGTACGTGGGAGTTTTCTACATATTCTCGCCCTGTGAAGTCTCGGACATTCTATGCGCCTTCCTCGAATAATGCGCCGACAACTTACCGTCCTTTGTGGAGTATTCTCTATTCTCTTTGAAACATTCTCCCTCATATCCGGTTAGATCTAAAGTTAATTGTGTGAGGAAGGGGAGTGGGGGGGGGATATCGTGGATTGACCGCGATCGCGGAGGTCTTGTCAACGAACGAACTTTGTAGTTTCAGTCTGTTGGAAGACTGTCTCACTGTCGCCTCAATATAAAGCAGTGGAATGAGATTTGGGCACTTCCATACACGGAGGAATAGTATAAAAGCACACAACTTCAGCTTTCACATAGTACACAGCAAAATGAAAATCCAGAATGCGAACTCACATTCATTATCTGACGAAGCTTTTCCATGCTAGCTGCGCTTACTCCAGGAATGTCCTCACCATCTGAATGGATCAATAGATTGCGCTCAGGCAGCTTTTGGACAGGACCAGTATGAAATCGAAAATCTCACCCCAGCGTGCGAACACAGCCACCGCAACAGTGGCAAAAATAACGATCCTCATCATCTTCCCTTGCTTCCTAAATTATACATAAACTTTTGAATAATCAATGAAGTCGCGACAATTACGTTGAATATGGATAATGTCAGAAGTATTGTCTTGTCCTCGATTGCGAAATTTTCTTGCGTGTGAACTCAAAGAAAACTAAAAGTGCCGCATTGAGGGAAAAAGTTCTTTCTGAAGTCTGTATTGTGAACAGGGGCTTCTCCACTGTGAGCACTAACTAGATAAGACCATTTGTTCTCTGAGGAATATATCTGGGTGAGAGCTGGATATCTGTGTTCAAAAATTGAAGTTGTGACTGAGATTCTGACAGTTTTAGAACTATGTATAGGATGGAGAAGTTTCTTTCCTTTTACTAGTAATCATTTGGGTTGATTCTGTTGTAGATTCTTCTTCTTTTCGCACATTTGAACAAATATGTTTGGTCCGTTGATTCGTTTTGCTATGTTTAGCACATCATTGCAGTTAAGGTCTGGTAAATGAATAAAGCAAATAGACATTCATTTCACATTTTAGCTTTTCAATCGAAAATTCAGTTACGTTTGGGGCAAAGTGGAGGCAAGAACAACTAATAAACGTAATATAATACTGAAAGAAAAGATTTGTTGGTTTACTTACTTCAGAATGAAGATGAAGCGCTTTGAAGTTCTGGCAAAGGCAACAACTGTTACAAACTTGGCTGAGTGCTCAATCACTCTAAAGGTCTGCTCCAATCCAGCGAATCAGCAGATGGGAGCCTTTAGGGGCAACCATATGGTGACCCTTATCATGTCATGATCAAAGGGACTACAAGCGAAAAAAAATGAAATTGCTTTAGGCTGGATAGTCTTGCAGCAACGTAATGTGAAGAGCAAAACCTACAAAAGCAAATGCTTCGTTGACTGATCCACGTATGATGCATGTGCAATATATACAACATTTCACTTTTATGTATATGAGGTAATAAACCCGAAATGTCATCACCGATACCAGTTTGCTCTCATTAGTAGAACCATAATCATATTTATAGACAATTGATCCGCCCGTACTCATAAAAAAGGCGAACCGGCAGTGGATGATCAAATGTCCAAATTTAGAGGGATTTGCTTAAATTGGAGGTCGCGATTCGTTCTGTAGACGAACTAAGCGGAAGTAACCCGGTCAGTGTCAATTTCTTTCCACTAGTTTGTCCCAAAAATAGTCTTCACGCCAATGTCTACGTTTCTTTGTGACTGTTTCTTATTCATTCAGTGATTATGACAACGATGCCGATTCGTTCAAACTGGATGAATAGCCCCATGCAGCGTCCGCACAGCATTCAGCTTCGGCTACTCTGCTATCTACGTGAAATATGTGATCCGATGTGCTTGACAGTAGCATTCGAATATTCGGCAATATGGATAAACATACCAGGTGCTTGTTGTTCACATTCGAGGGCTTCATTACACTTCGTTCGATCCGGTGATCCCGGAAATACCATTCGTGATGGAGTCCCTTCCGGATACGAGTGGCGAACATCACATCGTCACACAAAACAGTGCCAGTGGTGGTAACGACTGAAAAATGCTTCACAGAGTTGAAATTGAAGAGAAGAGTGAACAGCTTTGGAGAACTCCCACCTCAAAAATCAAATAGTGACGGTGTAGTCGTATCTAACTGACATCGTGGCACTTCAGTGGAAGAATTGGCCCTATAATTTGCACTGTTTCGAGGTTCCATGGGAACAGAGCGACAGCCAGATCACTTCACGAGGCTCTTTGCCTAAAACCGGGATAGGTGGTGATTGTTCGGATTGCGGTGCATTATTATTAGAGGAGTCACCCATGGAAGACTATCACCTCGAGATTCCGGAGTAATCTGAGGAATTTGAATGCACTGAACACCATCTAATTTATGAAATTTGCTAAAAGTGAAAACCTTTTTCAGAGGCCTTTAATGTATCGCTTAGACAGCTGTTGCTTTGAGTTGCGAGAGTATGAGTTGCACCGTTGACGTCCCGAATCATCCCTTCTCCTTCTCCCCTCTTCCATCCCTCGCGTATGTACCCTTTCCCTTCCATCCTAGCTGATGCCTGCCTCCATTTCGGTATTCGTCTAGACTATAAACTCGCGCACAGACTGTAAATGATGCACTTTGGTGGACAGTGCTAATTGTAAAAGGTCGAAGACTGGTGCGACGAATAGTTCATACGTTGTTTTCAGCTTTCTATTGTACTCGTTCTAATAAAATGTTCCCAGTACACTATGGCTTTTGTGAAAAAAGATGTACGTCAAAGCACTGAAGTTATATATTTAATACCCATGAGTGCAGAAATCATCGAGCACAAATCTGTAACCAATCGTTGTTGTGAAGACCATTGAGCATGAAATTGTGTTCTACTGTATAGTGTTTTGAGCCACACACAAGGTTGTTATAGTAATCAGTTTATTGGCTGACGTTTCAGCGTCGTCGTTGTCGTCGTCGAAGTCTGCTCCACTATACAGTCCTTCCGAAACGA
The DNA here is from genome assembly GCA_000688135.1 of Ancylostoma ceylanicum. Lineage (NCBI taxonomy): Eukaryota > Metazoa > Nematoda > Chromadorea > Rhabditida > Ancylostomatidae > Ancylostoma > Ancylostoma ceylanicum. The sequence continues at coordinate 500,941 of JARK01001442.1, read as the reverse complement.
TGGGGCCGATGAGGCGGTCGGTAGATCAAGAGGCGGCACGGTGGACCTTGGCAGCACACACCAATTTGATAAGCATTTTTCATTGCATTTGGTGCCATTTTTCAAATATTTACAGTCCTTTCTACCACGTTACTACCTTTGCTACCATAACTTTCCTATTCATTGAGTTTCTTCATTAGTTTTATTCCGAAGAGCCAAGTCGACCCGTGACGTAGCCGCCTCAAGACTTCCCGCCGTCCTCATCGGACTCGTTGCTTCGGAAGGACTGTCGTCCTCTACTGCTTGCGAGTCTACTGTGTATGCTACAGTAACCTTTGGGTGATAAGCTCCCCAACAGCTACATATTAGGTTGCTACATAAGTTTCCGCTGCTTTTGCTTGCGATTTTTGAACACTTGTAATATTTGATTACCGATAAAATTTCGCATATGTCCACATATCATTTTGAAGCGCATGATCTCGCGAATATTCCTGAATGTGAAACTCATTTTTCTGCCTTGCTTTGAAATGTGATCAATTTCGGAATAAATTCATCGGATAGGCAAATTTGGCAACAGCACTTTCACGAATTATAATTATACCATGATGCTGAACTAGGCTAACCAAATTTAGAAGGAGTAATCCCAAAGCAATTTTTATTCTATCTGACAGTGCATCTCTCCATATTATTTTCGGGCGGCCTCAAGCTGAGGCATCAAACTTGGTGACCCGAAATTTCGATTACGCCACTTTTCTCTCTAAAATTGAGACGGATTGAAACGGGATTTTCTCCATTATGACTGGAAACATGAAAGGTTTGTGGACACCAATCGGTAGAATTTCATGGCAAGTTCTAAGCGATCTGTGAAAATCATGCCATTTTGCCACACTGCGAAGGGAGCCTTGATTTTGATTGTCGAACTCTTTGCAGAGGAGGAGAGCTCACTGAGAAATTCTTAGCTGCGCATTATGTAGCACAAATCTTTCTCTAATTGAGCCTTAGTTGTCAGATCACAAGAATGTCTACCGTGCGAGAACGGACTTGCCAAAGTCAGTGACCTCCACAAATACCCGACTCCCTTCTTTGCCTCGTAGCTCACCGAATTCTAAAGCAGCGGAGCCAAATTCCTGCTGTAAAAACGGCAGAAGTCCATCGACCATTGCGGTGCATACTTCGACTTATACCTGTTGTTATTTGATCTTTAATCAAACTTTTTTGTCGAAAATTTCAAAACAGCGGAAACTTATGTAACAACCTAATACAACCCAGGCAAATACATATCGCTGGCTTCCACTCAGCGGTTTCTTTCTTGGGTTGTTTTTGTGAAACTCATCACAGGTTCTCTGCTTTTAGAAATGTCTACTAAGTCGTCGTAAATGCATTCAATGGTAAACAAGAGGTGACGATAACATTATTAGGAAAACAAAAGTTGTTCAGTTTCGTTTTTGTTCCCACCACGATATGGAAAAAAGAAGAGAGGAGGCCCTCCCCGGAACTCATCTTTCCCGGATGTTCTACAGATTAAAAGCAGCTCAACGAGAGCACTGACCGATTTGGCAAACACAAAAAATGTAATATCTTGTGTAGCTGCCAATTTATCATGCATGATTTAGATACAATCGACGAACAAGCAAAACCGCAACAGTACTTAACACGTTTTATTTCTACAGTGAGTGAAGAATACATGAGGAATCTCCTCGATAATGGCATCAGAATGATGCCAAATACATCGACTATTCATTGGACTCTGCCTGGCCCTTGCCGTGTTTCTGGCGCATCTGTTCTCTGAAGGCTTCGGCCGCTGCCTGAACAACGACAGTGTTCAAGCAGATGAACAAATGGCTATGCATAAGCTTTCTCGAGAATGTAAGGCAGCTAAGCATTTGTTACTTTTTCGGTATCCGACAAACCGCTCAACCACTGTTCCATCTTCTGCTTGAATTCTTCCTTGTTAGTTGGGCGGGGCTGAAGAGTCGACATGAACTAATGTACAGTACATGTCGAAACGATAGAGAAATTGCGCGTGCGGATTCATAGCGTCGCGGCCAGAGAATCGCGGCGGAACCTATTCGTTCTTATCATTTGAAGCATGGTCTCTCCGCATCCCTCATCCAGGTCCCGGCGCGATTTAACAGTCACGCAGTCCGTCTCTTTTCGAAAAAGATTGCATATTAGACCAAACCAGCTAATCAGCCGGCCGACACCACATCGCAGCCCTAATTACGGACAAACTAATCTGCAGAGACACTTTCCCATCTGCCCAATTGTATGTTTCTTTCAAAATCCTAGCAATACGAGAGAATTTATGGAAAATCACTGAAGAATTTGTTTTGCCCATGATAGCGACGTGACTGGAGCATCAGTGGTTTTCAGACCCCTGTCAACTTGAAAGGCACAAAGAAGATCTGGGCGTCGCAGGTTCAGAAAAGGACATGTCGCTGATAGTACCGTTTAGCTGTTCTTGCCTCATGGTACATAGATACAACTTGAGTAGTTTTCTTGGCTATTCTCTCATATAAAAAAACTGCACATCTCATGCTTTTTTGCACAACTTTATGGCCAACAACCCCTTCACAGCCCTTTCCTCGCTTTGCTTGCCTAGAAGGGGATTTTTTGTCATTATTTCCGAATTTTTTTCAAATACATCAGAAATTCAGAGTCCACGAGAAACTGCTGCTATAGTGGTTAAACGCTTTTTCAGATAACTGTACGCAAAACAACTGAAACCCTGAGCATTGATCGCAAAAGTTTGGTTTTTGTTTACTAGCTCTCCGCCATTAATGTGATAGGAGAAGGAACTTGTCAATCCAAGAAAAATTGTCAATTTGTTCGTGAAGTCCATCACTGGTAATTGATGCGACAACAAAAAGTGATCATTTGGGTGGCTGTGGTTTTGAGAATCCTGTTTGGGGTCGGTGATTCATACGCGGATTGGGAAGGAAACATCATTACGGCATTGAATTACAAGCTTATGGTTGATGTAATGATCAGATCTTTGAGTGTCTATGCGATAATGTGCAAATAGATGTTGACAACACATAGAACAGAAAAAATTGGATTTGATCGATTTTTCTACCTCAGGCCTTCAAACTTTGAGCTGCGGAAAATGTAGAAACGCCTTCCACTTAGTGTCTAAAATTCTATTCGAATCAATCGGTTTCGTATGTTTGAAAGTAAGGCATTTGGAACTTGAGGTTCAACTCAAAAACTTGTATTTTCCAGACCCAGAAAAAAATACAAAAGGACCGCTTTTCATTAATAGAGAAGGTACAGACTACGAAAGACTCAGCAAAGAAACAATTAAAAACATTTCCTCTAAAATCAGCTGGTTTAAAAAAGTGCTAAACTCATAATTGAAGTCATATCATTATTCCATCTGACTCACAGTCTACTATTCAGTTTAAATTCGCTGATTTTCTATGGTTGTATTTTACTTTTCGTTAGTTGTGCTTCCGTTCCAATGTTGTTATGCATGGCTGACCATGTAGTAAATACAACGATACAATACAATGCTTATTTCATTTTCAATTCTAGTTGTTGTGTGTGTGTGTGTGGTTGTTATAATGTTGTATTGAATTGCTGAGAGCGGTGAAAGTGGTTTTCTTCTGGCACAGCACTTTTCACTAGGTAGATAGCTAAAGTTCAAACATACAGTCATTAGTTGGCGAAGTTTTTCCATGCTTGTTGCGCTTATTCCGGGAACGTCCGGGATTTCACCATCTGAAAAATTACAGTTCAGCTATTAGAAAAAAAACTCAGAAAACATCTACGGGGTGACAAGAAATTATGGAACCGAGCTTTCACTTCAACATCTCCTGCCACATCACATGCTTGTGGTTCTTTTGACGGAAATTATGGACCTTCCAACACCATGGCGTGTGAATCCTTCAATCCAGATACACACAAAAAAAAAACAGCACAGAGAACATTCCGCCCTTGATCATGGAAAAATCACATTGGAAGGCATGGTGGTTCACCATGAAAATAATCGAATTTGAACCCGATAAGCTCCCGTCATCAAGAGCATATCAAAGTCATGCACTCGATCAAAGACTTTTTTGTCACCATGCAGATGCACTGATCAAAAAACTACATATCTCACCCCAGTGAGCAAACACAGCAACAGCGAGAGCCACAAGAACGAAGATCTTCATCATCTTCAAGGGGATTCTGAATAGAAAAGAATCACAAAAATATTGTTAGACTTAAATAAGATACGATTATGCATATAACGATGAATAAATAGTTTTTTTTTTGACGTGGCAAATTTCATCAGCTGTGAAAGCTTCACGTCGAACCGTACGGTAAAGGAGCTGGTTTACTGGAAAGTGAAAGAAACAGTATCTCGCGAACGGTTGAGTCATCGAATGTGTGTGATGTTTGCCGGAGGTAATCCTCTGCATTTATACGGAGTAGTAAATCCAAATTGTCACCGCCAATACCAGTTTGCTCCAATTATTTGGGCGATTATCATAGTTATGGCTGGCAAATGCTTCGATACGCGGAAAAATAAATAGAGTTCAGCACTATACATGATCAAGAATAACTCTCAGTAGATTCGTTGGAAGTGATGTTGAAGAGTCAGTGGCTCAACTGGTTGCAGCGGGGAGGTGTTCGTTAGTTCTGAAATGAAGTGAGTACGAATGGTTTACTATTGCGCTTCATTCATGAATTGAAATATACGGGAAAGGTAGTTGGAAGACAGAGATTAGAGACTATATCCGAGCACTACTACATGCAAATTGGTTGCTTTGTTACATGCTAGGGGTACGACTCGTTACGGTAATGGCGCATCTGGGTACGACTCGTTACGGTAATGGCGCGTCTTGTTTGAATTTCAGTGGATCCCGATAAAATGTGCTGCCTGCCTTGGCACACCACCTGGGAGACAGAAACTAGAACCCTCTACTTCAATCAAAACGGTGATAATTCTGAACGATGGATGGCTATGGTGTCCTTGATGTGCTGCAAACATCCATATGTATCATATTCCATCCCGCTATTGTCTAGAAGGGAGAATAGACAGCTATCAGCACCAGGATCTGTACCTGTACTTAACCGTGAGGAAGAGAACAGTCAGTATACATACAGCGTGCATGGAAAGTATTGACTGCTTGAAAGTACTCGTGAAAATCTTAGTAGTTAGCACAGGTTTGACCAGTTTATTCATAACATACAGTAGGCAATAAAGAGCAATATGGGACCATGTCTGCCCAATTCTATCCCCATTCTTGGATGAGTTTCTAAGGAGGTTACGAAGGAAATGAAGATGCAGTGTGATGCGCCGCAGGGATCGTCGTCTATATCACTGCTTGTTTCTTCTAAACGATCAATCCGCAAACCAAAACTGTTGTGAGGTGTGGCATGCTGTTCGTACGCCGGAATCCTACATTTTACGAACAGCAGACATCTGCTAGAAAGGCCTTCGAAGAGTGTTGGATCTCTGCCCGGAATTATATAAAATGAGTAGCAGGTCGAATGAATAGCAGAAATGAGCATTTGGCGACTAACAGGGATCTCATGTCTTTTTGTTCCCATACCAGATCAGCAGAAATTACTCCAGCTTGGATAACAAAACGGTAAAGCTGAGCATAATTCACTCGCCTGCCATCAGAAGTCTGTTGCTGTCTGAGCGTAATAGCACCACCGGTTTGATCGCGAAACACTAGGTGAGCATTACCTTTGCCTTGGGATCTCACATTGATGGTGTAAATACGAATTGAAGACACTAGGAGAGATGTATGGTGGATTGGCTAGTGAATCGATAATTTATTGAATCATTTTCAGCCCTCTGAAAACGACTTGAAGTCAAGACATCGACCAAAAAAGTGCTCAATTGACAACCAGTGTGGCGGAGCATCAAATACCAGGACTATTTGTGAACAATGTCTAGATTGTATAAAGAGAAAACATTAACTCACAGTGACTACAATTCATCTGTGATAAAGTACCAGTCGTTTCCCAAACTCGGATGAGAATTTCAAAATTCAGTTGTTCCAATACATTCCAATCACGACTTTGTCACCGGCAACTCACGCAGACTGCATTACTGTACAAATCTTGTGAACAATTTCTGAAATTACACAATACCTTCGAGATCCTTTTGGATAAGAGGTTATCTGAATCCCACCAACAGACCCGTCAGAGATCGTTTTTTCCGAATAGAGAAAAATCTTGGATACAGGCTCACATTGACCTTGTACCTGTGCTAAAACCTCGCTACTGCGACGTTGATGCTCTTGAGGATGTGCTGAAAACGCCCTAAAGAATGTGCGGAACCCAGTAACAGTTTTGAAAGGGGGTAAGCGCACTTAAATTTCCACATTGTTACCTGCATCAGATTGTTGGTTGATCTCCGTGCAGACGCCACGCTTGAGTTGAGACCAGGGAACCTGCAAACCCTGAGTTTGGAGCATCCAGACGTCACACATGTAAGTCGTAACTGAGCATTAATGAAGGGGTCAAAAAATCAACTCATTCTCTACAGGTGAAGTCACTTTTCATACAACTTCTTTATTCAACCATAGATTAACTGAAATAACAGGTTTGACATTCTCTAGAGATCCGATTACGACAAAGTTGCTATGAAGTAATGTTATTCGGAGGATTTCCACCAAAAAACTTTGTTCTAGCAGTAGGATATTCGAAAGCTAGTCGTGTACAAAAATCCGTCCGATTTGGTCGGTATTGCCGAATTCAATTCGCTGACAAATTCAACAATGTTTGAAGTTTTTGTTACTTATTTACTTCATTGCCCATTGGTGATCGATGATGCGCTCATCCAGCAAGAAAATAAGAGGAAAATCGAAAAAATGCTAAGATTGTAATAAAAATATTGCTATACTATACCTTCGATCCACAGAGAACTCGCGACTGACGCAAAATGATTTGAAGATGGTCAACTAAACTGGAACCTCACGTCGAAAAAGAGAAACAACTTTTGACCCATTTGGAATGAAAAAACGCTCGCAAAAGTTTTCGTAAACAAATGAAAAAAGTGAGAGATTGGCTTTAAACTATGAAACAATGATGCAACATCAATCAAATTCTCTCTTATCCTTGCTTCGAGACATGTTTAAACTACATGCTGGAGCCATGTTCCTTCATTGTTCCAATCTACGACCCCTTACGAAATTAACGAAGTTTCGTAAAAGAACACTTCGAAAGAAATGATCGTAATTCACGAATTGTATATAAACACGCTACTTATTGAGAGGCAGTGAAAGAGCTCATCTTCTTACTGTAGTGTTGCAAACACGGTACGTGGCTGCACTCTAGCGAGCATGAAGCTGACAGTAAAGGTCAGAGATCCACTCATAATGGAGTCTGAAATCCCAAGCACTTTGCCAATGAAATGCTGGAGAGGAATTCCATAGAATTTAGAGAACTAGCCGTCTTTATGCCCTTCTAGGACGTCTGGAATCGGCCGTAAATGGGAAACATTTGATTGTGGTATGCAGGTTTTTGAACTATGAACTGTAAGGACGGGAAAAGATGAGGCTGACTGCTTCACCGCTCACCTACTATGTCACCATAATAAATCAAATTTTCTCTCGAATTTCTTCAATATGGCTATTTAAATTAATGAAATTCACTATGCATCAATATTATTTTGAAGAGGGAAAGCATCCTCTATTCAAATGCTAGGAGAAAACATGAAATTGTAGTGTGTGGTGGTAATCCTTCCATATATAGACTGTTGAGGGTCGAGATTTTCTCAAAGCTAAGGAAATGTCTTTGGAAACATTTCTGTTAATTACGGAATGTTATAGTCGGTTCCACTGAGGAAGACAGTTGAAAAGACGTCCACCAGTTATTGCTATAATAAGGTCATTACAAAAGTATCCACTTCTTTGCATATGAATTTTCTAAAGATCTGAATGACCACTACTTTATTTTATAACCACTAATATGCCCCATAACTCTTCTAGTTACAAGTACTCCGCATTGTAGAGTAAACTTCTCTGTTTCGTCCCAAAACTTCTAAATGTTTTATAATTGGTCTTGGAAAAATACGAGAGTATCTACTATCTATTAATTGGCACTTCATGTGTGTGTGTGTGTGTGTGTGTGTGTGTGTGTGTGTGTGTGTGTGTGTGTGTGTGTGTGTGTGTGTGTGTGTGTCTGTACACAAGAACCAGCCATCAAAAATGGAAAATACCTATACCATCGTGTTCAGCGCGTCGAGTTATGTACGAAAAGGTTGCAAATTTTAATTTTTACCTTGATTTACAGGTGTTTCGGGCCACTTTTGTCATGTTCAAACATGTTAAGGACCGACTGCTGTGTTTACCACAGTTGGAATGAATGAGATAAGCCCAGACACTATATAAGGGAAGAGATGAGTAGGACCTCTTTACGTCGAAGAGAAGGAGCCAGGAAGGCGAAGAACGACACGGATGAGGGGTGGCGCTGTAGGGCTGAGCCGGCGCCCAGAAGGGGTGATAATGCTAAGGAAAGGGTACACTTTTGCGGCAACGGTGCGCCGGCGTCCAAAAGCGGTGATATGCCTAGAGACGGGTCTAGAGGTGTGATAAGGGGCGCCGGCGTCCAAAAGTGGGGAAACGCTCAGAGACGGGTCCTAAGGTGTGATAAGGGTACGCCGGCGTCCAAAGTGGGAGAGATGGATCCAACGATATGATAAGGGTGCACCGGCATCCAAAGTGGAGGGAGATGGGTCCACGGGTGGCGATCAGACGTGTGGAATCGCCTGGAAAATGAAGAAGTGCAGGAGCAGGGTCTAATTCTACACAAGGAGTGTGCCAGTATTCATTGCGGCTTTCTCTCCTACATGCTTCCCTTCCTTTCCTACACCTACTCCCTTATCATTTCTTTCCCCACTCTCTGTCCTTTCCATTCGTGTCTAAATGGACCACCTCCCCCATTCCTGTTTATATACACCACTAGACCCCTATCACTTTAGTTACCACAACAGCCAGATAAACACATGCCATTTCAATGGTCATTGGCGCTATATAGGGCAATTTATACCAGATGCGTGCGACTGACGCGCGTGCGTCTATATGACGAAGAATAGGGACTAGTCGCATCGCAGTCGCATAGCAGTCGCACGCGCTTGCGGCCTCGCGACGGCCGCGCTTTCTTTTCATTGAGAATTTCGTGCCGCGTTGACCGGTCTTCATCGAAAAACTTTCGCAAATGGATGCGTGCGCCTGATAGTCGCATCTGGTATAAATTGCCCTTATCGGTTACATTCAAATATTGATAGCCCACACGGCCAACGAAGGAGAATCACCTTGCGGGAGACGGGAGAAGGCCACTAGCGGGATTGAGCGATCTTCAGGAGATCGTTGGCTCTACATGGGTGACATGGGTGAATATTGATTCGTATCTTCCAGAAGGTTCTCCAGGGTTTTCATATAATGTAAAGTATGCGAGCGAAGCGAGCATCAATAGAAGTCCGGAAGTCCGGCGTAAGCCGGACGGACAGACTGGTTCTTAAAGAAAATGAAAAGGATAACAATAATTGGCTACCAAAAAAGTTTCCCGGCATTTTCAGGCAACCTTTCCAAATTATTTCCTCTTCTGCGAAAGAAACCACAACAAAACAAGGTATATGCCGTCATTATTACCAGAAATATCGGTTGTAACAAGGGATTTAATTGGCATTAGATTAAAGGAAATGGTTCCTTTGCAAGTACACCAAACACTGAGCAATACCTTCTTTGGGGGTAGACCTCGGTTAGGCGGTTGAATTTGAGACATCCAGAGTACAAACTACTCAAATCTTCTTCTCTAATTTATATAAGGAACCCACTCCTCATCAATAACAACCAAGTTGAAAAACCAAACCAAGTTTGGCTAAAAGCCAAAAACGTTACTCACGTACTCTTCACAATTGAAGCTAGCAGCCCGCCGATTCTATTCAATGAGCTTCGGCAGGTGCTTGTCGCTCTTCATTTCAATCGAAGGATGGAACCCTGGTTTACCTCAGGCCGAAACCACCATTTTCTAACTTACGAAACCAACTGTTCACAGAGAAGCCCTCGCAGTCGACCCATAGCCGTACCCAACGTCGCAGTTTGTACATGGTCGTGGTCGTCTTGATTCAGTGCTGCATCCTTCGCTGGCATCTCATCAGGCAACCAACGACACCATAGCTGCAACATGATTCCGTTACGGTCATTATCACGATATTATAAGCGCCGAACTCATGTGAACGTGAAATAGAATTTGAAAAAGAAGCTATGACACAGATCCAATAAGAACAATCGTACATCAATAATAAGGAAACCATTGAAAGGCAAACGAAGGTGGCAATGACGCAAAACTGGTATAAAACGGCCTACGACCAGGACTTCACAAATCTGTCATCTAGTTTAGATAATGAGTAGAAGCTAGCGGGTAGGTGCTCAGCTTTTGGAATCATGACTCGGTTCTATGCATGAAAAATGTTGATCTAACCTTATTCATTGCTAATGGCAGGTTTAGTATGATTGCAGATCTTGGTAGACCACTAGTAAAGTGTAACGAAATTTTGTGCTACAACAACATTGGTGTCATTGGTTTTATTTTATTTTTTTTTCTTTAGATTGATTTTGATATTATACATTTTGAAGCGCATCACTACTATCTAGCAAGCATGCATACCTACGTGGTTGATGAACTGGCACCAGGGGAGATTCGGAAGAGAAGAAAGAGCCAGAAAGGAGAGGGAATAGAATATAGAACTAACTAAAAATAGCCATAGATCACGCGAGAGCTCGCGCCTTACCTAGGTCAGTTATTCTGATCTGGGAAGGCGTCTTCAGTCATCCATCTTCGTGATCAGATAGCGGTCGCTCCTGCTTCTGTTCTAATTATTTCATCGGCGCACTAAAAAAAACGAGTTTTTGGCCACACAGATTAGCCAGTGATCATAAAATTGACCGTTGAATTTTCTCCAATTAGTTGAGGAGACATTTGATTGGACAGCTTGCATTTCGTATCGCCCATTTCAGGCTCCGAAGGCGATTTGCCGAAATGTTATCCAATAAATCAACTATCAACCTCGTATGTGGCTTACCAAGAGGTCAAGACAATATACGTATATACATGCTGAGGTTCGTCGAAGCAACAACCGTCATTAAAAAGCCGACGTCATTAGCAAGAATCGGAGAAAGGCTTATCCTTGATAAAGTGTGTTCTCGCTGATGTTTCACTTTGATTACATAGGTTAGTTAGAGTCTCCCCAAGAAATCCTTGCCTCACGCAGCACCGTCCGTGTGCTGATCCGCGCCATGTCATCTATCCATTATCATATGTGGTGCGATGTGGCTCAGTTGACGGGCGTTGCAGCGCGAGGGAAGCATTTCTTGGATAGACTGTATGTCACGCTGTTGGTAAAATCTTTATCCGTGGTATTTCGTTTTGATCACACCCACACATTGTTCACCGAGTAAGACATCTTCCCTTCTGAAACTCTTCGTACTCATAGGTCTCGCGGTGAATCAGTAAGAAAAGACACTGAAGAATTAGAGCTGAGGGTAAATCGTAGGATTTCCTTCTCAATCTTTGCGTCTTTACCCCTGGAACCACCCGTACGCTTAATTTCAGTATGTTTCCCGCATCTCTTTGTTCGAGGTGTCCATCAGTTAACTAGTCATGGTGCCCTTTGAAAAAGCGTAATCATGTTTTCATGCAACCGACGGTGAATAGATTGCCAAATCGCATAGTATGTAGAGTCCGAAGGCATATGATGTTCCAATAAACCATTGCGTATGTGATATGATGTGGGGGCGGGTATCCCATAGTATGAAATGTGCTAATTTCCTAGTTACCACACCCAGAACACGTGTTTTTAGGACACATCCATTGTCCACAACTACAGAATCCAACAACAGGCTTATTTCCTTGTAAAACCATATGTACTTGCCAAAATAAAGTACAAAGGAAGCATAGAGGTTTGATTTAAATAGGACTAGAAACACTCCACTCACTATTCTGACTGAGATTTACCATCGTCTGTCTCTCGGATATTTTTATTTCATACCAACCGGTCTGAGGCATCATTTATGAAATATCCTTTGGTGTTGAATCACATACGTTTTTAATTGCCCATACAAGCGTCCTAATTACCTCATTACTTCATACGTATAAGCAGTCCAGTTATCCAATCAGCATTTTGAACTTTTACACAGTGCGCTCTCGGAATTAGTATTATGCGCACGGTATTCCCTCTATTCTCTTATTCATCCTTGAAGTTGAGCAAGCAGTAAGCGATCAAAAAAGTAGATGACACGAGTAAATCGAATAAATAAATCGTAGTGGATGAACAAGTAAGCGTGATATGACACTATTCGTGATATAACACTAAGAATAGTACGAAAATATACCACCTGAAAAACATAACCAAAAAAGTCAATATGTATGAATCTCGTTCCGCCCCTGCTTTTGGACAAAAATCACAGAAGAGAGATAGAATGACAAGAAATCATGGGACTAATCTTCCATACACCTCCTTCCATTTTCCTCTTTTATCAAACGGTATCGACAACAGAAGCCTAGTTGAAATCATAGGACATGAATACCTCGAAAGTCTCAGACCTTGCAGCTGTTTCCTTCATTTTGCAGCTGCAGAAATACGAATAATAACTCACCCATTTTCGCTTCTAGCCTTTATCCCTCATTTAAATTACGACAGAATAATAGGCCAAAGCTATTGACCACATTACTGGGAAGCCAAAGCATGATCTAGATCGTATCTTTTTGTTGGTTTTCAGTTTTTTTGTATTCCGTTTTATGTTTCTAGAGGTACTGTCAGGTTTCTGATTAGGGCACAATGAGTGGTGTAATTGCAAATAAATAAGTATATGAATAAACATAAACAAAAATGCACAATACGAGGCTGTCTACCGTAACAATTAGTCCTACTCGGAACGAGCAACTGCAACGTAGCCCAGGGCCTGAATGCATTATTCAGATCATCTACTAGGGTAAACACGTAGACGCAGAGGGGGAAAATGCTTTGGGAACAGAATGAGGATAACATGGAAGCTTCTCGGATTCGAAGTATCAATATTTTGTTTATTCATACATCATGATAATTCATAATGTGACCCTTCTTACAGAAGAAAAACAGTAGTGGCGAAAACACATATTTCTACGGCTTGTCATTCATTCGAAAGAAGTGAAACGAAATGATCATTCACTTTCCCTAACTGGATCTGCTGTTATTGCTAATGTGGAAATCTGTACAAGAAGTACAGTTATTCCAGTAATCCCAATTTGATTACTTTTAGCAGTGCTCCAAAGGAGATATGAGAAAATCAGTCAAAGCTGGCTTCGCCTTGTTGCTTTGTTTCACCACAGTTTTTATTTGTGTGGTCAATTATGACATAGGATTGAATCGGAAGTCAGCAATGCCGCAAATGATGAGGTTAGTAAAACTCTCATATTTGGATGAATTTTCTATTGGTAGTCAAATATTTATTTTATTTTAACTTTTGTTATATTTTATTTTATTTTTTTATTTTATTTTAACTTATTTTAACTATTGTTCTTATAGGAAAACGAATTTGTCACTTAACACGAAATGGATAGTTGTAACCTCCACGAATCATCCAACGGAAGACATAAAGGTTTGCTGATGCCCACGACACAGTCCCTGGTACAATGAGTTTTGAATTTCAGCGCCTGGCAAACATAAGTGGTTGGGAACTTGTTGTGGTGGGAGACACCAAAACACCGAAGACATGGTCCTGGAAAGGAGTTCACTTCTTGGGAGTGGAAGATCAGCAGCGACTGGGTACGTCTGAGCTTTGCCAGCCATTTTTCTTTGTAGTCATTGTGAAGAGGTTCTCCATTTTTCAGGATACAGAATTGTCAGGAATCTGCCATACAGATCTTATACACGTAAAAATATCGGCTACCTTTATGCAATAGAACGCGGAGCGCAATGGATCTACGACACTGATGACGACAATAAACCATATGGTATTTCCTTGAATTTCTTGAGAGTCTAATAAAGTGTAGCAAATTTGCAAAAATAAAACAGTTATTTTTCAATCCTAGATCTTGGACTGGAACAGTTTGACTATACGGAAACGATTAGTGGACTACGATTTGGATGCAACCAAGCGAATAAAAAGTAAGGCGCCTTGCTCGCTTATTATCCCCAATGAAATCCATTCATGGCGATGTTCCAGCATCTCGACTAGATTGTTCAACCCATATCGCTTCTTCGGAAATGAACATATGTGGCCAAGAGGATTCCCCTTGAGCTATTTGCAGGTACGCGAGAAACGCCTTTTTGGATAAGAGGAGTATATCTACACGTTTTTTTTTCTCGACAAAAAAGAAAAGAATTCAAATACAGAGTCACACCAATGGACCGGATCGCTATTGCCTCTGTCATGAAATGCGAGCCGCTGCCGTTCAGCAAGGCCTAGTCCATAAAGACCCCGACGTTGATGCCATATACAGGTAATTTTACACCTGTTAGATAAGTATCCAAAAGTTACGGAGACACGCCTATAATGAGTGACAATAATAATCATTCATTGACCACACTTCTCCGGATCACTAAGGATACTCCTGACTTTAGCTTCTGCAATTGTTATGGTTAAAAGCAGCACCTACGGAAATTGTCGAATCAGAGAATTTGATCGTTTTGGATACTTAGCAGTGGTGCCAACAATTCCACAAAAGTCGCAACGTCGTGCGCATTAGCATTCTCAAGATACATAGAGATTAAATGTGTGCTGGCGATCACTTAGGATGAGTTGTAGTAAGGATTGTATGGGCGTTTTTTTACAGTCACTTTCATTCCTTATAATAAACATGCTTTCAGTCCCATCTCTATCTAGTTCAAGCCATTTCAGTTCGGTCGTATTTTACAAACAAGCTAAAATTGTGGCGACCAAAACTGTCTTTTTCGTAGAATTTGTAAACGTTGATAATTGCGTACGTCTTCACTATAGTGCTGAACCTAGGAATTCTGTGAAATCTGTGAGGGCAAAACTTCCGTGGGTGCTGCCTTTAAGCATGGACCTGCAACGCCATAGGTGGGGGAGGGCAACGTGGATTCGGCGAACCGGTTCCTCAATTTGTATTAAATTTTTCATGTGTGTCCACAGCATGTTACAAGGGAACGGCTTACTTTCGGCCTAGCGTTCCGATTTAGCGTCATTTTCAGAGGCCTGAAAGAGGTTCGAGTTTATCTACAGGGAACGTCAATCACGTATTGCCACTCCCGCGGACGTAACAGCAACGCGGTACGGACGAGCGCTGTGGATGTTGGGTATTGCCACGCCCGTGCCGCGTGGCTGTTGCGTCCGCGGGAGTGGCAATCGTGATTGACGTTTCCTGTTTTCACGCTCTACACCAACATAGCTTTCCTCACAGTTGTTGATTCAACTCATCCACGCCGCCAGACAACACTAGGTGTCCAGTCGACGAACGATTTTACCATGTGCCCCACTGATTAAGCGGCTATCAGTTGTATGCATAGCTGTATAGTTGTATAGTTGTGTACCGTCAAATCATGAACAGTAAGCGCAGTAGTCGGATCGAACAGGTCTTAGATAAGTGCTAGTACGCTACCATCAACATCCCCTCTCCCGCGCACGGGGACAACTTGCCAAGAGTATGACTTACCCGCTGGCATGAGAGTTCACTGTCTTTCGTTCTACGCTGCGGTTTCATCCTGAGAAGCCTTATGCGCTCGGGTTAAACCTTCTTTTGCGCGTTCTGGCTCGGGTGCTACCACCGACACTCGAAACGGAGCGAGAATGGTAGTATTTTGTCGTCGAGCGACAACTTTTGCCGCTACCCAATTTTTTGCCGCCGCCACCGTGGAAAAAGTTTGAAAACCCTTCAGGAAAAACAAGTTCAGTCATACAATGGGGTTCGTGCTGTGAGTGCAGTCTCAATGCTCCGCATGAATATGGCAGACATACGCGACATGCAATGGCCGGCTACATGAAGTGCGTCTGGAAATTGTTATTGGAAATATCTAATTGTTCGTGAAAGTAAAACCGATCTCCACAATAGTGGAACATAGAATATTGAAAACGTTCCATTATTTGTGGAAGTGGAGCAGATCTACGAAATAAAGTTGATTCCAACAAAACTGATTAGCAGTGGTGGCGACTGCGATACCTTGTCACACATGAACGGTAGTAATTTCAGGGTTAGTATACATGAATAGACAATCAGGATAACCAGGTTAGCAGTCAGGTTTTATCCTACGTCCTAGCAAGTAGATAAGTCCCTGTGCATAGGTAACATCTTATTAGGGTGTTAAGTTGGAAAAGCGCGTTTTTGTATCGGACAAATTATTTTTTAAAAACAAAGTTACAAAACCCCAGTCCGAGTTCAATGCAGAGTTAGTATTGTTGAACCTTCGACATCTTCCACAAAAAGAGTGAGCGCTCTACTGTAGAATATCGCAGCGCCGTGACATGAAGTCGCTACACACCCAAAGTTTGGTTCCGTCGCAGTTTTGGAATTTTTCTCTCTCAAGTAAAGCTTAAACGACGCAAGTAAGTGGTCGTCTGATAGCGCAAGGTCTGAGCCATTAGGCGGTCCCAAGTGCGGTTCCCAATTTTAGATCTGAAGAACGGGGGAGTCGAGGAATCGATTTGCAGTCACAGGGGAGTCAAGGAATCGATTTGCAGTCACAATTTCGGTTCAGTTACCCAAGTTCGGGGCTATTTTTGAGTAATCCATTGTCCCATGGATTCAGCTCTGTAATACAGCAAAAATTCCCTTAATTCTTTATACGGTCTGCGGTGGTGCTCAGCGGCAGTTTTAAACACTTTAACAACATAAAACCCGCGTACGGAAATTCTGAAATTTTGGTCGGTCTTCTTATAAATTCCTCTAAAAAATAATGAATGGATGTTCGACAACCCACATGCGAAAAAATTCTCCATGATTTGCTCTTCTAGGTGATATCAGAAGTTTGACAGAAATTGTTTGGCAACACGTTCATAACGACGCCGAAACTTCAGCGAGCATTCCCAACTTATCACCCTAATAAGTAAAGAGGGGTTCATCGATGCAGGGGCGTAAGAATGCATCTGCAGCACACGGAATAATCTGTATGACAAGTGATATACAAACACACTCAAAGGCGAATTGAACCGTAGTTTGTTGAGACCACTGGATATTTATGGAGATAGTTGAGTACAGGCCACTGACCAAAGGACAAGGGAGGAAAAAGGGAAAAAGGAAGGAAAGCAGGCAAGAGGCGGATTAACGGATGGCTTTGCGGAATGATTCGGATGAAGTGCGAAACGAGGAGGACTGCAAAAAGGTCTTGTTCGAAAGAATCCAAAGCTTAGTGCTTGTCACGTTATAAGCATGGAAATTCACGGCAACCGTTCAGAAGATGCCCAAAAAAGAGAAGCATGGACAAATTTAGAGAAAAGGCCTGGAAAATTTTGAGCTAGTAAGAGGTTGGACCGTTGAAGATATGAGTGTTTGCAGGAAGGCATTGTTAGAAACATGAACGTCCTAAAGATATGAGCGGGAAGGTAGTTATTTGTTTATCCCCTGGATTACCTGTGGAATACAGCGTACCGGCTTTTTCATTCGCCACCATTCCCCTTCCTATCTATTGGGGTGTTAAGTTGGAAATGCGCGCTGAAGTTTTGACGTCTTTATGAACGTGTTGTCAAACATTTTTTGTCAAACTTTTGATACCACATGAAAGAGCAAGTCATGGAAAATTTTTTCGCATGTGGTTTGCAGAAAATTCAGCCATTGTTTATTTTTAGAGAAACTTATAGGGAGACCAACCAAAAATTCAGAATTTCCTTTCCCTGGTTTTATGCTGTCAAAGAGCGTAAAACTGCAGCGGAGCACCACCATAGGTCAAATAAACAATTAAGAAAATCTTTGTTGTATTACTTGACTAAATCCATGCGACAATAGATTACTCGAAAATGGCCCGAACTTGGGTAACTGAACCGAAAATGTGGCTGCAAATCGATTCCTCGACTGCCCTGTTCTTCAGATCTGGAATCGGGAACCGCACTTGGGATCGCCTAATAGCCCAGACTTTGCGCTATCAGGCGACTACTTGTTTGCGTCGTTTAGGTCTCATATGGAAGAAAAAAAAATCCAAAACTGCGACGAAACCAAAATTTGGGCGGGCCGCTGTCTCAGGTCACGGCGCTGCGACATCTTACAGGAGAGCGCTCACTCTGTGTGGAAGATGTCGAAGGTTCAGCAATACTACATAATTCTGCATTGAACTCGGATTTGGGTATTGAAACTTTGTTTTTAACAAATAATTCGTTTAATGTAAAAACGCGCATTTCCAACTTAACACCCTGATATAAAAGTTGTTTTTCACATTTATAATCACCCCATTCACCTGGCCAAGCCCGACAAAAATAGCCATCCTCCCCTACAGAATCGAAATGGAATTTCACGAGCCGTGCTATTCGTAAGTCTGGACAAACCTGGCCAATACGTACATTATAACACTACAGCATAGTAATCAAGATGTGCAGGCTCCCTTCAAAGCCAGTGGTTACTGCTGATGATTGTTTTCAGACTACTACATGCTGATAAGCAAGCAGGACTCAATGAAGCTTTCAACAAAATGGCACCTAGCGTCGTTCTTGAGAAAGGTTGGTTCAGTAAGTCATTTGGCCATGAACCAACAAGAGAACATTATATCTGTCAAATTTTCATTTCCTGTCTTTATATAGATTTTCCTGAGAGTGTTACAAGAATCTGGATCACTCCATTGGTGACAAAGTTTTTGCAAATTTCTTGAATTTTCTGCTTTCCTTGGATTTGTCTCGCAACAAATATAACAGCTCTTCTTGATAGTAGGGAGACATGTTCTGTCCAGGAAGGCTACGAAGAAAAAAACAAACGTTCAAAAAATTGGGATCATCTCAACTCGATAGGATCTGTTGTATAGTCTGTTTCAGGAGCGACGATAGTTGTGTATCCGTGCAGATAATGTGCTTTTCTCTAATTCCTCTCCAATTGCTGTACACTTTCTCACGTTCTTTTCCTCTCTGCTGTCTTCCCAGCTATCGTCCCTGATGGAATACACTATACAACAGTGAACATTCAGTAGTATTACCAGGATACAAATTTCAATTAAACACTCTTTCATGGTTCCTTCTTGAGAAATAAATCTTTTTCCCACTGAAGGTTAACTTACATAGTTGATGATAACCTTTCGCAACAAAGTTTGGTGGAAGATAATGAGTAAAAGAATCCCAGTAAATGTTATAACTACCAAAACAAGCAATATGGTGATCCAAATGTCAACAGACTTTCTGTTCCTTCAGGTACCTATTCGCCATGGAACTCTCAAAACACTCTTTTCAACAGGAAAGCGTTTTTCGCGCTTTACTTACCTGTAACAGTGGCATTTCGGTATGTTCTTTCTTCTTCGCCTTATTTTTTCGACGATGAGCTAACAGCTTCTCTAACAACAGAGGGTTGTTCGCAGAGGATTGTTCGCAAGTGAGGCTTTCCAACTATTTTGCTGTTTTTCCAATCAGCATTTCAATCAGCAGAACGTGAGATCAGAAAGCGATTGTCCTGTGAGGAACCAACAGATGCGAAGCTTACGATCATATCTCACTTGGACCCATTCACACGTGAACGGTCAGGTTTAAGAGACTATTCAGGCACTGTAGCACTATTCAGGCACCGCTCTATTCGCGGGGGCAGCTGGGGTCTGATGAATGCGATTAGCTCACTGTTTCTGCTCTTTTGATCTATAGTCTTTTCTCCTGTTCGACTCTGCCGATATCCCTCTGAGATTCTATTCTCTGCTTACCTTCTGTAAGAAGGGTCACATTATGAATTACCATGATGTATGAATGGAAAAAATAGCGAACATTCGTTGCATATAGTATTTCCAAAGTTAAAGCTCATTTATCAAGGGTAACGGATATATGGAGGTCCTACTTTGCCCAGAAACTTCTACACATGATCGGCGAGAATATTGCATTTTACCCTGTTAATGCGATACAAATCAGGAACGCACATAACTATCTGAGCGATTTTGAGAGCGAAAGGTGAGTGCTACTTGACCGCAACTGCATTTTAGAACTATGAAGTGGTGCCTATTTTATAGGGACGTCTATCTAAAAACCGAGAAAATAGTCGAGTTTCTTGATCAATGGGACTGCTCTCATGAAGACATCTCAGAATGTGCAGTTCTCCTTGCGGAGGAATTCAGGTCAGCCACATGATCTCTTGAAGCTCTTACCTCAGAACCGTTGCAGGTTTTTACCTAAAGAACTTCTCCTAGAGATTAAACCATAGTGGTATACGTGATTCCGTGTGAAACCGTAGAAAAACCCGCTTTCAAGACCAACTTTTGGGGGGCCTTCGGGCGGATGCAAGGGGGAACACGGGATTTCCTCACCATGTAGTTCCTTCTCGATTGTTCTTTTCGCTCAAAAGAGGTAGCATTTTGCCCCTGTTTGGTGAGACCACTGGATATGCAGGAAGAGAGCTATTGGAACTGTTCACTAGTGCAGTAATTGTCCGCCTCAGTTTACGCCACATAGAGTTTCTTAATTTGGACATACGACAATTCAGCAAGACGATTCTCACAAATAAGAAGATCTGAGCATCCAGAGTCTCTTATGCAAAGGTGTGGGCAGTGTTGCTCTAGATCTCCGCATATTTACTACTTCAAACCACAGCCAAGGGTATCCTACAAGTGCTGTCAAAAGCATGACCAGACCGTTTACAAGTATCTATCGTGAAGAATGATATCTGTACATGACAGAATAGGATGTCGGTAGATATTAGTGAGCTACCTGAAGAAGATTAATAACGTTAGAAGTAACAATTATCAACAACTCGGCAATATGCACACGGAATAAACACGTACATGGGCATAGAGGAGTAGTTATAGAGTAATAAGGAATGCTCATGTCAGCTTCCTTTCTCAAACCAATGAGATTGCAATATTTAGCAAGCGAGACTTCTGGGGAGTAGCAGATGCGAAGTTGGTGAGAGACTGGATCTTCGATCTGCGGAGTATCGGGTAAGGATTTCTTTCTCTGACTAAAGAGAAAATACTTGGATTGTTCCTCATTCACTCACCATCATTAATTTATACGACTTCAGATATCAATTCCCGCCACGAACAAATGAAACAGATTATTTCATAATGGAGCAAGTACGTGGAGCAAACTGTAGACGAGCTGATGTGGAATTTGACACGGAAAAAGAAGATACCGTGAGTGATGTGTAGTAGAAAATGCCCATATGAATGTTGATTCACTCGTCTTAGTGGATTTCTTTGTAGATGATCGAGAAATCGGCAGAGAAACTAAGGATGTTTGGAGAACTCACCGATTGGTGTGCGAAAGCAAACTTTTCAGGTGATTTTCACAAAAATAGCAGTTTTGCATCGGGTTATCTTAGAATCCTTTGATTGAACATCTTTACAGGCCAAGAAGAATTTTTCTCTTTTTCATGGATCAGGAGAAACTCTCTTCGGATAAATAAGCGGAATTTTAACTGAAATTTTTCAGATTTTCTTCGAAAGCTCCCATCACCACCACAGCTCGCAACATCTCATGCCAAGAATCAAGTGCTCGTAAATCTCCAGAAGAGTGTGAGCTTGTACAGCATATTCGCATTTGGTGTCAATATGTTGACTAATTACGAAACAGGTGCTGGTGATTACTGGAAACTACCCCTGGAATCGAACAATTGGTCTGCTTCAAAGGATGTACCAGCCGTATTTCGGCTTAACAATTTTCTGTGGATCTTGGTTTCCAGAGAAGTACGATGACAGCAATGGTAAGTAAGTTTTTTTGATAGCGTACAATAACTAGAACCCATCTACACACAATAACTAGGCGTACAATAACTAGAACCCAGAAGACTATACTTCATTTTTTGGAAAAGAAAAGCATGGCGAACAGTCTCGTTGAAAAAATAGGTTTTTGCGCAGCGGTTCCAGAGCGTCGCGGCTGCAGAATCGCAGTGGGACCTATCGACCCTCTCACTTGGAGCATGCTCTCTGCGCTTCCTTCGCTCAGGTCCCGCCACGATTCTGCTGTCACGGAATCCGTCCGCCACATCGAGAAGAACTGTCCCTAAGAGAGAGCAGTTTTCTGCCAGCATTTGTTCTGCTCACACGATTATCCCATCCATAGGGTAATCATAATTATCCATAACATAACACTTTGTTTGTATAATTTTTGCGATGTTCTCTTCCTCTTGCGATGTGCCTGCTACAAATGTAGTCTGGAACCCATCAATTCGTAGTCTGGAACCCATCATGGATTTCTATAATTCTTTTCGAATAAGATCCAAAGAGCACGAATCAAATAGTGGTTATTGCAGAAAACTTTCCACGAATGCTTCATCCATTCAACTATATTCATTTGACCGAAGCTGAAATGAATAAAGGATATGCGGCTTACTACTGCATGTCCAAGGTCAAAGATCTGCGACTAGGAAACGTGTTAGGTATCCAGTTCTTGGTTTTCTAGCTTTCATTTTCAAGATTTAGCTCAAGAAAATCCTTGATCGAGGACTTTTCAAACACATAAAATGTGATGCAATTTTCAGGATATTACGTAATGGCTGATGACAGTACATTCAATTTCTGGCATGGAATCAATCCTTTCCTAGTAATGCATCCGAGTGGTGATCTTCACCGTAATAGTGGCGTCTGGTGGAAGGAGCCCGTCGGTACGAAATAACAACGTTTATCATAAGTCTCAGGTTTCGCTAAAATTACTGTGTGATCAAGAAATGTGGGGATCTCATCCGAGGCGTCTGTGCATTACTTGCAAACGTTACAACGTTCCTATTCTGCTCTCCTTCAATAATTTATGAAAACATAACCATAAAAGAAGTACATCAAACTATGAAGGTTGGATAATTAAAGTCCTTATATGTTTGAGCAATCATTTTATTATATAAGGTCGTCAAGTATGAAATGTCTGATTTTTCAAGTGGTCAGTTTGACAATTGGTATCATCGGGGTTTCCTCAGATCCACTCTCATCTTTCTTTCCTTTATAAAGGTACATTCTCCCTCTCTCAGAATCACCTATTCGATTTTTGATCAACATTAAAATTTTTGTCTGAGAGTAACTTTTGTGAAACCACTCAACAACAAAAAAATCGTATCCTTCCGGAATATGGGTTCCATCGCGGAGCCTGTAAAGCAGGGATAACTTGAAATACCCATGAAATGTTTGAAGTGGGAGTGGCTAATGAACGAACGGGACACCGATTAATTGAGAAATTTGTGCCCGGTGATATAAGCCTGCAAAGTGAGCGTTGTGATGAACATGGACTACAATGAGTTGGAAGCTGTAGCTTAAGCGGATAAGAGTCAAACTGTACCTGTATATGCAGCAAGGTTTGGCGTTCGTAAACCTAAATTATTCACGTGTTCAAGGCAATACGATGTTGAAGGTGAAGTGGCTCGATGAACGAATTTCCCACAGTTTGATCCCCAAAATTAGTGTTATTTTTGGAATTTTTTTTGCAAAACCGCATTGCTTCAGCCACGGGAGCGAGGAAGGGAATCCACTTGCCAGTCACTGTACAGGCTGAACCCTGCTCTACTTGACCACAACTTCTCCCAAGGATTTGTCCACTTCTTGGCAGAGAAAATCTTCCACTTTCAACACGATGCTAGAAATGCCCTTCGCCGACTTATCGCCACTTGTTTCCCACGATGGCAAGATTGTGCCGGTAGCTTAGGGGTACATTTGGGTTGCTTGTACCTCATCTTATTGGAGAAACATTACTCGAAACCGTCTCATTCAAAATCAGACATTTCATACTTGACGACTTAATAACATCAATAATTTGAGACGGGATCGGTTTCGGGGCCTGAACAAGACCGTCAGTGTAACTCCCATCTCCGGGCTTATCGCGCTTTCATCAGTAGATCACTATGGAGTTTGCAGACGCTATATGCAAAAGTAAGCACATCCAATTGATAATCAGTACACGTGCACAGTAGCTTACCTATAATCCACTCTAGTGCACACATGTAGGAATGACGAGGCATACGGTAGTTAATAATAAGGAATCATAACAGTGGTCCTATCAGGTGCCGAAATTATTCCGGCGCTAGATCGCCGATGAAAACATATTCCGTAATATTCTGTGGGAAGAATAAGCGCTGCCACATCCGCATATAGATTGACTTCACCCTGTGCGTCTTTTCCACAATGAGATGGAGAACAAAAAAAAACTTTTCCAAGGATTATTGCGACGACATTTAGGCAAAGAAGACATCTTTCTTACGAAGCGATATGTATACGTGATGAACCTCCTCCACCCCAATCGCATAAGGATGATCCGTAGGATCACCAAGAAGAACTGTTGAATGATGAACTAGACCAAAACATGGCAAAAATGGCCATTGAATCAGTTTCGCTAAGCACCTGGCATCCCCAGAAAAAATGAGTCTTCTCAAGAGAAAATAGAGAGAAAAACTTGCTGTGAGTCTCTCAGATGCGGCACATTGAAAGTGGAAAAAAAACTTCGATGATTGGTAAGGGGATCGAAATTTTTTCAGAGCTGAACTCCTGCACAGGCGCGCAATTATTGCAGTTACGAGTTCCAGAAAGTTTCAAGACACCTTAGAATTAATTTCAGGAGGAGTAAAAGTATATAGAAAAATCCATATTCGGCATCCACCTTCTTTCAATCGTTACTTGTTTTGCATAAGTTTTGGACAGAAATTGAACATCATATTAAAGCATTCCTGCTCCCTCAATGAACAGCAATAGGTAGACACTTACAGTGGGCGCCAATGGCGGTGACCCGTCTGCCGCCTCGAAAAGCACGCGGCGCGACCGCGCCGCTCACGCTAGAATCGTCGCCGCAGTGGTGTGTCTGGGTTTTCTTGATTGTTGTTCATCACATTCAATGATAACTAATAGGAAAACTAACTGACTATCAAGAAAACCCCATAATTTGATGTCCCGGAGAGGATTCTCGCTCAAGCGGCGCTGTCGCGCCGCGTTCTTTTCGAGGCCGCAGACGGGTCACCGCAATTGAAGCCCACTGTATAAACGTAATGGTAGAAATTATATAAGCAGTAGAAGGAGAGTGGCCTGCTTCGAGACGCCCATATTTCTCAGCCACAATAATGAGACTTCTGGCAGTCAGATGAAAAAAAGAGAAAACACTATATAACTGATCAGGAATTTCAATTTTAGGAATGAGAGCAGCATTATTGGCTAACAAGCTTTTCACTGAGGTGTACAAATATGATGCATTGGTACAGGCCATATGGCACCAGTTCGGAAGAGGGGTAAGTATTTAGCTTACAAATCTACGTGTTGTGCCGAATCGTTAATTTGGAAGTTCTCAATTATTCTTCTGGAAGCTCATGCCCGAAAACACTACCAAAAAGCGTTAGTTGTAGTTTTAAGAATTTGGGATTTCCTGGATCGCCTAAGTTAGAAGCTGAAACAATAACACGTATAAGCAGATTTGACACTAAAAAGCTTCAATAACAAAATTTTAAAAATTTGCCCTATCC
>JARK01001442.1:450709-475352 GCA_000688135.1 Ancylostoma ceylanicum | reverse complement strand
CCCCAAACATCTTTAACATAGTCCGGTACATTCCACGTCGCGACTGCAGTGACGCAGAAGGAAATTTTTCTCGCACTTTTTCGAGCTTCTCAGGATCCGTTGGGCAAAAATGATGTTCATGTATCAGTACATTAATACCTTCTTAGACAATGCTTCCAAACATAGATGTCTCGCTGCGACCGCTCGGGTTAGTCTCGTGCACTAACGTTGTGAGGAAAAAATAGGAAAATTAGGAGAGGTGGCATTCCAGTGTTGAAAACACTTAACTTTGACGTGGATATTTCAGCTGTTATATTACTGCTGAATAAAAATCTAAAAAATGCCCTCTTTAGCTGAGAGAGAAAAACCCGAAAGTTACGAACGCATCAAAGAATTTGACAACAGCTGATGGCTGGAGCGTGAGCGATATGTAAGTTTTGTTCATTCGTTGCAACAACTAGCATTTTTTCCAAACAACTAATGAATTAAGATGAATCCCAACAAGTACATATCATAGAAAGATGGCTCACAAAAAAAAACTTCCACAAATTTCTACTTTAGGTATTACATTCCTGCAAACGGATTAGACTACCATGCAGGATTGATGGAAGTCTTCTTCGAAGCTGGCTTGTTTCATGAAATCGCCATAGCAAAGTATTTGCACTCGGTGCCATATCTTCGGTGAGTGTCCTCCATTATTCCTTTTTAAAAAAGGTCAGGGTAAGCCCGTGGGTTAAAACCAGTCCCCTTTCAAAAAAAATCAGGGTAAGCCCGTGGGTTAAAACCAGATCTAGAAAGTTTACAGCGGAAGTGTCCAGTGAAACACGCCCTTATCGGTATGAGCAGGGTCAAGCGTATGACGATAATGTATCAATGGGGGGGGGGTCGCCGAGGAGGGGTAAAGCGGGTCGCCTACGGGGTCGCTGCTGTCAGAGAAGAGCTGGAATGTGGTTGCCTTATGAACAGCTTACTAGGGCTGATCANCCCCCCCCCCCCCAGGGTCAAGCGTATGACGATAATGTATCACTGGGGGGTCGCCGAGGAGGGGTAAAGGGGTCGCCTACGGGGTCGCTGCTGTCAGAGAAGAGCTGGAATGTGGTTGCCTTATGAACAGCTTACTAGGGCTGATCAGCAATCGTACTCATTGGAGCGCACTCCTGTACTCCTAAATTGGAGAATACGCCGCAACCTGAATATGGAGGAGATGGAAGACTATTTTTAAAGCAGTACCGCTGATGGAAGCTCTTATCATTACACATCTTCGCAGCCCTTTGAAATCCTGGCTATGGTCTTCATTAAGACAACACCTAAAGTGCGAAAACGCTGCAAACTGCCGAGNGCTCTTATCATTACACATCTTCGCAGCCCTTTGAAATCCTGGCTATGGTCTTCATTAAGACAACACCTAAAGTGCGAAAACGCTACAAACTGCCGAATTTCCAAAGAGTTTGTCGTTTTATTTCTTACCAAGAGTGAGACTTCCTGCGAAAAGAAACAATGGAAAAGAAACAGCAAAACCTCTTCTTTTTTCTCATTACAAAAAGGCCTGCACGGCCTGTTTATGCCAAATTCCTACGCGATTCGGGTTTTGATGAGACCGTATGTGTCCGCAGTGATGAAACACTATGATCCTTATACTCTAAAAGTAATTCTTGCTAACCAGAACGAAAAAGAGAGATCAGCATCGCATTTGAAAGAGCTCTTCAAGCTCTATCAAACTCATGCAGAAGCTGCGTTGCACTCTTCTTTCTTGAAGTTTTTTCTCGTCGATAAAGTATCGATAAAGTGTCGATAAAAACGCCTTTTTTATCGACACTTTATCGACGTGTTTTTTTACGTAAACTAGTGTAGTTCTAGGGAGTTTTAGATATGGTTAGAACGAGAAAATCCTCCTCTTTAAGAGTGTTCTTGAAAGCCTCCAAAAGGTTGGGTAGACAGACTGCAATCAGGTGTTTTATAGTACTATGTCTGCGGATAACTACAGNGAGACCGTATGTGTCCGCAGTGATGAAACACTATGATCCTTATACTCTAAAAGTAATTCATGTTAACCAGAACGAAAAAGAGAGACCAGCATCGCATTTGAAAGAGCTTTTCAAGCACTATGAAACTCATGCAAAAGCTGCGTTGCACTCTTCTTTCTTGAAGTTTTATTCCGTCGATAAAGTGTCGATAAAAACGCCTTTTTTATCGACACTTTATCGACGTGTTTTCTAACGTAAACTAGTGTAGTTCTTGGGAGTTTTAGATATGGTTAGAACGAAAAAATCCTCCTCTTTGAGGTTGTTCTTGAAAGCCTCCAAAAGGTTGGGTGGGCAGACTGCAATTAGGTGTTTTATAGTACTATGTCTGAGGATAACTACAACTGCCAGTCTTATTCATCACTACTTGCTTCTACGGCCCAGAAATTCTAATATGACCTGCATACACCCTCAGAAATTGATGTATGTGTAGATCCATGGTGAGTATCGTTTTGCAAAAGTTATGACGTCGGCGGGGATCGAACCCTGGACCTTGGTTTAGCATTTTCCTCGTGTTCTAGCGCATGGAACATACTCTAATGATCTGTTATGTGTCTTAAACGTCCGCANGACCTTGGTTTAGCATTTTTCTCGTGTTCTAGCGCATGGAACATACTCTAATGATCTGTTATGTGTCTTATACGTGCGCAAGGGAATAATGGACCATTGTAAAGTAATAGACTATTGTATTGGTGTTGGTGAAGATCGAATCCTTGCATCCGACAACCTGGTTTTTGTGTTCTAGCTATTGGAAATTCTAGTTTCGACTTGTTTGCTGCGAAAAACGTCCAGCAACGGACTGTTCAACATGCATTATTTCAATCTGCCTACATGCATTATTTCAATCTTCAAAATGACTGCACCGGCAGAGACCGAACCCTTGTACCTGTTTCGGTATATTTTGTTTTCTGTCGGATGGAAGTTTGAAGAAGAAACCGATTAGAGATTAGAGAGCTATGAATTTACTACACATCTCAGACTTGAGAGNCCGACAGCCTGGTTCTTGTGTTCTAGCTATTGGAAATTCTAGTTTCGACTTGTTTGCTGCGAAAAACGTCCAGCAACGGACTGTTCAACATGCATTATTTCAATCTGCCTACATGCATTATTTCAATCCTCAAAATGGCTGCACCGGCAGAGATCAAACCCTTGTACCTGTTTCGGTATATTTTGTTTTCTGTCGGATGAAAGTTTGAAGAAGAAACCGATTAGAGATTAGAGAGCTATGAATTTACTACACATCTCAGACTTGAGAGTTACACCAAAACAATGAGCAGAAAAACTTCTCACCTTTCAGTTCAAAATGAAAATAGCAATTTTTGTGTTGCAACAGCGTTTTCAAATTTTTCTACCAAATAAANCCCCCCCCAATATTAGCCTAATAAAAAGGGGCTTGACCGACGACCATTCCGGCTCTGGTAAGAACAGGGGACAGGAAAACCATTATATTCTACCAGTCAAGTCTAGCCTTCAAATATAATGTAACCACACTGGGCGACAACTTCTTGCTTCTCTACCATAGTAGAAATTACCTACATTCGAAGTAAAATTATTTCATTCAATTAGTTCTCATTGAAGAAATCTTTGCCACTGTTACGATCGAAAAACGCACACATTTCGAACCCCTACCATTGCACACATTGATGTACATACTGATAACATTAATTTTAATCCGATTTGGGCACCAATGATTGTTCGATGTTGATTTACCACTCCGCAGTTGCAAATTCCTCTGTTTGTTCCATTTCGCAGTGACTCATTGTTAGGTTAATGCCATTCAGAAACAAAACACGCATTTCGACCATCAAAACTGAACAATATATGCATGCTTCCCGATTGTCTTGATGAAGACTAGAAAATTATTTTTGTCACAGCACTTCTCACCTGAAAGTCAGGTACATACACTAGGAAAAATCGGATATTCTTACAGAAATTTACGCGCAGGAGGACAGGCTAATCAATCCAATCTTGAAAGATTTGGCATGGCGTGCTTGTCCAACTCTCATTCTCCATCCATATCATTATCGTCGTCTACATATCATAGTCAACAATCATCTCGACCTATCAGTAACATTTCTTTACATGATAGGAGGGACTAGAGATAGCGATATCGAAGGAGAGCAAAGGAACATTGGCCGGCCAAAATCTGACAAACTGTTCGTACACCCTGTGCAGTTTTCTCAGAAAATAGCTTAAAATTTAAAATGGCATCTAGATTCTGATTGCTTTTCCAACTGTGCATGCCTTTCGGCTCAAAGCTACATACAGTGCGTTTCATAATTATAGGACACAAGCCGAATTTTCCATTCCCGGGTTTTCCTCTGACCATGGAAATTTTCCTCTAGTACCATTGTGATCAGCACCCAAACTAACCTTGGTACCCAATTTTTGAGTTCTTGGCAGCAATTCTGGTTTTTAAAACTTTATTTTTCTCTTCTCGCACAATTTGCGGTCATGACACACCTTCAGATTCTAACACGTTTATCTGCCGCACAATCGAATCAACGGAATTTCGATAAATTATGGAGCATCTATGAATCATACTGATTTCATACAGCTCGCTACTCCTGCTCTTTAGAGGAAAACTGATGATGTGCGTCGATAGACATTGGACATGCAAGGCAGCCTATCTCAATTTCTCAGCCGCTCATTAATGACGGAGGTGCTTTCAAATTTATCTGGCAAGGACCTACTGTAGCCCTATTTCGGAAATCCAGTTAGCACTAGTCACAGGCTGCTCCACTAGCTTTGCTAGGTGGCGATCCAAGCAGGCAACACTCGCCCGACATCGAGGTTAAAATTTGGGAAAACCTCGATGTCGGGCGAGTGTTCACTAAAACCTGCGTTCACTAAAAGTTCACTAAAACCTGCGGATGGTTGGTTCAAAATGACGGATATTACTCACAAGAGTTATCTGAGGTCCGACGCTGCCAGACCAGACACCGTCCTCTGCTTGCTCAAGTGTCTGCTCTGCGCGAAATAGACAGTAACTGATGACATGTAGGGAACAAAATGTCACAGTTGGTAAAGTGACCAAATCCTGTTCCAAGTACCGTGATTGGTCATGATTGAGGTGACTATATACTATACTTCGTAATTACGGTAAATGAAAGAGTCGCTGACGTGATAACGGAAGACAGACAAGACGTTCAGGAAAAGGAATTTTTTCGAGGTTGCTGTCGCGTGTTTGGGTTCACTTAGAGGTGAAAGCAGACCTAGCCAGTAACAGACTGGGTCATAGTCTGACAGCGCCAGACATCAGAAAATGCCAGCGTGCAATTTCCGTCATTTTCAGCTACCGATTCATGGGTTTTAGTAAGAAAATGAGGGAAAACCTCGATATCGGGCTAGTGTTGCCTACTTGGATCGCCACCTAGCAAAGTCAACGGAGCACATGTGACTAGTGCTAACTGTATTTCTACGGTAGGACTACTGCGGATCCTTGCCAGCCAATTTTGAGTGCCGCTCCGTCAGCAATGAGCGACTGAGAAATTGAGATAGGCAGTCTTGCATGTGCGATGTCCATCGACGCGGATGTCCTCAGATTCCTTCTAAGGAGCAGGAGTAGCGGGCTGTATGAAATCAATGTGGTCCATAGATGCCCCGTAAATTATCGGAATTCTGTGAATTCGATTGTTCGGCAAATAAACTTGTTAGAATCTGAAGGTGTGCCATGACCGTGAAAGGTGCGAATAGAGGAAAATAAAGTTTTAAAAAACAAGAGTTACTGCCGTGACCTCGAAAATTGGGTACCAAGGTTATTTTAGGTGCTGATCACAATGGTACGAGAGGGAAAATTCCATCGTCAGAGGAAAAGCCGGGAGTGGGAAATCCGGGGGTGTCCTATAATTATGAAACGCACTGTATTTTGCTGCTATTTTTCTAGGAATAGTCTCCCATCACAAAATTGAAGTGAATTATGTGAGTTTGTGGCAACAACTATGTAGTAAAGTGCGATTATGCAGAGGTGTCCACGAGAACTGCTATAATGATGCACCGTCATATTTCCTCTATTGCAGATGTCCTCGTTCTTGCAGCAGCAGAACTTCACCGGAACACCAAGAATATCTCTATGTTCGCACCCATCCTCGATGAACTGAAAAATGCTCAGATTACGTCTTAAAGTTTAAAGAACAATGATGAAAAAAAGGCAGATTTAGTGTGAGGAGGACGAAATGTGTACGAATTCGAGTCTGCCGACGGTAAATCTCTACCTGACAGATTACACTGTTGCAGCCGGCCTTCTGGAAGATACTGACTGAAAGGAGTGGAGCCGTAGCATTGTAGCAATAGTCCGTGTCTTTCTCACATACCTTCGTTTCGTCTCCTATTGTCGAGCCTGAACGGAAGGTTTTAAACTCAATATTTCTCTGTTATTTCTACCCTCATGTTAATTGAGTAAAAGTACCCGTATGACATTGAGAGCAGCGACAACGAATGAACTAAGCATGATGAGCAAAGAAATTTTTGATACGTTTTGAAAAAGTTTTTTTTTTCAAGGTTAACGACAGAATAGAAAGTGATGTGGGAGCATAAATTTACCTTTGATTAGGGAGTATCCGAGGTGACATTCCAGAGATGCAGTAGAAACAAACAGCAGGCAAAGAATCACGGAACTGCCTGTGCACATGGCCCCGACTGACCACCCAGACGCGTTCTCTCAGTGAGGCGACGGGAGACAACAGACGTACTTCGACTAAGTTTCCGTTGTATGACTCATAGAACCACCCCATTGCTTGGTGAACGCTACGGCCACACACTGTTGTAAAAAAGGAAGCAAAGACATGTCTCGATCTCTGAACATAAACGAAATCCGCGAAACGGAACGGGATAGTTCATGGTTGTTCTCTCTGCGAATGATGCTGTGCGAATCTACTAAGCCTAGCCTGTTTGTGATCGTACATATATGGAACGAACTGGATGAGAGGCGATCTTCCAGGATTTCCGTGTGAATCCTATATAAAAGAAAATCGATGTATGCACCCATTGAACATTTCATCAGGATATCACATAAATTTCAGTTTCGACTCCTGCGTCCCTCATGAGCGGTCGAGCATCTAACCCACGCTAACTCTATCACACTGAGGAAGAAGAAACCCGGTGCAACACGCCGTTGGCTGGCGCGTTCCGTATGCCAGGAAGAACGGATCGGCTGCGACCGTTCACGGTGTGAGCCACCGAAGCTCAACTGGCGGATTTGGAGACAATAGGGACTAAGGATGTGGCTGGAAGATGGACAGACCTGTTCAGCGGTGTCGGTTGTTCATGATTCTACGCACGAAAAACCAGTAACACGTCTGTGTCTGTGCGATAGGTGATAAATAATTGTAATTGTAATTGTGATCACATAGGTTCCCGCTAATTTGCATACGAGTTTCTAGATTCCCTGTAGATAACTACCAGTTTGGTTCTGCACATGCTCACCATGTCATTTCGGAGCAAATCATCTCGCAAACACTCAGTGGTTGGAAGCCTATTTCCCCTTCTTATTTTGAAAACCTCATTAATTTCAGACTGGACAGGATGAACCATCAAAAAAAGCAATCTCGGCAACTTCTATTATATGATTATAATCTGGGCCATAAGAGTCTAACAAAAATGGTGCAAAGTACGTAGGCTCATACCCATTCCCATCCTCCATAGTGCTTATCTTTCTGCAGTAGTTATATATTCCCCCCCCCCCATGGTAGAGCTTATGTAATACAGCTGAACATGATCTATCTTTATTCACAAAGATGCTCCGGTGAAGAGCGAGGTGACAGAAGAAAATTTCTCGGAAACTTCCGCTGCAATTGTTTTATGCGAATAACACTGATTCAGCCAGCGTTTCCCTCTGTAAAACATCTACAAAAACAGTTTTTAACTAGAGCTTTTGCTAAGTTAAAGCCAGCTCGTGTTATTGACGTCGATTACGATATATATTTACTTGCAAAATATGTACGTGTGGAATCACAAGGAATTTCGGAATTTTCCATGATTCCTTTCTGGGAAGACAAGAAACCATGTTATATTTATATCAGTGTCATATTCTAGTGTTGCTCTTGTTTAAGCAGTGTGCTCTGGGAAAGAATATTTTCACACACAAATGTTAAATCTGAATTCGCTTCACGTTTTGAGAACAATCAGCTCATGTTCAAGCTCATTCCTTCGCAGACCACAGTGCTAAAGCAAAAATAACTCCAGAACATGATGTTGAATATAAATGAAATGATTTCCTGTCTTCCCGGAAAGGAATCATGGAAAATTCTGAAATTCCTTGTCACTGCACACGTGGAATTTTTTCTTCAAGTTTTAACACCGAGTGAGGTATTGAAATGATGCTCGTGAACTCATCTGTATGATTGTAGCAATACCGGCTACTGATAGTTTCTCCACAGCAAGTTAATTTTTAAGTAGCTAATTAAGCGTTAATTGGTCATATGATATAGTGCCAATGGGGAAATGCACGGAAAATAGGAGGTCACGGTGCTTGCAAGTTAACGAGAGGGTCATTTTTGGAGCAGATAATGCAAATAGGTAGAGAATGGCTCGTAGAACACCGTGGTATGTTTAGGTTTCAAAAAAGACCACTTTCAAACAAGTTATGAGGAAATCTCGCAAGGTATGCGATTTCTCGCGAATTCTCGGAAATTTCTGAGATTACACGGCCGGTAGTGTAGGTCTATTGATAAGGGGGCAGAACGAGAAGGGGGCAGAACGAGGCTGTTCTAAAAGCTTCTCGAATGAGAAGACGAAGCCTTAGTTTTCGAGGGCCACAGTTTTCTTATATGCGAGCTTTTTTATAGACTGAATAGCCATTTTGAAGCAACTTTGCCTTAGTTCTCAGATTACTTCTATTCACTGGCTGCTCTCCCGCGTTCCACTGGAAAAACTCCTCGGAAGCAAATTTGTTGAAAACTGACTACCACTGCGGGCATGGAGTAGCCGTTGTTTTTTTTTCTTCTCCCACGTTTCTTATAATTCCATTCAATGGAGGATCGCAAGTACTATTGGAACGGGCGCTTTGAGAATAATTTAAAAATGAAGCCAGCTTTGAGGGGTTGGCGGATTTCCTAGAACAGATTGTCAAAAAACCTCACAGTTATTTCAGGGTCAACTACTCCAAAGCAAAGCTTCCTGCAGGATCCAGATTTAGCCCGATAAGAGTGTCTCAAGACGGATGCAGCTGAAAATAAGCGAGCCAAAGCTAAATGTTTTCGATGGAGATTCCTTAATGCCTATTCTTACGTATGTTCTATATTACTACTCCTGCACTACAAATGTATTTCGATTTTCCAATATCAAATAATTAGATAAATGAATAAAAGTGAAGTGCCTACACACTAACCATTGTTTACTTACATGTACATGTTACATTTTTCGACATCACTCATGCAGGTAAACAAACACCGCACACGCAATGTCAGTAAGTCGTGAATGGTGTTATTTCCTGAAACCCTCATAGAAAAAAAAAGCATGAGCACTTGTGTATTTTATGACAAGGCTACTGCATGTAGAATGTCTTTGTTACTTTTTCTTTGGCATTGAGTACGCGAGCCATTATCCACGGCAGCCGCAGCAACTGTTCACAACCTGCTCCTGAGAAGCAGTCACTTAACACTAATGTGCGGCGGATGAGTCATACTGCTGATCATCAACGACGCGATGAATCATGTGTCCTAGTGATGTGAATTAATGCATTGCTAGCAGAACTGCAATAGAATTTTAGTTATGAAACGTAGAAGCAGGTAGAAGGATGAAGGTATAGGATCATAGGGTCGCTTTAGAAATAAAATGTGTCATTTTCTCTACTGCAATATTGGAGATAAGCAATGCACCAGCACATCTCCATTAGTTTTTCTACAACAGTAACCTTTTTCCTCTAGTGCTAACGTAGTAGTCATTGTGGCACAGCAGCACTCACTGTTGTTTATGTTTGCAAGACAAGAGAGCAGGAGATACTATCAAAACGCAACGGGGGGGGGAACAACTGGAACCCCACAACAAGGTGCTAAATATTAACTTGAGGATGCTCGGCCTCCTTCTCCTGCATTTGCTCACACTAGACTCCATTTGAATAATCACAGTTGGAATGCATGATTCCGAGTCGGCGTAGGAAAGGCATTAAACTTCTGGAAGAAATGAGAATAAAAAGCTCCCTTTTCTGAAAAACTTCGCGAGATTCTGGCACTCTTTACTGGTCAAAATCAAAATAAAACTGAGACAGCTTGTTTCCATCAAATATAGTGCCTTTGTCAACCGTCCTGTTGGAGATTCGCCCGGAGATTCAATTCGGAGAGACATCAGCGTTATTCTTAGTGGCAGTGGAAACATATATTCGATACTTTCTACTCTCATTTTTTTGCGAATTTGATCAAATTATTTCTTTTTTTTTTCTCGAATGCAAAGAAATTGTAGACCGTGAATGATCCAATATATGTATGTAGGCTTTCGTTTTATCCTGCTTCTACGCTAAAAGAGGAACAAACTCGCGAACAGTAGACGACAGTCATGGGAGTTTAACGTGTTCTGAACTTTTCCGGTTGACCCTTCAGTTGTAGGCAGGTGAACGTAGGAATAATTACCAGTTGTGATGTGGTAATGAGAAAGACGAAGTCCTTCGTGGAAGGTCGCCTTTTTCTCTCAAAATTTAATGACAACATTTGGCCTTTCCCGGCTGATAAAAGTAATTTTTTCGACATGAATGTTTAACGGATAATGTAAATGGCCTAATAGAACTGCACTTTCTCAATAAATTTTCAGTCTTCTATTACATAATTACGATTTTTGAACCCTCACGTACTCTTCTAGATCACTGAGATCCACAAGAAACAGATTGCTCGTCCTCTTCTTAACCTTGTAAAAATTATACTCTGTGGTCACAAAGGCAATGTCCAATCAAAATTTCAACTTTTCTCTCATGACATTCTATTATATTTCCAGAAACTGAAAAAAGTTTTCAAAATTGGTTGAGATAGGTATAGGACCTTTTATAAAGTAATAAGAACTATTTATCCCCAATTCATTCGCCGCCGCTCCTAATCAAGGAGCCTGTCCATTGTTCCTGGTGTGATTCCCTCATTGTGGAATTCTCTGTGCATCGTTCACTGTTTATTCGCGTGAAGGTAGAGTTGTCTCGAAACAAAGGATAAATTTCATGTGCGGCTCCATAAAAAAAACGCTACACAGTGAAAAAATGTAAGTGTTACCTTCTTCCTGCAATTACCCTGCACACAATTACAGTGGGCGTCAATGGCGGTGACCCGTCTGCGGCCTCAAACAGAACGCGGCGCGACCGCGCCGCTCGAGCGAGAATCCTTTCCAGGACATCGAATTATGGAGTTTTCTTGATAGCCAGTTAGTTTTCTTATTAGTTATCATCAAATGTGATGAACAACTATCAAGAAAACCCAGATACGCCACTGCGGCGACGACTCTAGGGTGAGCGGCGCGGTCGCGCCGCGTTCTGTTCGAGGCCGCAGACGGGTCACCGCCATTGACGCCTACTGTACATATACATATTTATGTGCACAGATATTCCATTACTAAATTTCTGAGGCAGCCTATTGTATATACCTCCATCGGTTTGGCTGAGGGGAGTTATCACACATGAATGATGCGCGTTGTTCCACAACGTCGCGATCCAGGAACCGTGGCGGGATCCAACTGAAAGATTAACAGTGGAGCTGCTGACTCTGTTATATGAGGGCTGACATCTGATTTTTCCTTATCCATTCGGAAATTCGACGGTCAATTGTCATAAGTAGGGTCCTTGTCAGATCGATTTGACATTGGTAGTCAACTTATAGTCAACTCCAAATCTCCGCAGACAAGAGTTGGGACCGCGGCGCGGTTTTCCTCCGCGTCTCTGCCC
This sequence comes from Ancylostoma ceylanicum, assembly GCA_000688135.1. Classification (NCBI taxonomy): domain Eukaryota; kingdom Metazoa; phylum Nematoda; class Chromadorea; order Rhabditida; family Ancylostomatidae; genus Ancylostoma; species Ancylostoma ceylanicum. The sequence goes on along the minus strand of JARK01001442.1, from coordinate 463,499 downwards.
TGCATGCCCCGCTGAATCCGTGCAGCAGACAGCGAGAGAGCCGCGCCGCGGTCCCAACTGTTGCATGTGTACTTTTGGAGTTGACTATATGTTTAAAAAAGCTGCCAACGTAATCTGCCAGCATACAAGTGTGTAAGTACCTACTTATAGAACAGCAGCTATCATAGCAAGTAGTCGTGTGTCGTTCTAGGAAGACGAAAGATGGCGAATCCTCTTCCATGAGGTCCCCCCATGCTGTCCACCCGGGTTCCAGGAAGGATTCGCACCTGATATACATACAGTGGGCGTCGATGGCGGTGGCCCATCCATGGCTTTGAAAAGGACGCAGCGCGACCGCGCTGCTCACGATGGAATCGTTAGCGCAGTGGGTACTATGGGTTTTCGCGGTAGTTGCTCATTATATTTGATGTTGACTAATAAGGAATCTAACTATCAGGGTGTAAAACTATGGATGCTCGTTTTCACGCGGAACGAAATTTATTCCAAGAAATCTTAGCAGAGGTCCCCAATCAAAATTGTGTGTATAGTTAATCTGAACTACCCTTCATCGTCCTCCATGCAGGATATGAGGTTCCTTCTTAAAGAAGTCAGTGCGCTGTGAATCGGAACAGGCGCTTGCCCGAACCCCCACTTTTTTCACGGTTTTTGCATTTTTTCTCTGTGAGGGAAGCTTCCCAGACAGAAATAAGTAGTGGTCTGATAGCGGCAGGTCTTAGTTACGTGCCGGCTGAGACAGGACTTCCCACCTTATTTCTTCAGTTTTTTTGTTGGGCATTTTTCGTCGCCTTTGGATGGGCCTGCTTGTGAAAAATTTCTAGCAGTCGTTGATTTAGGCAGATGGTGGTGAAGTGGCTGGCTTACGTGGACCAACTGTTGTAGGCAGGGGTCTGCCGTAACTGTCTGTATGAAATTCAGCCTCCCTCATTGAACCACTGATTTCATATTTCACCGTGAAGACAACATCTTCTTCAGTACTTTGGTAGGCATGTTTGGAGCCTTATGGTGTTGCTCTTTTTTGCTGCCCCGCAGCGGATTTTTGCAAGTACTTTCGCAATATGCCCCTCTCCTAAAAGGTACTAAAATTGACTCATGAAACTTGTTATTCAAGGTAGTACATAGAAGAATTCGTCTGATGGCGGTTTCCACCACAACTCCGCAACTCCAGTTGGCAGCTTTTCGAATTTTTTTTTAAAATCAAGAATTGAGATTTGCTAGACGCGTTACATACCAGTGAATGCGCAAGGATTTGCTCTTCAGCATGCTCTGAACTAGCGAGCATACGCCTCTAATAATACTCCGATAGAGACAGAAAGGTGTGCGCGCATTTATAGTTTTACACCCTACTCTGATGTTGAATGGCAGTACATTTGGCGAGGTTTGCTTGGCAACCTCGCAAACGAGCTTGCAAACTATGTATGTAGCCAGGCAAACGAACCCCGTCAAATGTATTGCCAAACGAGAAGTCCCGTAAAATGTATCGCCATGCAAACTTTGCCTTTTGTATCGCCAAACAAGCTTGAATACGCAAAAATTTTGATAACACCGGGAATCGTTCCGTGGTTCTGATATTGGGAGTCCGCTGCCTTACCAACTGCGCCATTCGAGTCGACACCGATGATGATTGAATCACCCACCCACTAAGAATGAAATGAACATATTAACTCGTAAAGGGGTTTTTACAGTTTTGACGCGTCGCGCCGCGTCCTATGCTTAAGCATAGGACGCGACAACGCAGTGCGAGCTGGCGCGAGCTCGCTGCGTCAAACACCGCAAAGGGGTCCTTGTACACTTTTTCCCGCGGCGCGTCATTTTGCGAGCTCGCACTGCGGGCTGCGGCAAGGAATGCTCGGGGGCATTCTTTGACGCTGCGGCAACGCGGCAAATCAGTTGTTCTTCGCAGTTGCATGCATTTTGAGCGTTTTTCTTGTTTGATGTTTGTTTTTTCTAAGTGGTTTTTATCATAGAACTTGTGGTCACCTCTCGTGACAGTTATTTTGCTGTCTTACTTAGGTTTTACTAACTATTTCGCTGCATTTCAATGTTACATTTCCATCCTTTGATTGCGGCAACCTGCGACGTTTGCCGCAACCCTAGCGCGAGTTGAAACGCGAGAATTAAGCTCGCAGCGAGTGGTTTCTCGCGCCGCGCCGCGCCGCAACTTGCTAAAAACTGTAAAAACCCCTTAAGATGTATCGCCAAACAAGAAGTCCCGTAAAATGTATCGCCAAACACATTCTCTTGCCAATTGTATTGCCAAACATTCTCTTCACTCATTCTTCCATAAAATGTATTGCCAAGCAAAATTTTATCCCGTAAACTGTCCTGCCAAACACATTCTCTTGCCAAATGTATTGCCATTTAACATCAGAGTAATAACTATCAAGAACACCCCATACGTAGTATGTATAGTCTAGTTTGTTGTCCTGGAGGGGATTCTTGCTCGAGCGACGCGGTCGCGCTGCGTGCTTTTCGAGGCTGCAGAGGGGTCACCGCCGTCGGCGCTCACTGTACAATAGAATAGACCGTTGTAGTGCTTTCATGCAATTGGAAAAAGATCTCGATAGTGGGCTTTTCGCCGCTGATAAATGGAGAACGACCTTATGATCTAGCACGAGTAGGGACCATCATCAAAACAGCAAAAGTCTCACGAGAGGAATAGATCGAAATCCTAGGATTCCGGTTTCTGTTCTCTTCTCTTCTTATGGTTTTTACAACACCTCCGAGTGTATTTGAATGAATAAATATGTCCATAAAGTATCTGGCGCCCATTTCAATAGCTTTCCAACTTCCTCTCGTACAACAATGTGACTTTTTCTTTCAATACGTTATCGTTCAGATATGTAGATGTGCTTAGCAATAAATCACCCAGGTAATTGTATAGATGTGTATGTCTGTTACTTCCATCGTAAAGCTATGTTTCTCCATGTAGCCATTTCACTTCTGACGGCTGTTGGTGATGAAGTAGCGCCAAAGATCTCTCGCCGTCCCTATAGAAAATTGAAAGTCCAAAATAATTTACTTAGCGTTTGCAGAAACTATTATAACTATGTAGTTATTGGGTTGCGCTTACGAGATTGTATGGACGGAAGTGGATTGTCACTTGGTTAAGCTCATTACATTTGCATGTAACGGAGTTATTATCTGCCTTTCAACAGCTAGTGGTCCTACGCGTCCTGCTCATGGCGATGAGGAAGCGGGAGGAGTAAGTCAGTTCAGCGAGCTATCCACAGCAGTGGCTTCGTGACTTATCCTGACATACACCGATGCTGGGAAAACATGAGAGTTTCACCGCATTCTCAATTTTGGCAGTGCACAACGCTCCATGTGGAATATCCTGGTGAAAATGTAACGCCGTTGTTTCAAGGTTGGAAAGGAAAATAGCTCCAACTCTTGGGTAGTCCCAATCAAATGTTAAAAAGCCCCAGCGGGGAACGACAACGCCAATTTCCAACGGTAACGCTCACATATGTGTTTACCTCCCACAACGAAATGAGTCATGTCTCGTGTAATTGGTTGCTGCGGAGTTACCACCGTAAATAGAGCACAAGGAACCGTTACCGACGTGCGGAGATATTGCAGCTAAGGCGGTGACCACGGCCCGTTGATATGGCCCTCAGGGCTAATATTCATGGACGCAAAACCAAGCGAAACCAGGTTAGCAAACCAACTTTTGCGTCCTGCGTCTCTCAACATTACGTAGTCTATGAAATAGGCAATCACGCTAGCCATCGTTGGTTTGCGTGGTTGGCGTTTCATGAATCGCAGCCCAGGTCAAACGAGGCACCATCCTACACAAGCCCAGATTCTCCGAAACCNAACACCCAAAGTGAAGGTACCGCTGCTGGCCTTGCTAAAAGTGAAGGTGGGGTGAGCACCATACTCAGGGTATTCCACCTATGCCTGGTTTTAATGTTGGAAAGTAAGCCTGTGATGTCCATAGAGGACATCCTAAGATACCAAATGACCTGTTATGGCGAGCCCATGTAATTACCTTACTAATAAGCGATACGGGTGGAACCCACCAAAGAAAGCCACGCTTCCATGCATTGACGTGTGCAAAGGCATCCACTCCAGAGGTATTTGGGCACGGGATACGGGAAAAGAAGTTATTGCATTTAGTACTCCTGTCGTTCGCGAACATATCAAAGTCTGGTGTGCCCCATCTTTTCGTACGAATCTTGAGAACCTTGAGAATATGATCGCTAATTCTCCAGTCATCAAAGTCAAACAATCTACTGGCTTCGTCTTCTTCTCTATTGAATTTTCGTGGTATCCATTTGACCTCTAGGGTAAGATTTCGACTACTCTGAATCTGCCAGATACTCTCTGCTATCTTATGTAGAAGTATGTTCAGACTGCCTTTCTTGTAAATGATTGCTGCTGCTTGGTTATCCGTGTTAACTAAACGCTTCGGTTTGTTTGGTCGGCAAATGTTTCCACGCCGAATTTGATAGCAAAAAGTTCTCTAGCTGTGCTAGATTGTAGCAGCAGCTCCCGTGGAAGTTCTCTGAATGTTTTTGACTGTGCTACACCAAGGTTGTCAAGAAGAATAGCTCTCACTGAATTTGAATAAGCATCCACTTGTATAGTTCTATCCCATCCATACAATTCTTCGGGAGGGCATAGGGATTTATACAGATTTGTTCGGAGACATGTCTCCCAGTACTCTAGCTCACCTACTTCCTCTTTGGAGAGGCTCCATTTTCGTTTAAGTAGCCACTCGTGTGACTGTACTTGAGCTACAGTAGCGGTCAATATGATATGATCAGAGGCACTGTCGCAGAAAGTCTACATACACATAACTCAACTATGGATTGAGCTATTCAGACGAAATTAGAGGATATGGTAAGGGTCCAAGTGTTCTTTCTTCCAGCTACTTGACATTGGCGTAAACTGCTTCCAAGAAGGTCTACCGCGTTTCGAGTGCAATTTCACTGTTTTATTAGCATAATGGTTTTTCGACTGTATCACGACATCTCAGCTCCGGAAGAAATTATTCTAAATCGTATCGCAATAGAGCAATTTGCTGTATAAGTTGCGTTCTATGGTTCTCCTCTTCACATAAAAAAGTGGGCCTGTCAAAAAGTGGTGTAAAAGTGAGAAAAGAGAATTTTTATACAATTCCAAAGAAAAACATCGATCCCTATGTGGAATATTTCTATAACATCCGCTACTAGCAACTATTCTGGTATTCAAATAAGAACTGTATTGCTGTTCATATCCTTGAGATGTAATTAAACCCAGTTTTTTGCGATTTCAATCAATTAATTTTGTCCTCAAATTCGAGCATCTAAGGAAGCGCAGCAATAGCANGGAGGGGCAAGGGGGGGGGGGGGGGTTGCCTAGGAGTCTGCTTCTTATCGACACCACGCTTGGCCCTGGGTATGAGTCAAAAACCGCCAATAGCAGAGAGAGAGAAAAAAAGAAAGGCAGAGAGAAGCATTTTGAGAAGTTCCACGTAAATGTGTAAATGTGGAAATTTTTCGCATATTAATTTATCTCTAAAATCTTTAAATACACTTTAGACTTCACGATTCTCGCTTCGACTATCTATATGGTCCAGGAGGACGTGGCGCTTGGCACAACAACTACAACGACAAGCTCGTCATGATGCATCCTATAAAGTTCAGCTTTTTTGCCGACCTCAGGCAACGCAGATTGTAAGTTCGCCGCCAAATCACATTGTAAACAATGTAATCTTTCTCTTTTCAGATTCTGCGATTCCGTCTTAATGGCTTTTAGCCGAAATCTAATGACTGTGGAAAACAGCAAGGACAAAAGCTAATGAACCCCTTGGTACTAGATTTCGAAGAGATGGTGACGTGGATATTAAAGAATTAAAGACTTCGTCTCGGAGTGATGACACATAGTGGCATTCCTAGTTTCTTAAAAATACTTGTATAACGCGTGAACCAATTGTATTAGGTTTTAAACGAGGATTCTGTAGTGGAGTGCACAGAGATCTTTCATGGGCAAAAGCAGCTCCACAATATTGACAAATTCGCGAGACACTGAGGAAGCGTCCGTGTCCACGTTCATGTCACAGTTAGACATGAACGTAGACATGGACGCTTCTCCCAGTATGCGTTAGTGCACCACCGGTTGTGCACTCGGTCTCATGCTCCCCACAGCTCGTGTGAATCGGTTGAGAACATAGTCGCGAATGTGTCTAACTTCATAGTACTATATCATCTGCATAACTTTCCCCGCTTCCTCATAAACATGTTGAGCCATGATATGTGCGGGTATTTACTTTCTTCAACTTCACTTTCTGTTCGCACGTTCACACACGTCCTCTTAACTATTCCGTGCTCAACTTACTGTCCTCTGATTCCAAGCCCATCAACTAACAGCAAGTTCACAATTACCTCCCATGTGTCGCAACTTTGTTTGTCTATAAGGCAATTTATACCAGATGCGACTATCAGGCGCACGCATCCATTTGCGGAAGATTTTCGATGAAGACCGCTCAACGCGACATGAAATTCTCCAGTGAAAAGAATGCACGGCCGTCTCGAGGCCGTAAACGCGTGCGACTGCTACGCGACTGCGATGCAACTAGCATCTATTCTTCATTATATAGTCGCACGCGCGTCAGTCTCACGCATCTGGTATAATTTGCCCTTATGCAGATAGGTGGTAGTGACTGTAGCATAATTCTGAGATGGTTCCATTGTATATAGTTATATTAAGAGGTTTTATTAGGAAGTCTTTTGTCTGCTCATTGTTTTGCACATAAACCATTTCAAGAGAACAAATGTCATCAAGGAGAACATCTTCACAAAACACATCTCCGTACTGAAAATGATAAAATTAAGCTCCGATTTCAAACTGATTACTCGGTCTCGAAAATTGTCCAGATTAAAAATTTCGGCTACAAGCACGCCACCGCGCCGCTCACGCTAGAATCGTCGCCGCAGTGGTGTGTCTGGGTTTTCCTGACAGTTGTTTATCACATTTGATGATAACTAATAAGAAGACTAACTGCCTATCAAGAAAACCCCATAATTTGATGTCCCGGAGAGGATTGTCGCTCAAGCGGCGCGGTCGCGACGCGTTCCTTTCGAGGCCGCAGACGGGTCACCGCCATTGACGCCCACTGTATAAACGTAATGGTAGAAATTATATAAGCAGTAGAAGGAGAGTGGAAGGAGTTCCCCCACTTTGGACGCCGGCGCACCCTTATCATATTGCCGGACCCGTCTCCCCCCACTTTGGACGCTGGCGCACCCTTATCATATCGCTAGACCCGTCTCCCCCCACTTTGGACGCTGGCGCACCCTTATCGTATCGCCGGGCTCGTCTCCCCCACTTTGGGCGCCGGCGCACCCTTATCATATCGCCGGGCTCGTCTCCATGGGTTTCCTCACTTTCGGATGCCGGCTTATCCCTGTGGAATCAGTGATTACACCGCTCACCGCTACTTCGCCTCCTCAGTGGTGTGCACGCACGCACAGAGTCACAAATTTTCTGCAATATATATAGAGTATGATAGCATTTCTGATAGCAATCGAGCTGCAAACAAACATTAGCCACTATTATTTCCAACCAACTCGTCTTCGCATTTTTAGCCAGCAAAAATGCCTCACAAAAATTTTTGCTGAACCCTGTAATTATTACTGAAAACCAGAGAAGAAAACGAAAAATTCAAAGAATTAGGAATGGCTCCTGCAGATTAGCTTTCAATCTTCCTAGCTAAAGATCAATGCGAATGACACGCTAAAACTTGTTTGACTTGTCAAAACTGTTCTGCGGTTCTTACGTAGGCCTACTCTATCAAGAATCCCTGCGCTTAGCAAGCAAGAACGTATACGACCTATGTATCAAAATCACATCTATTTTCTCTACAATGTGCTTCCGCCCCAACTCCTATTCGCTCCGCCTTCAATATTGGCGACCTAGCGTCAACGTGAAGTAAAGCAACAACTAAAGCGTGCTCCCGAGCCACCTGATCGACGTACTGTCAGTTGCTGCTCCAACAGGAAAATTGTCCCTCCCCCTCCTTCTCTCCCACGTCCCACGGAAATTTCTATTAGTTCCGGATTTTCATTCATTTCAATATGTTTACTCTATTCAACTGGTTCAAGCTGCCCTTCATCTAACAATATCATCTCGCACTGATAGATTATGAATCACCCAACAGCGTTTCTCTGACAAACAGGAAGTAATTATAATAACAAAGATCCAAAAGGATTTTGAAAGGGGTTTTTGCAGTTTCTGGTGGAAGTGTCTGAAAGATCAAAAAGGTGGATGGAATTCTCTTTTAAAAAAACTTTTGTATGGTCATAGGTTTTGGTGGATGTGTAGGAAGGCTTTTCATCCACAGAAGAAGTAAACAACTTATGTGAACATCTGTCATCCACGACCATCAGCATGTTAGTGTACCTATGTACGGGCCTAGTCTCGCTGAAGTTTCATATTTTAAAAGATATTCGCAGTCGATCAAGAAAGCGGGTAGCTAAAGGATTCTGATGACCGTACCACTTTTCTGGAACTGCGCTTTATTAGCGCTACCTTTATCTTCTCTGGGTAGATGTGGGGAGTCTATGCATTAGACATTTGACTCTACCGAGTGAAATTGAGTCGAGTTTTGAATGAATCGACTTTGGAGTTTCTCAAAATATCAACTATTCAGAAAACCTCAAAAATCGAGTTATCCGAAGCGTCGACTTTTCGAAAAGCCCAAAAAAAAAATCGAGTTGTTCGAAGTACCGACTATTCGAAAAAATCCTGTCGAGTCAAAGGTCTACTATGAATGTAACGAAATAAATAACCAAACTGATGGCAAAATTTCTCAAACCCTTATTTGATAACGATTTTGTGTTTGTTCAGTACGAAGAAAGCTGTTTTTATGCTTTACTTGTTGAGCTTTAAATGAAAGGCGAGTAGCACCTTCTCCAAACAACCTTGTATTGAATAATTGTCGACTGTCCACTTTTGATGTCACTCTTTAACATTTACTCATATGAGCAATTTATAATGGATGCGTGCGACTGACGCGCGTGCGACTGTATGATAAAGAATAGGGGCTAGTCGCATCGCAGTCGCATAGCAGTCGCACGCGCTTGCGGCTTCGCGAAGGCCGCGCGTTCTTTTCATTGAGAATTTGCCCTATACTTATTCATCAGTGTACTAATTATTTTCGTGCTATTACATTTCCATCCGGGTGCTCAAAGTGGGATAGACCTCATTTTCTTCCCACGCTCCCATGGTGGACTTCCAAAAACGACTAAAAGATCTGCTCGTTTGCAACCATTTTTTTTGCTGAGTGCGAAGCAGTTTCAAAATCGATTACTGAGAATTCTTTGCTTGCGCGACAGGGATGTTTTGATTTTATCTTCTTCAACAACCGATCTGAGGTCATCACTGAAATAGGGAATTTAGACAGTTTATACTGCGGTCCTTTTCATTGCTCCTTTATTCCCTAGCACTTCTTATTGAGAAAAATTGCGATGCGGCCATAGTGGCTAAAGTTTGGTAGGCAGATTCTTGTACCTCAGTTCCCTTTTGGCAGGCGGTTAGGCAAAGGTGGCCCTCAATAATAGTCCTACTCGAAAATTCGCTATTACTTTTCAGGAGTGAACAGACAAATGAGGTTTCCACAATTTCCAAAAGACGTTCTATAATAAATTCAACACCCCTGAGGTGCTCGGAAATTTCTTAAATCGCATATTTTCAATGTGGAAATTTCCAATTATTTCTTATTAATTATTCGTACATACGGGTGATTTCCAAAGTTCAGGAATCTGTCGTTTCAAGATTCGAAAGAAAATTATTCAAGAGAACCTTTCACAGTGATTCCTTCCTAGAAGGCGTTTGGATGACGGATCTTTGAAGATGGAGAAAACGATTAATTTTTATCCTTCTCGTTGATTCTTTCCTTTTTCCATCAAGATCTATACATATCTATATCTATAAATATAAATAATTGAGAGAGATTGAACATCAGTCTGCAGCAAGAAGCTAGATAAAATCTAAGAAAGGGAAGGGATGCTGTAGATCAGTGCAGCACTACAGAGTGTGAAAGAGACCCATACATTCCTTCGCACTTTCTTTCGCACTTTCCTCCCTGGGAGGCGGACATCTTGAACAGCAGTGGCCTACATCCTCTAGAATATAGGGCATATCTGGGTCATTGTCACAGATTCAGTTGCCCAGCTTTCTCTGATTGCTCCGTTAATTAGTGCGGCAGCCAAGAGGACATCAGAAAAGCAACGGTTCCTTCTGAGGCGATAATTTCGGCATTCCAGATTTAATGATAAGGAGATAATTTAATATTGGTAATAATAATTATTGTTATTTCTGTTAGGATATGAATCGAATAAGAAAATAGTAACACATCTCATCCTTTTATCATCTCAAATGTAGACGAAATCCCTGGAATGAATACTGGTTGTACTAGTGATCTCTTGACTGTCCCACAGTGATTAGCGGAGCAGTCAGAGAAAGAAGTGCAACTAAGTCTGTGGCAATGACCCGGATATGCTCTATATTCAGGAGAATGTGGGACACTGCTGCTCAAGATGTCACGCACCCGTCGTCCCTGTTTTGCTAGGGGCAATGCCAGAAGACACCAGCCCGTTGTGCTCTGCTAGAGAATAGCTAACATCAGCTGTAACAGCAACGTTAAGTGACCCTGCCGTAACATCAGACAACTCCCATTTTGTCAATTTTTCTAAATTCTTCTCTTCAAAAAGTGTAGGTACTGATATCATCTCTTTCTGTTGATTCGTTGTTGTTTTAACTTGACTATATTCTTCACATTCAGTTACTGGGAGCTTTGGCGCCCCTCTCATTTCTGCCTGTCTATGTTGAAACTGGCTCTTATCACTTAATCACTCACAACAGACAAAGGAAATCGGTCCTGTATAGTGGAAAACAGCTATTTCAGTCGACTGAAAAATGAAATGGCAGTGAAGGTGCGTTCTTTTTGATAAATGCAGTTTCACAAAGCGAAGAAAGCAATGAAAAGGAGATGGAACGCATTATAGCAAAAATTTGGCATGGGTAAGAGTCTCTAGCCCTGGGCATACTTGCAGCGACAGCGATCTTCATCGCTATACAACTCTACTTGAAAACATCACAAGAACTGTCGCGTTCTTTTTAGGAGCACTCATTTTCAACAACAATACGCGATCGTGCGACCGATTTTGACCGCATCTCAGTAGAAATCGCGTGGCGACCAAACTGGTAGTCAGTCGCGCTCTGAGCTTACTTAATTTTGTGAATCAGCGGCGGTTTTCTCCATTTCTCATGCAGTGCAAAAATAACAAAGAAATTGAGCGACGTAATCGCTCAATTTCTTTGTTATTTTTGCAGGGATCCCCAGAATTTTCGTTCATTCGTGTAGGTTTCTGACTCTAACATGCTTCGAGCACTGTTCTTGTTTAGGATATGTGCAGTCTTTGCCTTTTTTAAGGAATCCTCCTTAATTGTTTAGAAGCTCCAGTATTTCGGAAAGGTTTCCTTCAAGACAACTCTCGCAACGTTACATGTTATGAGCATTTTACAAAAATACAAACAAACTACCAAATAGACGTTCCTAGCAGAGGAAAGACAGAATAAAAAACCAGTTTACTATGACAAAAGACTCTTCCAAAACCAAGCGAAAGGCATAAGTACGACAAAGAAACTTTTCTTCAAGGTTAACTACGGCTGAGTATAGAAAACAACTGTGAGTAGCGCCCAAATTAATAGTCTTCACTGGGATAAGAACAACGATTGTTTCAACGCGGTCGGCTCTCATCACATGAAGTATAACTAAGACCGCGATCGAATCGCTTGTTTCAACGCGGTCGCCTCTCATCACATGAAGTATAACTAAGACCGCGATCGAATCGCTGCGACTGAATCGCTCGTGCAAAACGCATTCGTGACGACCAATTCGCGTCGCTTGAAGTATGCTCAAGGCTTATTAGGATAGATGCGAGTTCACGTGATGCGAGCTAAGCGAGCATTAGGGAGGGTCTAAGATTCCGACATCTGCCAGACGTCCAGACTAGTATACACCAGTGGCGGGTGAGGGGGGCGCCCCGTTCGAGAATGAGTGGCCGAATTTTCGAAAATACGAAATAAATAAAAGCTATGTACTAATAAATGTTTATTTGTTTATTTTTATTGTTATTTTTCAGGTGATTTTATTAATTATTTATTTATATTTATATAGCCAATATTGTTATTGATTTTATTTTCTGTCCGGGTCACAGAACGGCGGAGACCATACGTACGATGGGAGTGAGACAGGGGTCAAAAAAGTGAAGGTTGTCTGGGCCGAAAAGTGAAGGTTGTTCCGCATTTGATAATGCTGAGGAAGGGTTCACCAAAGTGAGCGATGACATATACTAGGCAGTGAAAGCTGTTTCAAATATGCATTCAACGAAAACTGTTTTAATATCGCTCAGAAAATGAAGAAAAGATAGTTTGTTCGAAGATGGGACGCCCAAGATGAGAATTGCGTCGGTTTCCTGCTTTCGTGCCGGGACCAGCGCTCAGCCTAACGTAGAAAATGCTCCACCTCGATTTTTGCTAAATATTTCGGTAGTTTAACGGAACTGTATGTGGCGCAGTTGTCAGCGATTTTCCTCACGAAATTCCCTACAAGATGACACTAAGAGCGACAAATTTCATCAAAAATCCGGGGAGAAATCAATTTTTAAAACCTAGACGGCGGATTCGCGTCCTTTAAAATTTCTCAACAATCTTGAGAAATCGTGAGCTGCGCAGTTGTCTATTGAAAAAAAAACTGTGGTCTCCGCCGGAGACCTCAGTTTTTTCCCACGCCCCCCCCCCC
>JARK01001442.1:429616-447312 GCA_000688135.1 Ancylostoma ceylanicum | reverse complement strand
AAGAGGTGGCCAGGTATGAAGCGTGGCAAGTGAAAATGAAAAATTCTACACTATTTCACCTACGGAACGCAAGAGACGAGCAGTCGGATGGAGGCGAAAACTTGGGAAAAAATGGAGAGGGAAAATGGCAATTTAAAGATGATTGAATTGAATAAAGAAGCAATTAAACGACTAATCTACTATTGTATAAAAGAATTAATGCGAAAGAACACACCTAGTTAGGCTAGAGTTGTAGTGGCGCGCACACTGTTAGATGGAGCGCATAATGTGACCATTGCAGCAGACAAGGAAAAGGACCTGCGAAATTCTACGTAAAGGGGAACGAACTTGATATCGACGAGGGTATATGTTTGAACCCTCACCCTAGTAGAGTTTCCAGTTTTAAGTAGAAAGTCATTGGTATCATGTCTGGGGAGAAATCTTCAAACATATGAGGGTATGAAAAACATGGCATGTATGTTTTGAAGTTCAGTATCGAAAAATTTATGAGCAGATCTGAATGACGATAGTCTACTGCAATTCGCAAGGATTTACTCTTTCTTCTCATATATAACATGTGGCTGTTTACGTGGGAAGAACAAGCAAAAAAGTGGAAGCAACAGGTGGATGAAAAATGGCACAGTTTAAATGTTTTTATAAAATTTCTCTTTGTGCTTCGAAGAAACCGGTGAGCCTTGTTTACATCAGGCGAGAAGAAAAAATGCCCTATCTGCCCATATCTGTATATATAAAAGTGAAAGTTTGTGTGTGTATGTATGTAATGAATAGAAATCGCGGAGAGTGAACCGATCTGGACCAAATTTTGCATGCAGGTCTGTTATGGGCCGGCGGAGGTTATAGGCTACCTTTCGCTAGCAGTTATCGATTAGTTTGTCGATTATATCGATTTTATTGATTTTTCGCTAACGAACATGGCAACCATTTTAGGCGTCGGTATCGATTTATTGATTTTTCGATTTTTCCCACTTTCGCTCGGGTACTTGCAAGGACGTGTCTACTAGGGTTCTCCAATACGCTGAGCACGAATATGACAACTATTTTGGGCGGGGATATCCAGAGATAGTAAAACTCCTGAGCAAAGCCGATTATGTGGGATGGGATGTTGTTTATCAGTTGGAGGGTTGGAAGGGAAGAACACGGATACCCTCGCCTCCTGGATTCGTTTCCATAAAAAGCTGTTATAAGCAGAAAAAGTTGAAAAGTGCATGCAATTTCAGAGTCAAATTTTTACATGTGGGCAAGAGATATGTTCCTCAGCTGTGTACGCATAAGTGGATGATATCATGACGATGTACCGAGGACTATCGTCAGCTCTGTCTGTGATGGCTGGTTCCACGTGTGGTGGCAGTATCGTGGAGTATCTGCACCCATAGGTGCGATAGGGGTGAGAACGGCTCTTCGAAAGTGAAGGGGGTCACAGGGCAAAAAGTGAAAGGTGTCGAAGATAAGTTGAGTGTTGATTACTAGTGTGAAAGTGTCAAACTGTCAAAAATTTGGTGCGTCGACGGGGGGTGGGGGGGGGGGTATTCACACTCTTGTTGGTTCTATTTATTGTGTTAACTAAGAGTACGATAGCGATGAGTCATCTCATTGAGCTACGGATGCTCCAGAATACTGCCTTCAAATGAGAAAAAAGCCATTGATCGCACTGATGAGGATAGTCCTCGGCCAATCCTAATGATGTCATCCATTTATAAATACACAACTGAACAACATTCGTTATCACTTACATACAAAAATTTTACATTAAAATTGCACGTACTTTTCAGCTATTTTTGCTTATAACAACTTTATATGAAAATAAAACCCTGGAATGAAGGGTATCTATGTGATCCTCCTTCAACCCCCCAACTAATAAGCAACATCTTGTTTCATGCGGTTGCGTGAGGAATCCGATGAAGGGGGGTGAGAACGTTTCTTAGGCCGCTATACTCCTCGAGGAGTATAGCGGTTTCGGTCGCGGCGCCGCGGCGACACTGGCCGCTGTGCGTATTGATCGTGGGCGGCGCGTCGCTGGCGTGGGTCGCCGCTGTCGCCGCTGTCGACGACAACGGCGACCGACCGTCGCTGCCGTCGCCGCTTTCGTCGACAACGGCGACCGACCGTCGCCGCTGTCGTCGACAGCAGCGACCGACGGTCGCCGCCGTCGCCGATCCCGATCGACGACAGCGGCGGCGAACGTGGCGATGAACATAGGTTTTGCACTTTCAAATAGTTTTTAATGTATTTAAAGTGTTGTTTTGTCTTTTCGAATGTACTTGTTTGCTTTTCAACTTATGTCTGGCCTTAACTTATGTGTGGCTGTAATGGCATTATGCTGAGATTTCTGCCTTTTTGTTTTTTCCTTGCATTTTTTTTTTGCATTTTCGTTAATGCCTTGATTTTCATTCTAGGTAAAACTCACATTCGGCGATGGAAGAATCGGTTAGAATAAGGGAATCTCAAAACAAAGCATGAATGAATGCAGCTATTATTTTTACGTCTGCAAAATTGTGGTTCCATTATTTGTTTTGGAGCTCTTTAAGTTTCAAACTGGTCTTTCGGTTTCTTTTTCATGATCTATACCTCACTTAATTCCTTCTTTTTTACGAAGCCTAGTGATGGGAGTGGTTTTCATAATTGTTCTGCTGTATTTCCTCTTATGTTTTGCCTGAGAATGCTCACCGACGGTTCGCCTTTTAATTCCAGATAGACAGCAAAACCACCGCAGAAAACCCTCCTCAGCAGGGCACACAGGGTCATGAAACGGACAGCAATTAAGCGTTGGAAAAACGAAAAAGAACTCGAACATTTTAGTCTGAATTCAAATGAAGCTCCAGAAACAAATAATGAAACAAAATTCCGTAATTCCGGAGCTTCCCTCAGGGAAAAGCTGCCTCAATCCACTTTCCAAGTGCCTTTTACTTTAGCCAGCTGTACCATTTGCCAATTGTGGGTCCTATCTGGAACGAAAATCACAAAGGCAACAGTATTGCGGAAAAAGAAGTCAAGCAAAAACAGAAGAGTAGAAATCCCTCCTATCACAATCTACCACCACTACAATACCACGAATCAGACAGTTACGAATTAACGAAGTACATTCACAAATATAAAATAACGTTTCAAAGTTCAAAAGCTATTTGGAAGCGCGAAACCAACCTTGTCGCCGCGATCGTCGCCGCTGTCGTCGATCGGGATCGACGACGGCGTGTCGACGACAGCGGCGACGGTTCGTCGCTGTTGTCGACGACAGCGGCGACGGTTGGTCGCTGTTGTCGACGACAGCGGCGACAATCGGTCGCCGGTGTCGACGACAGCGGTGACGGCCGCGACCGTCGGTCGCCGTTGTCGACGACAGCGGCGACTAAAACCGCTATACTCCTCGAGGAGTATAGCGGCAGCCATAAGCTATTCTCACCCCATGCTCGCGCTCCTCTCCGCTCAACGCACTATTTCGTCATTTGTCTAACACCGGGCCTGAGAATGCCCCGTTGTTTTGGCTCACCTACCCTCCTTTTCAAGCAAGAAGAGGTTTCCCCCAGACATCTATATATGGGCAGAAAGAGCATTCTTTCTACTCGATATCTGTGCAGAATACTTACCAATTGCTTTGACACACAGAGAGTAATCTTTCAAAAACATCCAATTTTTGCAGGTTTTCGGCCTTCCTGTTGGTACCACTTTTTTGCTCCATTTCCTCTCATTACCTGCCATGTGTTGTAAACCAAAATGACGAGAAAATCCTCGCGAATTTCCTTGGACTGTCCTCATAGCGATTCGTTCACAAACAATTTCATACTGGTCTTCGAAACACAAATGTTCTGTTTTTCATACCCATATATGTCCAGAGATTTCTCCGCAGACATGCTACCTATCGCTTTCCACTTAGAGCCCATAAACTCTACTAGGTTTGAGGTTCAACTAGATACCCTTCACTAATATTCAGTTCCTTCTCCTTCACGTACGATTTCGCACGCCTTTTCCCCTGTACTCGGCAGTGGTAATTCTTCTTCCAGTGGTAGTTCTTTGCCTTTATTCATATACTCAGTTATCCGATTATCTTTTATTCATTCATTAATTCATTCTCTTCATTGAGGGGGTCTATTGCCCCCCCCCCCCTCTTAAAGTGAAGGGGGTCTGAGCCTTGGCTCAGACTATAGCACCTATGTAAGTTGAATACTGAATGGTTGTTAGTTATTGTTTAAAAAATAACAAAAATAGCGATGTCAAACATTTTCCCAAGTTTTTAGGTGCGTAACATTAAAATAGTGTCGATTTTTTGCTCATGTGGTTTCGGACTAGGAAAAAATTACATAGCCTCAAAGTGAAAAAGTATGGTGAGCAATGCCGGTATTCGACTAACACCTCCATCCCCTTCGTAACTCATTTAATTTCCAGGGACATATTCTCCATTCAACTCTCGAAACACGCTCTTTCATAGAACAGCTTTTTATACACTATTCCTCCCCACTACAGTGACATTTGAGTGAGAATTTTTACAGCAGTTTTCGAATTTTATTCATCTACAGCTAATTTTCCGTTAAGTGTCGCAGACATATGGAGGTCATACTTTGCTCAAAAACTATTGCACTTTGTTGGAGAAAACATTGCGTTCTACCCTGTCAATGCTATTCAATCGAGAAACGCAGAAGATTATTTGAAAGCTTTTGAGAGTGGAAGGTTTGTGAACATTGTGATGTTAACTGATTTAATCGAATCGGCTTAATCAGCTCAAAGGTACCATCCCTCCTCAGAACCGTTTTTGAGGTTTCCGCACAGAAAGAATCTCAGTGGATGTTGACCAGAATGTAATATTTGATTTCAGACAAACTGCCAAAAATACCATTTTCAGCCCCAATTCTCGGGGAGACCGTGGGCGGAGCCCAGGTGGGATTGCAGAGTTCCCGCATAATATATTCTCTTGATCGTCATACATTAAACGCAGTTTTATTCTGTAAGGGAGTGGATGGGGAACTCTTACAAGGGGTGCGAATTTCCCAAGTAGGTGCTTTGTCGGGAACAGATTTTTCGAAGGCTCAGCCCACATGCCCCTCTAGAATTGAGGCTTTGAATAGGATTTTCTCAGCAGTTTCGTGCGAATTCACATATGTCATTGTGACACAAAGCTTCTGCTGATTACTGTCGTATGGAAATCTCGAGAACGATTTTGTGGCGCGACAGTGCCTTTAAGGTTTCCTGGAGATCTCTACCGAAAAGTTGATGCGATGCTCGAATTTCTCGATGGATGGGAATGTGAACATAACGAAACTGCTAGTTGCGTAGTAGGTCTGGCAGAAAAATTTAGGTATGTTTAGGCAACGAATCAATCGAGGTGAATTTATCTTCTATTTTGTTAAATTCACATTTCATTTAAGGATTTTAGTAGAATTTATCTTTTGTGCCTCTTAAGCACTCTCTTCTGTGTTTGAATTCAATGTGCAGATTAATTCTTCAAATAATTATTAAGAGAGAGAAATTTCTGGGGGAGTGCAGATGTGGAGGGTATAAGGCAATGGATCAGTGATCTACAGAAAATTGGGTAAGTCCATTTACTGCGGTGGTTCTGCTGCTATTTTTTTTTGGCTTTTTGAGGTATTCATAAGCTTCCTAGACATATCCTACAGATCAGTTCTTTCGTTTAGGTATCAGTTTCCCCCGCGATTCGACCGGGATTCATATGACATTTCCAAAAACGAAACAGTTCGTGGTCATAACTGTAGAAAAGTCAGTATGGAGTTTGTATCTTCCAGTAGGGACTCGGTCAGTTCCAGAGATTAATATGATTTGTTAGTTTGTTTAAATAATGACATTTAGTAGCTGTAGGAATTGCAGACGGAAAAGTCGTTGGAAAAACTAAGCGCGTTAGGCGACATTGCTGAATGGTGTGCGGAAGCGAACTATACAGGTAAATCTCTAGAGGGGTGGCCCACCTTTGCTTCAATCCCACATGGATAAAAATCGGCGCCGTCAGACTTTGGCAAGATTTCAGACATTTTTATGAGAGAAGAATACACAGGAGCTGCTGATTACAGTGATATACGCGATTCCGTCCAAAACTGCCTAAAAACAATTGTTTTCGGGCCCCAATTCTCGAGGACCTTGTGAGCGGAGCTGCGGAAGTTGCCAAGGCTGGGGGACAAGGTTTCTAGATAACAAACTCTAGGGAAAACAGGTTTGGAGGAGATTCCTACTTCGGGTGCAGAAGCATCATAATGTCACTCATAAGTTTTCTAGAACATAGGGGTTAAAAACTTTTCCGGCAATTTTACCCGGATTTGCGTACGACACCATGATCAGGGGCTCCTGTAGATTCTATACAAATAAAAATCTTATGATCGAGTCTGAAGTGGGACGGTAATTGGGCTCTATCGTCAAATGGTGAAGAAATTAGCCGTCCTGTAAATAGTTGCTGCAGATATGAGAAGATAGGAAATAAAGTAGCCTATAAATTTTATGAGGAGTCCACTACATTACCAGATGTTCGCCAAAGAATGCCGTCACCTTCTCAACTTGCAACCTTGCATACTAACAGCAACGTCTTGAGGACCCTCAGTGACAGTGTGAGTTATACAAATTTGGTTCTCATGTGTTTCAAAAAGAATTTTTGCCTATTGAAGGTTCTGATCGTTACCAGCAATTACCCGTGGAATTACACAATTGGATTGATCCAAAGGATGTATCAGCCCTATTTTGGTCTCACAATTTTTTGTGGAACTTGGTTTCCGGACAAGTACAGCGAAGGTCCGCGACAATTTATCATTTCGACGATTTTCGACTGTATCTCGTTTTTGCAGACAGTATCGTCTGGTCATGTTTTTGAGAAAGCCGTAATTTATTATGTCTGGCTTGTGTTAATCGAATTTCCAGCATGGAGATAGTTTCACTCGCGGAAGCTACAACTTCCCGAAACTTATATTCTTTTCGATCTTTTGTAATTCGGAAAACATGTCTTTCCTTTCGTTTTTGGCAGCTATGCTCTAATTTAATGCCTGCATTTTGTCAAACTACCTCTGCGGTGACTCTCTCCTTATATTGATCTGATTTATTGCCTCGGTTATCAAATTTGTGGCTCTGCAGCACTTGTGAAACAGTTCATCCCCATTTCCTATTATTTCGAGGGGTTTCTGTGGTGTATCTGGAGAAGTTTTGTACCAGTCTCGAGATGATGTCGACTGGTCGATGCACCAAAATGTATGGTTCAGTGGCTTTTATGAAGAGTTCATCAAATAACGGTAAGAGCAAATGTAGGTAGAGAACGAGAGCGTAACTAAAGAGCCCATAATTCACTTATCAGCGCCTTATATGCTGCGAGGTATATATACATAACAAATAAATAAAACTGCAATACGCCTCGACGAGGTCAATGGAGAGATCACGGAAAGCAGTGATTTCCGAGACAGTAATCACAATTACCCACAACATAATATTTTGTTTGTATCCGTAATTTTACAATGTGCCCGGTATAAATGTAGCAAGGAATCCATCGAATGCCATGGATTTCCAGAATTCCTTTCGAATAGAATCTAGAAGCATGAATCGAATGATGGTTATTGCAGAAAACTTTCCACGAATGCTCCATCCATTTAACTATATTCATTTGACCAAAGCTGAAATGGATAGAGGGTATGCAGCTTACTACTGCATGTCCAAGGTCAAAGATTTGCGACTAGGAAATGTGTTAGGTATCCAGCTCTTTATTTTCTAGATTTTACTTTCGGTATCTAGCTTAAAAAATCCTTGATGAAGGACTTTTCAAACACATAAAACCTATTGCAATTTTTAGGATATTATGTGATGGCCGACGATAGTACATTCAATTTCTGGCATGGGATTAATCCATTCGTAGTGATGCATCCGAGTGGTGATCTTTACCGTAATACTGGAGAATGGTGGAAGGAGCCAGTTGGTAAGAAATAACAACGTTCAGTCTACTTATCAGTTTCTGATCAAGAAATGACCAAGAATTGCTGTGTGACCAAGAGATGTGGGTATCTGATCCGGAGCATCTGCGCATTATTTGCAAACGTTACAAAAATCCTATTTTGCTTTCCTCCAATAAGTTATGAAACTAAAAGAGAAGAACATCAAACTATGTAGGCTGGATAATCAGAAGAACATCAAACTAAGTCGGTTGGATATTGAAAGTCCTTATATGTTTGAGCCATCATTTTATTATGACATCAATAATTCGAGACTGAATCGGTTTCGGGGCTTGAACTAGACCGTCAGTTGACTATGGAGTTTTCAGACGCTCTATGCAAAAGATAACATATCCAACTGACAATTAGTACACGTGCACAGTAGCTTGTCTACAATCTATTTTAGTGTAAACATGTAAGAATGACGAGGCGTAGGGTAATTAATAATAAGAAAATATAGCATCCCAGGTGCCGAAATTATTCCGACGCTAGATCGCCGTTGAAAGAATATTCCATAATATTCTTAAGGAAGAACAATCGCTGCTATGTCTGCATATAGAGTGATTTGACAATGTGCGTCTTTTCCACGATGAAATGGAGAACGAAAATAAAACCTCTTCGAGGATTAGTGCGATGGCATTTAGGCAAAAAAGATACCTTCCATGCAAAGCGATATGTGTACGAGATGAACCCCTCACACACCCCGAATGCATGAGGATGATCGGTAGGATCACCAAGAAGAACCATTAAATGATGAACTAGACCAAAGCACAGCGAAAATATGATAATTTAAAATAATCACTTCCCATAAACTCATGGCGTCAGCAGAAAAAGTGAGTCTTCTCAAGAAAAAGAAGATAGAAAAACATGCTGAGAGTCTCGCAGGTGCGGCACGTTGAAAGTGGAAAAGAAAACTTCGATGATTGGTAAGGAGAACCGAAATTTTTCCAGAGCTGATCTTTCGCACAGCCGCGCAATCATTGCAACTACAACTTCTAGAAAATCTCGAGAGACTTTAGAATAAATTCCAGGAGATGTAAAGAATGCATACGTAAATTCCATACTTGGCATCCTGTTTTTTTCAATTGTTATTCTGGTTGCATAAGTTTTGTACGGAAATTAAGCATCGTAGCAAAGCACTCCTGCTCACTCAATCAACAGGGACGTGGAAAACCTGCGAAAGTAATGATAGAAATGATGTAAGCGGTAGAAGGAAGAAGGATAAACGGCAAAAGGAGATTAGCCTGCTTCGAGATGCCCAGATTTCTCAGCCAGAGTAATGAGACTGTTGGCAGTCAGGTGGAAAAAGGAGAAATCACCATACATATAATTGATAAAAAATTTCTACTTCAGGAATGGAAGCAGCATTAATGGCCAATAAGCTTTTCACTGACATTTACAAATCTGATGATACGGTACAGGCCATTTGGCACCAGTTTGAAAGAGGGGTGAGTATTTGGCTCACAAATCTAAGTGCTGGGCCGAATCGTTAATTTGGAAGTTCTCAATTATTCTTCTGGAAGCTCCTGTCCGAAACCATTATTAAAAAAACGTCAGTTGTCTTTTAAGAAATTAGAATTTTCTAGATCGTCTAAGTTAGAAGGTGAAACAACAACATGTATAAGCAGATTTCGCACTAAAAAGCCTCAATAACAAAATGTAAAAAGCTGCCCACTTACGGGATCCAAACCCCCGAATATCTTCCATATTGGCCGGTACATTCCCCATTCGGCCACGGCGCCACTGCAAGGAAGCAAAAGGGAATTGGTCTCGCACTTTCTCGAGCTTCTCAGGATCCGCTGAGCAAAAATGATGGGCGAGAATCGGGGCATTAATACGTTCTTAGACAATGCTTCCAAACATAGATGTCTCGTTTCGACCGCTCAGGTTAGCCTCGCGCACTACCTTACTGAGGAAATAATAGGGCAATTAGGAGAGGTGTCATTTCAGTGTTGAAAACTCCCAATTTTGACGTGGGTACTTCAGCTGTGATACTACTGCTGAACACAAATCTGAAAATTGCTCGCTTTAGTTGAAAGAAAAAAACCCGGAAGTTACGAACGCCTCAAGGAATTTGACAACAGCTGATGGCTGGACCGTGAGCGATATGTGAGTTCTGTTTATTCGTTGCAATAACTTACATTTTTTTCAAACAACTATAGAACTATCGAGTTGAGAAATTGTCCTAACAGGTTACGGGTACCATGAAAACCTGATTCAAATTTGTGAGAAGAGAGCATTGCTTGACGAATTCCAATTTCAGGTATTACATCCCTGCATCCGGGTTAGACTACCATGCAGGATTAATGGAAGTCTTCTTCGAAGCCGGCTTGTTTCATGAAATCGCCATAGCAAAGTATTTGCATTCGGTGCCTTATGTTCAGTGAGTGTCCTCCATTGACCCTTTTTGAAAAAGATTAGGGTAAATCCTTTAGTTGTAATATGTTTCCAAATTTTCTAGTCTGTTCAGTTTAGTTTTCGTTTCGTGCATGAACCTTATACGAAAACTAAACGTATAAGTAAGTCTCCTCCTGCACTCATCAGTAAGGTGAAGGAGACCTACTATATCGAATTTCGGTATTAGTGAAAAATTGCCAAACGGAGAAAGAGGGGGAAAGAGAAAAAGAGAAAGGGAGAGAGAAGCATTTTTAGTGGGTTGAAGCCAGATCTAGTATATTTACAGCGCAAATGTCCAGTGAAGCATGCTCTTACCGGTATTGCTTAAAAGCTACCAATCGGAGAGAGAGGGGAAAAGATAAAAAGAGAAAGGCAGAGAGAAGCATTCTCAGAAGTTCCACGTGAATGTGTAAATTTGCAAGTTTTTTGCATATTAATTTACCTCTACAATCTTTGATTACATGTTAGACTTGACGACTCTCGCTTCGACTATCTTAATGGAACGGGAGGACGTGGCGCTTGGCACAACAACTACAACGACAAGCTCGTCATGATGCATCCTATAAAGTTTAGCTTTTTTGCCAACCTCACGCAACGCAGATTGTAAGTTCGCCACCAAATCACAGCGTAAACAACGCAGTCTTCTTCTTTTTAGATTCTGCGATTCTGTCTTAATGGCTTTTAGCCGAAATCTGATCACTGTGGAAAACAGCAAACACAAAAGCTGGCTAGCCGCTAACGGCTAGATCTCGAAGTGATGATGACATGGTAATCCTAACTTCTCGGAATGATGACGCATAGTCACATCCTTGATTTCTTAAAACTGTCTCTAAAACGTGAAAACCAATTGTATTAGGTTTTAAACGAGGATTCTGTAGCGGAGTGCACAGAGATTTTTCATAGGCAAAAGCAGCTCACAATATTGACAAATTCGCGAGATTCCACTTTTGACATGTGTTACATCGTGGACACGGGCGCTTCCTCCAGTATGCGTTAGTGCACCACCGGTTGTGCGCTCGGTCTCACGCACCACACCGCTCGTGTCAATCGGTTGGGAACATTGTTGCAAATGTGTCTAACTACATTGTACTATATTATCTGCATAATTTTCTCCTCTTCCTTATAAACATGTTGAGCCATGATATGCCCGGATATTGACTTTCTTCAACCCCATTTTCTGTTCACACGTTGATACACGTCCTCTTATCTTTTCCGTGCTCTACTTACAGTCCTCTGATTCCAAGCTCATCAACTAATAATAAGTTCACAATTAACTCCCATGTGTCGTAACTTTGTGTATGCTAATAGGGGTAGCGAGTGTAACATGATTCTGAGATGGTTCCATTGTAGAAAGTTATATAAAGAGGTTTTTATGTAAAAGCCTTTTGTCTGTTTATTGTTTTACATATAAACGATTTCAAGAGGAGTAGCAATTGTCATCGAAGAGAGAATTCTTACAAAACACATTCTCTTTGCATTGGAAATGATAAAATGAACCTCCGATTTCGAAGTGATTACCCGGTTCCGAAAACGGTTAAGACCAAAAAATTTCAGCTACATGTGATCTGTAGACAGCATGATTGATTAAGGAAATACAGTGCTACATCCTACGGTGGAGTATGCTTATCATTTTGCATTGTCATCGCTGGCAGATGCAGCAACGGTGCCGATTCACTGTAAGAGGGGCGTCAAAGCGGTCATCCATATCGGTAACGGGTGAACGCCGAGTTTATCGACGGGCCGCCATAACGGTCGCCAATGTTGTCGACTGGCCGTCATCAAGAGTGAAATGGAGTTGGGGAGGGGGAGGGGCAGCACAGAACGTGATCGTAACGGCTATCTAGACTGATTTTTTGATGCCTAAGCAACTTAGGAGAGTAAGCCAGTGTAACTACTACTGAAGACTGGGGAAAAAAAACGAAAAAAAATCCGAAAAAAAAAATTAGAACGATTACTTTGACGTTGTTTCCACTCTTTGCCGCTAAAAATCAATGCGACTAACAAGCTAAAACTTGTTCGAGTTGTCAAAACTACTCTGTGCTTGGGCCAACTCTATCACCACATAGGCCTACTCTATCAGGAACCCTTGCGCTTAGTAGGTCAGAGCGTGTACGACTTGTCAAAAGCACCTCTGTTCTCCAGTGCCCCCCCCCCTCCCCCCACCTCATTCTGCCCCGTATTCAACATTAACGATTTAGCGTGAACGTGGACTAAAGCAATAACTGAAGCAGGTCCCGAGCCACCTGATCGGCGTGTTGTCAGTTGGTTGTTCCAACAGGAAAAATGTCTACCCCGCCCCTCCTTCCCTCCCACTTATAGAAAATTTCAATTAGTTCCGGTTTTTTATTCATTCCCATATGTTTACTCTATTCAACTGGTTTAATCTGCCCTTCATCTAACAATGTCACTAATAGATTATGGATCACCTAACTGCGTTTCTCTGCCAAACAGGAAGTAACTGTAACGACAAAGGCCCAAAAAGCTTTTGGAAGGGGTTTCTGCAAATTTCGGCGAGAGTATCTAGAAGTTCCAAAAAAGGGGATGAAATTCTGAAGAAAAAAAACTTTTGTATGGTTATAGTTGTTGGTGCATATGCAATGAAGGCTCTCTATCTATTATTTGGCTCACTAGTGCTGACACTGCCTCTCATTTAATCATTGTTTCTCACTTAGGGATTTTACAAGAAACGAAGAAGACACCTGCCATTCGCGAACATCAGCATGATGGTGAACCTATGTACGCGCCTGGTCCCGCTAAAAATTCGTATTTTAATAAATTATTTGCAGAATGTTAAATGATCAGGTAGCTAACGTATTCTGACGACTGTGCCACTTTGCTGGAAATGCGCTTTACTAGTTTTACCTTTACCATCGCTCGTTTGTGTAGACGTGGGGAGTCTATGCACCAGACATTTGACTTGACGGAGTCAAATCGAGTCAAGTTTCGAATAAATTGACTTTGGAGTTACTCAAAATATGGACTATTCAAAAAATACTCAAAAATCGAGTTATTCGAAATGTCGACTAATCGAAAAAAAAAACCTGTCGAGCCGAAAGTCTGCTATGTATGTGACGGAATAAATAACTAAAAGAATAGCAGAATTAAAATTCCATAGCTACATACTTGTTCAATTCAATTAGTAGGAGCAATTTTTTGACTCCCTCGTCTCTTGAAAATGGGTCGCTTTTTAAAATTTTTCCAAAAGTACTTCATAGTATAACTGAAAAGTGCTCTGTGGTGGTGGTATCTCAAAGCCTAATTTGATAACGATTCTGTATTTGTTCAGTACAGGGAGAGCTGTTCTTATGCTTTACTTGATGAGCTTTACAAGGAAGGCGAGTAGCATCTTCTCCAAACAATCTTGTATTATGCAACAATTTCCATGTTCCTTGATTCTTGAACCTGGGAATCTTCAAGATATGCTTTGTATATTGCTGCTGTCTCCAGGTTGTTAGGTGGAACTCTTTTTATTAACGGCCTGACGTTTCGACTTAAACGTCTTCTATGGAGGCCTGAAAGTGGTGTAAAGCTCGATTATGCGTTCTTAGCCACCAAACGTTTTGTCCCCTCTTGGGTGGTGCAACATCATTCTGGATCGACTAGAAAGAACCACCCATAGACGATTGAAAACTAACCACCGTTTTTGAGTCCACCGTTTTGCGGATGTCCGGACCGTTCAGACACGTACACTACGGACAAGTGAGCGTTACCCTACACCCTAGGTGGAATATGGGTTTGAATCAAAGAGTTCCACCTAACAACCTGGAGACAGCAGCAATATACAAAGCAAATCTTGTATTAGATTATTTTTGACTGTCTGCTTTTGATATCACTTTTAAACATTTATTAATACCCAATTACCACTGTAATAATTATTTACTACTACTTATTTATTACTGCAATAATTATTTTCGTACTTTGACATTTCCATCCGGTTGCTCCAAGTGGGAGAGACCTCATTTTCTTCCCTTGTTCCCATGGTGGACCTCCAAATAGGACTAGAAATTCTGCTCGGTAGCATACAAAATTTGTCCTATCTCAATTTTCTTGGCTGAGTGCGAAGCAGTTTCAAAACCGATTACTGAGAACTCTTTGCTTGCGCGACAGGGATGTTTTGATTTTATCTTCTACAACAACCGATCTGAGGTCATCACTGAGATAAGGAATTTGGACACTTTATACTGCAGTCCCTTCCATTGCTCCGTTATTCCCTACCACTTCTTATTGAGAAAAATTGCGATGCGGCGATAGTGGCTAAAGTTTGGTAGGCAGATTCTTATATCTCAGTTCTTTTTTGGCAGGCGGTTAGGCAAAGGTGGCCCTCAATAATGGGTCAGTTCGAACATTTGGTATTACTTTCAAGGAGTGAATAGACAAATGAGGTTTCCACGACTCTCAAGATACGCTTGATAATAAATTTGAACACCTCTGAGAAGCTTGGAAATTTCTCAAACCACATATTTTCCCAGTAGGAGCTTCCAAGTATTCATTATTGTTTACTTGCACATGCTGCTAATTTCCGAGGTCAAAAAATCTGCCATTTTCAGATTTGGAAGAAAACTATTCAAGAAAATCTTTCACAGTGACTCCTTGCTAGAAAGTGTTTAGATGATAGACCTTTGATGATGGTGAAAACACCTAATTTTTTTCTCTTTTGTTGATTTTTCCCTTTTTTCCATAAATAAGACCCATACATATCTATATCTATACATATAAATGATTGAGAGAGATTGAATATCAGTCTGCAGCAAGAAGCCTGATAAAATCTAAGAAAGAGAAGTGATGCTGTAGGTCAGTGCAGCAGTATCGAACGTAAAAGAAGAAGCCTTAGAGACCCATACATTCCTTCGCACATTCCTGTTTTACCAGGGGCAATTTTCCGAAGACACAGCCTGTTGCGCTCTATCAGAGAATAGCTAGCATCAGCTGTCATACCAACATGACTCTGTCACAGCATCAGACAACTCCCATTTTGTCAATTAAAAAAATCCTTTCCATGATATGTAGGAGCTGGTAATATTTCTAATAAGTCATTGTTGTTTCAACTTGAATATAATCTTCACATCCAGTTACTGGGAGCTTTGATGCCCCTCCCACTCGTGCCTGAGCACACCGCACACTACTCTTTTCTACGTTCAAACTGGCTCTTATCACTTAATCACTCACACCAGACAAAGGAAAGTTCACCATTTCCCGTGATTAATGCGGGTTGAATCGGTTACGTATAGTGAAGTACAGCTATTTGAATGAAGTAAAAAATGAAATGGCAGTGAGAGGGAAGGTGCGCCCATTCTGATAAATGCAGTGTCACAAAGCGAAGAAAGCAATGGAAAGGAGATGGAACGCATTGTAGCAAAAATTTGGTATAGTATAAGTCAATTAAAACGAACGCAAGGTAACGCAATGCTAGCGAAGCGAACATTAGGTAAAGTCTGAAATAGTGGTATATACACATAGAGTTAATTAATAAGAATTGGATTCGGGGTTAAACTAAAATTCCAACAACTTCTTCCAGAAGAAGATGATCGCAGCGTTCCTAGTGTGGGCAACAGTTTCCACTTTGTTCCTCTACAAGTATACTGGACTCATGAGAGGTACTCCAAAAAACTTTGTTGAAATGTGAGATTTACCATTTCATGCTTTCTAATTCCAAAAAAAGAAGGTGGACCATTTTAGGACAGTGACAGGAACAATGGGCAAAAAATGGATCGTTGTCACGTCGATCACTTATCCCACTGAAGGAATAAAGGTGCCTCGTCGTGGAGTCCTTCATTAATTTTTGTTTCGCTTCGACTAGCAACTTTGATTCAGCGTCTAGCAAAAGTCCCTGGTTGGGAGATGGTTGTCGTAGGGGATATAAAGACTCCGCAAAACTGGTGGTTGGAAGGAGTTCACTTTTTGAGTCTGGAAGACCAGCAACTTTTAGGTTGGCTCTCACTTATGATTCAATCAAACCAAATCTCCTCTTTTGATTTGGACAGTTACCTGGGGCGATTCGAAAGTTGTTGAGTCCAGTACTAACATGGTGCACAGGTTACGACTTACCAAGCGGTCTGCCTTACAATTCCTACACACGCAAGAACATCGGCTACCTCTACGCAATACAACATGGCGCTGAGTGGATCTATGACACTGACGACGATAGCGAACTATATGGTATGTTTTGTTCGATTTCTTACTCTCTACTGTCAAACACCTTGAAGTGGGATTGGAAGTCGGAAAAACGCCTACTTCTGAGACCTAGACTGAACTATGCCATGACAGATTGTGTACTTTCTAGCGCCTAAACTCCTAATACTAAGTCACATACGGCAATCAATCCCGAATCCAGAATATTTAGCACTTCTTGCGAAGAAGTGGCAGAATTGCGCATACAAAATTTCATTCTGTAAAACCGATTGATCGCGTATTGTCCACAAGATTATTCTTCAGGAGCACAAGCGCAAAAGAACAATTACGTCGCAATTTTTTTTCTCACAAAATCATGTCCCATGTCATGTAAAATAAATCAGAGGCAGCATAGACGGAGGTTTCTGAGTCAGTGATCTCAGCATATTTGAGAGGTACATACGGTGCTCAACACTTTCTCGGAGACAAACGTTCTGTTAGCATCAAGACATAATGTTATTAAGAAGTTATAATCAGGTTACGATCAATAGGTGTGGTTGGGTTGTGCGGTGAGGACTGCCAAAACAAAATCGATAAGGCTGTCCTCTTTGAAAGGCGAATTTTCGAGTAATCAGTCAATTTTTATCATTTAATTTTCGTCTAATGAAAAATATCACAGGCAAGCGCAACGAAAGAAACTGAGAGGATGAGATAAATGAATGTAATTCTCAAAGCATAACAAGAAAACTCAATTGAGAAGGGTGATGGTTTGACAAATAGATCAGCTGGCAATTGGTCTTTCCCGCACCCCACAAAAATTTTGGGGTTCTGATGCAGAGCGAAACGCGTACAATGAGCTGAGAAACAATTCCATCTAGTCCGAAGCGATCCTATGGTAAAGGGGCACATTCAGTGCAACTTGTAAGGCGAAAGTAGTACCTAAGTCCGAGGCTTTTCATAGCTTCCAGAACGTTCGCAACGAAGTTTTAATAAGTGTCGCCTTTATGGAGATACTCTATTGATCACTGCGACCACAGTGGAAGATATCCCACGCACCCCTCGCGAGGCCCAGACCCAAGGCATGTGTGTGATAGCTATGTTTTTGCCGACAGAAATTGACAGCCGATATATTTCCGTTGTATATTCCGCTGTTTTCCTCTATTCTTCTTGCTTTTGATTTTTCTTTTTTCCGCTATCGTTTCTCTAAATCTGGGAGAGGCAGCGGACACATGATGTCAATAACCCCTGGAGGTAGCTACCGCTACTATACACATAGCAGTGGCGGACGCAGGG
>JARK01001442.1:387999-421406 GCA_000688135.1 Ancylostoma ceylanicum | reverse complement strand
CCCCCCCCCCCCCCGTTAGTAATCACTGATGGACTTAAAACACCATTAGACCAACAGAGATGAGTTTGAAATGTATGACCCGTTAGATTCTTGCCTGATTAACCGTGCTCAGAAAAGCCCAAAATTAAAGAATTGAATGGCTACTATGCAAAGTTACAGAAGTTTCCATGAGGCATTATATTTAAAGGCAGCACCCGCGGAAATCCGTGCGTTGGAGATTTCCCCGAATTTCGGGGTTTTTTCGGGACGTCAAACTCATAGGTAGGGATGAAACTGCGTGAAAAACGCAAGAAATGCAAGAAATGAAGGCGCTCTTTCTCACTTGTCGAAGGCGCGGACGAGTGCTCCGCTGTAAGATGTGCGCGCGTCCCGCCACGAAACCCTGTGAATGGTACGAATTGCACGCATCCACTGCGGCAGACTACCCACTGCGATAGCGTTAACCGGCGCATCGTGCCGTTGAAAACCCGGCGTGGCAGGTAGGTCATCATTCATTGTGTTCTTTTCACATTTGTGATGTGCTCACTCTCTATTTTACGAATTGCACCTCATCTCCGAGTCGAGGATTTCGGCTGGTGCTGCCTTTAACGAGCACGAAAATTGAGCTGTGATACAAAACAAATACAGTATAGAGAGCGATCGCATCAAATAACCCTCCCACTCAAAGAGTTAGCGAAAAAATATCTTGAGAGCTTCTCAACAGGCCCGAATTCATGAAACGATAACCATGCAGACCAGCGATGCCAAGCGTAATTGGTCATCCTACAGACTACGTAACATTGAGAGACGCAGGACGCAAAAGTTGGTTCACTAACCTGGTTTTGCCAGGTTTACGTTCATGAATTCTAGCCCAGGAGAAATGTAACTTTACTATCGCACTATTACATTTGTTGAAGAAGGCGTATGAAACATCTATGCATCAAATTAAAAGAGAAACAGGCCGAAAGAATGTGATCTGTCAAGGACACTAAGGGTTAGCGGAATACGCTCAAGAAAGAAAGCTGGGACTGATGACTTCACAACGGCAAGGTAGTCTCGGGAAGATTCCTCATCACTGCAAAGCAGAGGAGTATGAGTTGAGTATCGAGTAAATTTAATAAGTTTGACTGACAATTCATAGATTCATCCGAAAAACTGAATATTCTAAAAACTTATAGCTCTACAGTCCCTGTTTTCTTTCTCCCAAGGGTGTAGTGCTCTATCTTTCCTGAACACTCCAAATTTTCGACTTACAGTAGCGATCAATATGATATGATCAGAGGCACTGTCCAAGACAGAATCCCAAACTATAACTCAATTATGGATCGGACTATATAGATGAAATTTCAGGATGTGGTGAGGGTTTAAGTGTTCTCTTTTTCCGCTGCTCGGCATTGACGTAAACTGCTTCCAAGCAAAACTAGCACGTTTCAATTAAAAATTCACTGTTTTAATAATATTATGGTTTTCCGACTGTATCGCGACATCTCAGCTCCGGACGAAATTATTCTATATCGTATCGTTAGCGAGCATTTTGCTATATAAGTTGCGTTCTATGGTTCTTCCCTTTACATAAAAAAGTGGCCCTGTCAAAAAAGTCGTGTAAAAAGGATAAGAGAGAATTTTTTACAATTCCAAAGAAAAACATCGATCCCGATGTGGAATGTTTCTATGATATCCGCTACTAGCAACTACTCTGATATTCAAATAAGAACTGCATTGCTGTTCATATGCTTAAGATATAATTAAATCGATTTTTCGATGATTTCGATTATTTAATTTCATCCTCCCGTTTGAGCAGCAAAGGAAGTATAGTAATAGCATTATGGTGGAAATAATAGAAGAATAAGTGCCCAATCTGTACCAACTCTCCCTTTTTCCCAGTAGTCAAAAGCTGGGGTGCTATACAAATCCAACGAAATCCGAGAAAGTTAATATTTGAGCTCAATAATCCATGGTAATTGAATCTGTGTCAGTGGTAAGCTGCCACTGGAAAGCGCTCATGGAGTTACAGTACATAGTAAAATTTGGGTCAGACACCTTGACCCAGAAGCGAGTCATAACAAAAGATTCCCAGGTCAATATGGCTCTGATCACATCATTATGACCGCTACTGTATTTAAAATCGGGTATTCGGAAATCGAATGCATCTAATACTTCATCTGAAGAACACGCTAAATCTAAGGATTTCATTCTTGATCCTTAGCAGGACAGGTCGACGCCAATTTTTCCCCCAAGCTAGCCTACATTCATATTTTTCGCAGTTACTACATCCCATCTTCCGGCCTTGACTACTTCGCCGGCCTGATGGAAATCTTCTTCGAAGCCGGCCTATTCCACGAAATCGCTTTCACCAAATACTTACACAGTGTTCCCTATGAAAGGTAAGGTATGATTTTTAAGCAACTTTAGTGTATAACACTGTCATGGCGAAAAAATGTATATCCCAGTGCTCGATTCGACTACCTAAATGGGACAGGAGGACGTGGAGCATGGCATGAGCGCTATAACGCTGATCTGATGATGATGCATCCAATAAAACTGAGCTTTTTCGGCAATCTTACGGAGCGGAGGAGGTAAGATCTACATAATAACTATTTTCGTTGTTTGCTCTAATGGAAAAAAAATTTCAGACTTTGTGATTCGGTTCTAAAGACGTTCAGTGACAAATTGCTTACTACGACGACCTCCGACTCCAACGAGAATAGCACTGAATGATATTATGACGGCTAATTTATGGAGCAGGCACCATTTCACAGCTCATTTAAGGAGCTTATCAAGCTATTGGATAATTTGTACAAATAAATGCGCTAAAATACACATCCTCGGCATCAAAATTACTCAAAAACTTCTCGGATAGTACTTTGTACATTGTCAAACTTTGTTCTCAGTTTCGGTCACGTTTTCCCACGGTAGGTCACAATTCCCTACAGAATCCTACACTACAAGCGAGAACCGTAATTTAAAAAAGGCAGCATAGTTACAATGTGAGAATGATTGGAACACATAGGTCTCGTTACCCTCTCCCCCCACCCCCTCCCCCTGGGTAAAGTCCTGGCAGATCATGGTAGATACCTAATACGGGAGAAATTTTTAGTTAGACT
Source organism: Ancylostoma ceylanicum (assembly GCA_000688135.1). NCBI lineage: Eukaryota > Metazoa > Nematoda > Chromadorea > Rhabditida > Ancylostomatidae > Ancylostoma > Ancylostoma ceylanicum. The sequence goes on along the minus strand of JARK01001442.1, from coordinate 418,323 downwards.
CCAAAGGCATGTCTTGCAAAAATGTAGAAGAAAAACTCTCTAGGAGAAAAAATGAAATATGAAATATGAAAAAGGAACTACCCGGAAATATGAAGCACGCTATAGCTCCAAGCATAGAAGGAAAGGACAGTATTATCAATCGGGAAGTTAGAAGAGAGAAAATTAAGGGTTCCAGGTCCGAATGCATCACAGAGATTACCCAGGACAAACTTTTTGACACTCGTGTTAACTATTGGTAAATCTTTGTGATATGTTAACAAGTTTACCATGGGTAACGACAGTGATGCATGGCGCCACTGCATCTCCTTGCGGCCCCGGCAATACATCGAGGTATCACCTATCGATTCCTGGATGGTAACGCACTGCAGAGGTCGATCACCAGTTGACCTAGGGTAGATCAGCAGCAGTTCCAGAAAAGTTGATTCTGTTCCTGGTTGAGATTTACAACTTTACCTCAAAATAGATAGTCAATCATTTCACTTTTATGATGTTTATCGGCACAATGCTTGCATAAAGACACCTAAAATAAGCCACGAATCCTGAACTAATCCCTCTGTGAAACATAATCGATTGGGCGGTCAGGTTTCCTGGATATGACCTGGGGTTCCCAAATCGATCCAAGATTGGCGCGAATAAACGTTCGAAAATCGTTTTCTACTCCCCATTCTTCAGCACGGAGAAGTGTTTAAAAATCGTATGCAACTCCTCATTCTTCTTTTCTTTCTTTTTTTTCCTCCTGATGAGAATCTACTGACTTACTATGGACAAGTTATGAATTTCCAGGACCGTGAGTTCCAAAAACTTTGAATTCCGTTATTTATTTATATTTATTTATTTTCACTACGAAGTGTCAAGTATATAGTGCTACCCTTCAAAATGAAGGTATTATATCCGTTAATAATAATAATAATCCGTTAATCAATTAATAATATAATCCGTTAACGTTAATGGAATACGTTAGCCAATTAGTTACTCCGTTAGGTTACTGGAAAGTTGACGTTGAGGGTTAATGCGTTAATTCTATACGTTAATGAGGTACAGACTTCTACTTTGTCTTGCTGCCCTCGTTAGCTTAGGAATTCGAACATGAACCTAATAATTTTCGCAGCAAATTAAAATTCTGAACATTTGCTTACTTCCAGAAGAATTTATGGCTCAGTCCTAGACTGTATCCATGAAACAAATAGCCAATTCATGCATTTTATTCACAAACCAACAGCGATCACCCGAGAAAGCCATGTACATGAGCGACTCAACTGTGGCACAGAACACAGGAAATTTCCAGTGGAAGAAAAACACTAAATCAGGGATAAGTTTGTAGGATTAACATCTGGAAATAGCACTTCCATCGTGGAGAATTACACTACCGGACAGGAAATGCTCGTATAGTCGTGGTCATCTTTACTCACTCGCCGCTTCGCAACCGCCTCGCAGCGCCGTCGCAACGCGGTTTTTTGTTACAGTGACCTAGCGATTCTAACGTGTTCTAACGCGGGCTGCGCTGTCCAAACTTGTTCTTACTGTCCCCTTCTATGCAATACTGTTACTATCCACGTTTTGCCTGCAAGAACGAGACGACGCCAACAGGTAACAATGGGTAAATTGCGATGACCGCGACTATAGATCATATACGGTACGCGTTATAAGCATCATAATCATGGTCCTTATGCGCAATCGGTGGAAAGTTTTCAAGCGCGCGGAGCATGCGGCGCGTGCGCGGCGCGTCCCGCTTGTAACGGCGGTCCGGCGTCCTCGCTCAGCTGTTCGAGGACGTCGCTCGTCAGAATTAGGCTCACAATTAGGCTTGTCAGGTAAGCGTTTTTATCGAGACAAGCTACGTCTACGGGGCCAAAAACAAATAAAAACACGAACACCTGAGCAAGGACGCCGGACCGCTGTTATAAGCGGGACGCGCCGCGCACGCGACGTGGGCTCTGCACGCTTGGAAACTTTCCACAGATTGCGCACAAAGACTATATAAAACATAGTATATGTGTTGTATATGTATTATGCACACATATTGTACTAAGTTTAGTCGAGATACAGCAAAAATTGGCATGAAAACCCGTAGAATGACTAGGAGATGGTTTGCAATTAGCACCAGGCAATTCTTGGAATCTCAAAAAATACTCTACGTGAAGTAAGTAGTTCCATAAATAACCTCAGAGTGTTAAATAGTAATGTAATGAGAAGCAAGCGTTTCGTTGTTACAACGATAGGGGTTAGTATTCGAATGAAAAAAAAACAGAGAAATAACAGAGAAAGAAATCAACAAAGAGAGCAGAGACAGCGATAATTACAGATGAACAGCGTTATTTTTCCGGAAAAAGTTCATGATATCCGCTCGAATCACTGGATTACAGCCGAAATAGATCAGAAGGCGTATCGCTGACGTGAACATGTAGACGAATGAGACAGCGTCTGAGAAAAACGTGTGGAATGTCGATGAGAGTAGCGGATCTTCAGGATCACGTAAGAGTGGATGATCGGATCTGAAGACGAGATGTAGTAATTAATATAAAGTGATGGTAAATGTAAAGTGTAAATTTATAAATAAATGAATAAATGTGAAGTGGTTGTGACTTGTGAAGTATTTTATTGATTAAGGGTAATTAATGAATTGTCAGCTTATGCGAAAACTGGCCCCCAAACTGGACATCACAGTGCTGAAGACTTATTGCTGTACAATATAAGGTTCTATCGGATAACATTGCCATAAGAAAACCCTGACCTAACCCTTAGACATCATCCAACTTATGAAACTGATAGAAAACTGTATTCATACAGCCAATTTGGCTCTTGCTACCACATCCTGGTAACCCACTCGTCAGAAATTTAGCAATACTCTAACTAGAGATACTCATAGAAGTCTACGCATACTCCACAGGATAAATCCATGAATTTCTTCACCTTATCTCATCCCACATTCCGTATACTGTGCGAGTGAGACGGGCTAATCAAAACCGATGTTCCCGATTTTTTTTTCTTCCAGCAGCATTTTCATGAAACGACTAAAAATTCAATGTAGTGTGTCCATAATTTTTCCTTGTTCTTTTCCTAGCACGAGAACTGATCTCCAATCACAACGTGGTATTTCCTATATTTCTTGTTATTCTTTTCCTGGTACGAAAATTGGTCCCAACTATTAGGCTGGTTCAAGAGTCTTGCACGAACGTTTTCTCGATCCAGAATATTTTGGCCTCGGATTGAAAAACATGGTGTGTGGCAGAATGCGCTAATACTTCTCAACTATAAAAATTGACGGATCAGGTTCCATCCATGAAACAATAATGTTATTTTTGTCCGGAAAAAGTGTAAAATTTGGTGGATGACTTTCGCGCCAACCTAATATGATGTGCTATTTCCTACATTTCTTGTTGTTCTCTTTCCAACGCGAGAACTGGTCCCCACCTACAATATGGTATTTCCTACGTTCTTTGCTGCCCTTATCTCGTTCCTTGTTGTCCTTATCTTGAAACGGGAACTGGTCCCCAACTACTTGTACTGTAACGTTTCCTACATTTCTTGTTGTTTTTTCCTAGCACGAGAACTGGTCCCTGACTATAATGTGGTATTTCCTACATTTCTTTCTGTTCTTTTCCTAGCACGAGAACTGGTCCCCAATCGTAATGTAATGTTTCCTACACTTCTTGTTGTTCTTTTCTTAGCATGAAAACTGGTTCCCAACTACATATAATGTGGCACTTCTTACATTTCTTCTTGTTCTTTTTCTGGTACTAGAACTGGTTTTCAACTGAAGTGTGGCATTTCCTGCATTTCTTCTCGTTATTTTCTTGCCACGAGAACTGGCCACCAATTATGAGGCAACGTTTCCTACATTTCTTGTTGTTCTTGTCCTCTTGTCCTAGCGCGAGAACTGGTCCCCAAGTATGCATCAGCTAAGTAGGATCGATGGATTGAAGTCGAAGTTCAAAGGAAATCCAGAGCTTTTTCTGGTTATGAACCGAAAAGAGTACTTTAGTATTATTAAGTATTTTAGGGCTTCGTATTTTTCGTTTCTTCTTCCTCAGAACGAGAATTGTTCCCAGTCATCAGTATAGGATGGATCAGCCAATTCAGCAGCTAACAATCAATAGGCATTCATTTATTCCTCTCAAAAAGATGAAGATTTCCAGTTCTAAAACTTAAAAACGGCTACTCTGTTGTGAAAACTCTTGAAATGTCAGCCAAATAACACTGTCAGGGCACAGGATCACTACAAGTGAGATTCTGAGGTTTTTTATGTGGACTGGTCCAGTTAGAATCGACATTCACCTCCAGAAAACCCGCCATACTCACCTTTCCATAACTGTCAGGATGAGATGGAGCGTGTTCGAGATCAGATAACTAGCGACGATAGCCACCATTGTCATGATGGCACTTCGCACCGACGCAGTCACACTCTTCACTGGCCGAATCGACATTGATATCACTGTAAACGAGGATTTCAGCAAGCGATCACAAAGAACTTCAAGCACTCTTCTAGTCTCAGCTACTTTGCAAGACTTTGGAGTAATAGACCTTCATTATTACCACTGTTCAACGAATCGACATGCACTTGATTCTGATCGCATAGCAGTTCTTTCTTCTGTGTTGTGACAGTGAGCTTCCGGATAATCACCTGAAATACAATATCTGGAATTTGGAAAATTGCCCACCATTGGGTTTTGATTCCTTCCCAACTCGAAAAGTGTTATATGGACCACCCCATGGGAAAAATCGCAAGTTTCCAAACTCACAATATTCAAAGCGAATAGTATGATGAACGGCACCAATGTCTGGGTGATTGTCATCAGATGAAAATCGAAGAAGTAGTAGATATCGGAATGATATGTCCACTGTCTGGAAATGATAGAAGGTGGATAAAAAAACTTAATAAAATTATACAGAAATATCGTGGAGACAGAAAGAGAAATATCGTGATGTAGCCAGCCCTATTTTCCGGGTCACTTGACTGAAGTGTATTTTTACCCTAGTAAAATCTATTACCGCTAGCGGCATCCCCTGGAAAAAAGTCAGTGAGAGGAAGGAAGCGGAGAAGGCCTTCTTGTTTGAAATATGGGCTCAAGTGGGGATAGCTCTGCTCGAGCATTACCTCAGGATGCGCTCACTGATGGGCGGTGGGGAAGAAGAGGAAGCTGTGAGTCTTGTCATGGCCAAATGAGGAAATTACAAAAGAGAAACCTAGGTCCGACAGATATTTAAAAAGATATTTCTGATGGATCATCCACTATGTGGCAATTTATATCAGATGCGTGCGACTGACGCGCATGCGACTATATGCTGAAGAATAGGACCAGCCGCACCGCAGTCGCAGGTCAGACGCACGCGTTCACGGCCTCGCGACGGCCACGCGTTCTCCTCACTAAGGATTTCTTGCCGCGTTGACCGGTCTTCTTAAGAAATCCTACGCAAATGGATTCGCGCGTCTGATTAGTATAAAATGCCCTTATGACGGGTGTATCTATAATAAATGCAACAAACTGCTTCCAGGATAATTGACGCAGATCTTTCTGCCTCCCAGACATTAACGAGAAAACAGACCGCGCGGTAATTCCCAGAAGAGTAAGGATATGTCAGCGATTCGACCCGATTGTGATATTGATCTTAGTGCGTCAAGAAACGCCCCGATTTTTTGTCCGTTCAGGGCAATTTATACTTGTCAGAGGCACGCATCCATTTACGAAAGATTTCCTATGAAGACCGGTCAACGCGGCATGAAATTCTCAATTAATGAAACGCGCGGACGTCGCGAAACCGTAAACGTGTGCGTCTGACCTGCGACTGTGATGCGACTGGCCTTATTCTTCGTCATATAAAACGCACGCGAGTCAGTCGCACGCATCCAGTATAAATTGCCTTCTCCCGAGAAGGACACAGTTTTTTTCGATTAGTAGCAGTACGATAGTGAAGTATGATAGTGCCGATGCTGCACAACTTTTTGAAAACCTCTTTTTCTTTTTCTCTTTTTTTGAATTTTCTCTTCTACAAGCTGTGTTTTCCCGACTGATCGAGAAAAAAAAACGCCAACCTCGGTTGAGTAGTCATGGTTCGGAAGAAGTCGTCACATTGCGGATACACTGCCACCTCTATGGCAAACGCTGTCGGAAGGCGCAACGCAACGCAAACCAGTAACGATACTATGGCTGTGAAGTACCTGCCAGACGTCGAATACATCGCCAACAGGAAGCGGCTGCTTCTGAAGTATAAACGCTCAAAAAACTAAAAATTTTTTGGATAACGGCTAACACCCAGATTTACGTCAGAATTATCGATTGACATCTGATTTTACTTGTGATTTTTATTAACATGAACCCAGGAATCCATGACCCTTGTATAAGTGAAAAAAATTATTTACGTTCATTCAGTCCATTCATAGAGTTGGTCGCAAATTTCCACCACAAAGTGGCCATCAAACCGCGTAACGAGCTTTTTTGCCAGTTGTGCCACATCATTAACTCTGGCGTAAATACAACACCCCCATGGCTCAGAGCATACTGATTGGGGGACGGGGCAGCACATGGGTTCCAGAGCGATAGCTCAATCCCTCATATGGGTTTTATGTCTTTCCAGGAAGCTGAGAGCGGATGACAGCCGATTGCCAGTTTTTTGCAATCCTTGGCTCCTTGAAGTGGGATGTTTATCAACTAAACCACTAAACCAAGGTGCCTCATGGTTGGCAGGCAAAGCCATACATAAACTGACATACATATTCATGGTGAAATGTTCACACATCAGTGATAAAAACTTTGTCTGAGACTATTCTGCTGGTAAACTCGAGGAAAATTTCAAAACTTCAACGCTCAGGACCCAGAGAATGTTTTGAAAAGGCTACCTAACATGAAAATGCGCCCCACTTACAAAATTATGACCTGAAGCCAATCACTGCTAACAAGGATCGCTTGGGGAGCATCGACGAGGGAGTGAATACTTCTTCCACTGGAGATAATAATTCTTCCAGAACTCCACGCAAAAAAGTACTCCTGTACTGGTTGTGCCTTCTCCTGGTTCCTTAATACCGCAAATATTTAAATTTCCATGTTTTTTTTATCCCTTTTTTCTTTTTCCCGAAAAATGCCTACTATTCTCGGAAGCAAATTTTTTCCACAGCCCATGGGAAGTGCGCTGTCAAAATTACCAGCACCGCTAGATTATCCTTCGCTACGTGAGTCATTTTCTTCATAAATGAAAGCTTTTTTTTCAGCTCGCAAGGGAAATTCCATTTCTCAACGAGTGTAGATAAAAAAGATGAAATATGCCGCTGCTCATTGTTCTTCTGCAAGAGGTTATTATTCAAAAAATGCGGATAAAAATAGGGCGAGTGACAATTCAAAGGCCTCAGAAAAGAAATTTTTTGGCTTGTTTTCTCGACTAAAAGTTGCAATTATACTGCAATATATTTCTTAGATTTCCTGCTCTGAAATGAAAGAAATTGCTCTTGGGTACAAATGAGAGACTTTTTCATGGCTTAAGAAAACTGTCCGTTTTCCGTGAGGAATGGATTGAAGCTCTCCGGATCACCTACAAATTCTACAGGAGAAGCTGCCACCCTAATGACTATAAGCCCTTCCACAGCGTGGCTCAAAAGTTTTGGAAATTGCATCAAATTAGCAGCGCCGAAACTACCACCTTTCCTGAAATTCATGGACGTTCTCGAGAAAGTGGTCACCCAACCGCGATCCAGAAATGGACGAGTTTTCCGGAGAAAACTGACAATGAGTACGCTGTGCCCGAAAGATTTGCCTCAGACAACTATGGTAAGTTATGGATGAAATAGCAAGTTTCATCAGTTTTCGTTCGACAAACTCGTCCAATCCGGAAGTATGGGTGAAAACCCTTCCAGGAACGTATAGAGTCTTGCCAATGGATGCATCATTAGATATGAGTAATCTCATACCTATGGGTAAAATTGTCCAGGGACAGCAGCTATACATATACGACGTAACGTATGGGTGAACAATTAGATGGGTGCCAGGTATCACTAGATGGATTATCAGATACGGGTAATCTCAGACCCTTGGGTAAACCTAACGAGGGACAATAGCTGGAGAGGGACAACTAAAACCTTCCCAGGAACGTTCATGAATTCCGTCACTAGATGGATTATCAGATAGGGTAATCTCATACCCTTGGGTAAACTCATCCGGGGACAATAGCTGGGCATAGACAACGTAACGTGTGGGTGAGGATGTTGATCGGTGGCAAGAGAAAGGTAAATCTAGGTACGTTAACACGTTTCCCATGGGTAATCTCGATGATGCCATCGGGGACCCTCCATTACGTATGGTAACATGGGGTAAGTTCTCAATTGACCCCGAAATTTCTCTTTTATGAAACATGTAAGCTACAGAAATCCGCCACTTCGCAAGCTTCAGACTATGGATAAGCATAATTACGCCCTCCGAAGTCCCTGAATTCTGGCCTTCTGGAGGAGTGGTGATCCGAACATTTGGTTTTGCGTGATACCTCCGTCCTTCCCTGCTTTTGAAACCTAACTCTTGCCATTTAAAATGCTTCAGTGGATGAATAAGTGGTGTCATATCTGCTTTTCCCTAATCCAGAACCTCCGTATTCTATGATTTTCCCAGGTTTTGATTCTGGAGTTTGCGCGATCGTTCATCACCTGCGCTTTTTGCTCCTGTAACTCCAGGGAACTTCAGTTCGAATTGCAAAAAACCGATGTATGAGAGGTCTCAAACTCTCACTACGCCGTTACCTAATCCCTCTTTATGATGTATTATTTGAATAACATTTAACCCTTAATCTCACATGTTTTCCGACGTCCAAACGAGTCTCTCCAACGTGGCGAAGATGAGCATGTACGGTATGGCGAGTTGGGTAATTCGGCTGGCCACATACGCTGGTATGATGTACGCGTAGTACAAGTAGAACAGACTCTGTAAAACTTCCATAAGTCTCTGTTTACTCGGAGGACATGTGGATCCTGGAATTTCTCTACTTTGGCTGCCCTAATGAGGCTCACTTCATCAAGACATGGGCAACATTGTAAGAACAGCACTAACGAACGGCGCGTGGCTCATCAGGTGAATTAACAAGATGCGCCCTCTCCACGAAGGCACTGTAGAGTTACTTATGGATGGAAAATTGACTGAGCGATCAGAGAACATGACATGTACTCCTCAAAATGTCCCCCGAGTACAGTGTTTTGCAGGGAATTTATGCATGAAACTAGGATCTGATGGGGTAAACATAAGGTCAAGACAAGAAGATCTTTTTGTACCAATCAGCAATTTGTTTAGGGTAAAATTTTACCTCTCCTAATTTGAAAAAAATGATAATTTACCTACCTTAACCTGAACAAAGCTGACAACTGCATCCACACCAAACAGCAGCAAATACTCCAGACATATGGCAAAATCCAGAAATGCCAAAATCGACGGATACAATGTAGCCGGTGTAGATGCGGACTGAAAAGACGCAACTTGTGACAATAAATTCAGCTTAAATTACTGGTTTCTTGCGATTCCTTCTTCCTCTTTTTACAGGGACAGCCTGCATCATTGAGATTACCCAGGGTAGTCGCTCCCACACAACACAAAGTTACCCGTCGTTGTCCGGGACGTCAACGCTTTTACTCTAGGTAGTCTCGCTAAGGCATCCAGGCCGAGAGACGGACGAGATTATCCAGATTTTTTGAGGTTCTCCAGCTTTAGGAAGATCTCCTTTTCAAAGCCAACGTTCACAAGGTCCCCCTTTAGGAAGTGACCCCATTTTTTGCCAGATCCTCCCCATTTGGTCACCCTTTCCTATTTGAACAGCTTCCAGCTGTTTCTGGAAAAGTAGTCTAAATACCACACCAAAAAAGCTATTTCAGCCAATTTTAGAGTTACCTACAGAATTGGGCCGCAACTAGTAAGGGCCAAATGTTATAGGGGGTTCAGTGACAGGGCTGTGCGTTAGAAATATTTCACATTCCGGTAATCCGTCAATTTTTTATGGTATGTCAATAATGGCCCTTACGCATTAATGCGTTAATTCGTTACGTTAACAATGCACAGCTCTGGCCAGTGATCCACTTATTTGTAAGCAAATCAATGGGTATAATACAGTCTTTTTACGATATTTTAGATTTTGGTATCTTTGTATTGTATTGTTTCTTTTGTATCTTCGTTAGTGCATTGTTCTTTAAATTTTACTTTTATATTCACATGAGCAAAAAAAGCCGCCTACATAGAGACAGTTACATGTACTATTTTCCCTCCAAAATTAGCTGCAATGATCAGTGGGCGGTGAGAATTTACCCAAACACTTTACCCAAACAATCTCACTGGAAAACCTCAAAGTTCCATAACTGCGGCACGGTTTTTTCTCAAATTTCTATGGAAAATTCTTACCTTTTTCATCGCAAATATATGGATGAGAATCAGATTCGCTCCAGTTCCAAGGCAAGCAATGACAGTGGCCAGTGTTATGAATATGAAGCGCACGGTGGTGTAGGTCTCGTACTGGAAAAGAGTAGGAATCAGGAGTATAAACCATACTTTGTTTATATGAGGTCATTTGGGAGCAATCCTCGGGAACTACTTCTTTTTTCTTACTATTTGAATGCAGCTATGCAGAGGAAAAATTTATAAGGTGTAAGCAACTCTGTTCCAAATGGAGCCTAGGGATTAATATAATAGGGTGGAGCTTTAGTAGGGTTTAGTGAGTTCCGAGATTATGGGTGAGACTAGTTACTAAAGGGTTATTCTAGTAGGACCTTACCAGAGCACAGAGAGGATCGTCCTCGTTGAAGACCGTTTCGTTGTCCATCATTTTCTGGAAATCGTAATTTTGAATGAAAGTATCTGCGCAAAGGACGTTTCTCAGAACAAGACGAATAGCGATATCCGTCAAAACCTGCAAAACGACGAAGAGAATGAGAATGAACGAAAAAATAGAACGCACGAAGAAAAGAGCCTGAGAATATCCATGCTGAGTAACTGATTCCTTGCTTAGGTGAGCAAAACCGAAGTTATCCAGAGACTTTAAAATCAACGGAAGAAAACACAAAGGAACAGTGTACTAGAAGGACCTGGATACCCAAACACAGCAAAGTAATCCGCCCAGTGCAGGATAGGGCGAGTGCAATCGAATCCGGGACAGACAAATGGGAAGACAATTGAATAATCACGTGGTAATTAGGAGGATCTGACTATGTGGATACCCGTGTTTTTCTGCCCCTAAGCCACTCAGCCCTGGTGTTTTTCTACTTAGTGCCCATAGGTTGCTAAAACTGAGTTAGAGGGTGGAGCTGGGGGTGTGGCTGGAGAGACGCTGGGGATTTCCATAAAGATACACCATGGGAATGAGGAAGTGGTGAATGTTACTTCGTCATGGATTGGACCATGTATTGAAAATTACCGTATCCGCAAAGAAAAAGAGAAATTTGCTTCAAAACTCTTTGATTTTTGATTATATTACGTCTTAGAGAGCACTTAAATTCGGAATATATAAACAAATAACTAAATACCGTGGAAATAAAGAACTTTGAAGAGTTGCAATTGGAGCTCGGCTTCCTGAAAATTTTCAATCATCAAAGCAGAGGAGTTGTCCCTTCTCTGAAACCCCTTGCCTTCTTCGGAACGGGGGTTGCAGTTAAAATAATAGCATCTCCGTATGTGTAACAGGGCCTGGATGCACCATTGAGATTACCCAGGGTAAAAGCGCTAACGCACAGGAGCTGCGTGCATCGTTGCGATTACCCAGAGAAGACGTGTTAACATTGCACGAATTTACCCATAGTTGGCACGAGCGTCGACACATTTACCCCTGGTAAAATGCATCTAGGCCCAGGTAAACGATGGGTAAGTTTATGACGGGTTGACACGTTTACCCTGGGTAATCTCACAATATGCACGTGGCCTCAAGTTTTCCAAAATGATGTCAAAAGTGTATTCGTTGGATGGGAACACATGCTTGCTACTCAGACATATCTGCAGCAGGACCGCAGCAAAAAACCAAGACCTGGGTGGATTATTGAGATTACTCGGGGTAAACACGCTGACGCCCGTGCTAACGCTGGGTAAATTAGTGTGGTGTTGACGAGTTGTGTGGTGCTGAGAGGGATGAATGGAAGGATTGCCGGTGAACTCTCGGTATACCAGACGATCAACGGGAGTCAAGGTGATCAAGGTTGACAAATTTACCCTGGGTAGTCTCAATTACACATGAGCTCCCAGAAAGACATCAGCGAAAATTCCCAACACCCACATCAGCTATGAGGAACGAGTGAACGACCTCGTTTTGTCGTTTTGCTGTGGTTCTTACTAAGTTCTTTCCAGTAGATAAGCGGTTAGTTTCCGCTTACCTCTAACCCAGTGGAGCCGGTACCGTTTCCTTAGCAGAAAAAAAAGAACTTTCACAAGTGGGATAGCTTTTATCCTTACCTAATCCAGAAAAATTACAGATGAATTTAAGCCAGGAGCTAACGGAGACTTCGGAAGTACGAGTTTTCACTAATGATTCGGACGAAATGTACAATGCCTGAATGTGCCAACATCAGTTTAGATCATATCTTTAGAGACAATTTCTGCAGAGGGGCGGGACCACAAGGGGGTGGTCTTATTATGCTATGCATTTCCAAGAAAACGTACAAAAAAGAAAGAAAATCTCGGAAATCAAGGAAGAACACGGTTATTAGCTTGCATAGCTTCCAAAATTCGCGAAGCAATTAAGTAAAATAGACGATTATCATATGAAAAAGGAAAAAATGCGCAAATATCGACGTGGTCTTATTTGTGTTCCAGCAGCTGACGTTTTTTATTGCAATTTGAGATGCGTGAAAAGAGCCAAAACAATTAGGTTCGGCATTGAGAGGGCATGGCTAAGCTGAACAGCGCGTGAAGAGACGATAAAACACTGAGCAATTCCCGTTGAAGATGTTTGCGGTGAATTACAAGAGTGAAGATCAGAGCTATTTTTGTGTACGTCAAGCCCTGCCTCCCTTTACAGAATGAAGTTGGAATCGCCTCTCCCTTCCCCGCCCCCTCCCCCGCCCAAGTAGTTGGGAAAAGAGAGGGGCACGAAAATAAACGGAGTTCGAGCAAAAAAAAAAACCGAATTCACTCGTAATCTACTAAATGCTCACGCAAGATTCAATAGCTCCTTTGGAAAAGCGCAGGACTTACACGAAATAATGCGGAAATTGCCAAGAAAACCACCGCCGACAAATCACGAGAGAGAGAGCCATGCAATAGAACATCCAGAAAATGACAGAAACAACACACGAAAAGTGAGTTTTGGATGTAAGATTCTAAAATTCTCCGGGATTCAGCCCAGATCTCAACCACTGTACAGGATTTCTCTACAATTTTTCCGGAATAATACTTGAGTTTGTCACGGCTGATCGCTCACCAGAGCAGAAGTGGAGCAGAGTCCAAATTTCAAAGACAGCAGCGTATATATGTTTATCATAACCTAATGACCCTTGGAAATACAATATTTAGAGCAGGACAACCCAAACTTTTCCCCCATCCTTGACGAAAGAAGTGTCTGAGAACCATTTCCCAAGCTTCAGGACCTGTCCCGAAGATTGGGAGCTGTCTGCAGTACAACAGTAAGTAAAAGGCGTTTGAGTAAGTTGTCTGTACTGAATCGCAATGGGAGTTCATGCGGAGTAGTAGATCAGAATAAGGATTTTGGGAACTAGAAAACTTGCAGATTTATTGACCTAGAAGATTGAAAAGTTCTAAGAAATGACACTGTTGATAAGGACAGGTATATATCCCGAGCTTCGAGATTCGACAAAAGGGCGTTGATCGAACATTCGATATTCGATTATTCGACGTTGAATGAGTCGACACGGTGAAATATCCAGGAAAGGGAGAGCTCTACGCCATTTGTTGAAAGAAAGAAAGGGCTGTGAAGCTTCGTGTTTTTGGATTTTCGATTTTTCAGATGGGCCTTTGAATTAATAGTCAAATTAATTATATTTATTCGATCTTCATTCGGTCAATACTCTATTCGACGATGACGTGGATTTTCAATAGAAATAGCAGAACATCTGTATATTGGCTCTGCGAAGGGAAAATTGAGATGGAAGACATCTTGGGATGTTATAGCATGCCCTGATAGGTAATAAACCGTATTAGTTCACCTTTTATGGCCCCAGCAACAATTGACGGTCAGTTCTTTACCGCAGCTCCTATGGAATACAGCTCCATAAAGTACAATGGATGGGGACCTATGCGGCATGCTAAGAACCTTAGCAATTTACCCTGTGGGTGTGACAGTCCTAGGTTAGCCGATATAATCCATTAATCTCTCCTCTAGCAAGGTTTGGATAAAAAAGGCGTATCCAAGCTACACTGTCGCTGGAAAACAGTAATCTGTTTGACGTAATTTGGAGAAAACTGCACGGTTTGTAACCATGTCTGGATCCAGCAATACCAAACCACTTACCTAATGTACATATTTCAAACAATGGATAAGTCATACTTAAGATATTAAGAATTTCATACGTATTTACAAGCAAATTTCAATTAAGGAAGCCGGCTTTTCGTACATTTATTCAACAGCTAAAACCTGTGGATTTATCTCTGCAAAAAAAGGCGGCGGGGTACTTATTTACCTAATGTACATATTTCAAACAATGGATAAGCCATACTTAAGATAATTCACCAATTGCGAAGTGAACCTGTGAGATAAAAACACAGAAAGTCATCTCAGGAAGCGGACATTTAAGCAAAATTAAGAATCATGAGTCATTCCACGGTGTTCCTAGGAATCCTACTCATTAAATGCTCATTCAAACCTTGTTGCACGTACAAAGTAATGATTCTCAGTACTGAATTTGTGTGCCTGCACTTATTATGTGATTTGAAAGAACGGGCAATGACTAAGTTTCGCTTGCACAAGAAAGTGCGTTTTCTGGAAGCTCTGACTCACAAGGACAGCAGCACGATCCAGGAGATCGGGAGGTGATCTACGGTCTTCTTACAGAACTGCTGCGGTCCTTCTGCACCATTTTCTATAGAAATCATTCCGCTCCCGTTATTCTGAGCCTTTTTACCCCGCTACTCTCGCTTCTCAATCACATGGTGAGAATTTCCTCCTGCTGAGGTCCTTACAAAAATTTTCCGAAAACTAGCAATAAAACGAAGCTAATGGCGGGATCCATAAACGGCACTTCAGGAATCCTGCACTATCTTTTCATCATGAAACACATGCAAGAGAAAATAAAGAGAAAAAAGATAGGAGATAAAAACAAAGGAGGAAAACAACTACCTCAACCCTTCATCAATCCCCTGGTACTATACCGACATCAATAGTGGTTTTGTATTCGAAGTGCTATGCTATTTACTTTAACTCCTTTTGAGCAGTATTTCTAGGATTTTCATTCTGGATTTACTGCACTAAAACCACAACAATCACGTCATTTGCGCAGAAACTCCGAAATCCAACCCACTCCAAAGGTTCCTAGACGGATTAGGTCAGATAAGCCGTAGCCAGACAAAAAGTGCAACGCTGAATGAATTTGGAATAAGAGAACTCTAAGCGAGCAGATCATGGCACTCGCTTTTCGTAACAGTACGACGTAAATAAGGATTTTCCTGGCATAAAGATAGGATCGATTCATAATTTTTGAAGAATCTCATGTGTGCATACCAATGGCTGATGCAGGGAATCTTAGCTTCCCTGAGATATTCCGAGGATAGGAATTATTAGGTTGTTGCAAAATCGATGTCGGATTTTTCGACCACGAACTTTGGAATAATGCTTTGAGATGTGAAATGGTGCTTCCACCAAACTTTTTGTACTCCTTCAAAAGCCCTTTTCTTCCTCTTTCTGTCTATTCATTTTTGTTCAGATCTGCCCACTTCTACTGTGGTTTTCGGGCTTGAATCAAAATGTACTCGTCCGCTAAAATTCGACGTAAACTGTTTCGTGGATTCGAACTCTACAGAAAGAGAGTGGTTTGGATATGAAATGTTGCCAATCTATGCAGGAGGGAATCCTTAACAAAGTGGTAGGCCAGTGTTGGCCCAAGTCATTTAGTAGTGGAAACACGTGGCTCAGAGTTATGGACAAAAATTCGATGGCGTCAACGCCGTTTTGAAAGCACTGGTAGAAGCTATCACCTGGAGGGACGTTCAATATCTCGGAGGTGGCCTTGAGGTTTATTAATCCATTATTTCTGGGGTCATCGGAGAAACGAGCATGATGGAAAAACTGAACAAGTGGATCCAATTCGATTATCCTCCAGAATTTTACAGTGGCTCAAGACCACACTTTTCACTCAAGACGCTCTGGAAGTAGATGCAGGCAGAGATCAAGACTCTCCCGTAAATGCCTGATTCAGCGGACTGTTCCCCTACCGATGACCACAAGTTCAAGAGGTGGGACCCCTCCCTGAGAGGAATAACAAGCCGCAAAAATACGTTAGCTCAAAACAATCTCGCCGCTTTTCCTGGTTCCGAAGAGCTTGGCTTTAGGCCTAATGGAAGGAAAATTCTGAGGAAAAATGGCGAAGATATGCTGATTCAAATGAGTAGTAAAGCGGCAGAAAAGGTTCAGTTTTTGCCGAGTTATGACAATTCAAAGTCCAACTGTCAAAATCCGACATCGATTTTGCAACAACCTAATACATTTTGCCCGAGATCTCGAAGGCGCGGTCCTGGGGAACACGCCCCTCCTAGTGAGGAAACTTGTTTGGTCTAAAATCCTAACACTAAATGACGGAAGAAATGAAGTGACTAATAGCAGAGAGATGGCCTTTAAGATGGAGCTGTACTGCTAGACAAGGCATCAAATTCGTCCAGAGTGGATATTAAACCCTGGACAATGAAAAATCTTCGAACCCAGAGGAATCACCCTTGGTGTTTTATTACAATATTTCGTGGAACCCCTGTTAAAATCGCTGAAAATGGGAGGGGACATGTGGATACTTCCGAATTCCATGAAAAATTGGGGATTCCCTCTCATTTTGCCTCGATTTTGCACAAAAATCGCGACCGTCACAAGTATGACGTGAAATTCTCCGTGCCTTTTTCACTCAATGCGTCTTCGAGGTTTCATGCTTCGCTTCAGAGGTTGAGTTGAGACAAAAACGCTAAAACACTATGCTGCTGATGCCCTTATGTGCACCGCGAGCTCATAGAATAATCAAAGGCACAGCACTTAGAGCTCCACTTAAGTGCTAAGACGTGCAAACATCAAAAAGTGCATCAAATATTATGTAATAGGATATGCATTTGGGAAAAATTGAAAAATTGTCCACACACACATGCAGTACTGAAAAAGTTCACTCAAACATTATCTCTATAATTCGAACGTAGTGCAGAGTAAATAAAATATGGAAAATGCATCGAGCTGCAATTGAATCAGGGCCGAACTACGGTAGTTTTCAAGAAGAAAAGCTGTGTGCAGATTTTACTACATTCCGGGAAACTATCGTGGAAAAACGTTAACACCCATCGCGTTATGAAAGCGAGCAAGTTAACATCATTTACACAAGTCTATAGCGCTTTCTGGTAGAGAAATAACTCCAGGGTACGTTCGCCTGCCTCCATTTGCCGCGTACGTCCTGCTTGCGTCCGTTTCGGTTGGGACTGCGTCATAGCTAGCAATTTATCATACTGTCGCACGTATGACGCACGCACACATCAAATATAAATTGACATCTTCAAGTGTTGGCGTTTGTGTAGTTGAAGGAAATCTTTGTGACCTACATAGTAAAAGTCTTGAGGGGATAGGGTTCCTGATTACCTGCCCATTACTACCAGGGTTACCTTATCATTAACGAACTGTTAAATAATGATCTTGAGCCTTTTGACATGAACGCTTCCCATATAAGGCCTCCTAACTGCAATCCAGAAAAGCTAGCCGTTCACTCAAGCCACGCGTCCTGGTCCTTTCGCTTCCAGGACAACTATTTTACCCAGATGGGTAACTAAAAAGTTTATCCAACCGATCCGGGCATCAACGGAGGCAGGAAGAGACCCTAGCAATTTTTGTCTCTGACTTCTCACAATACCGTCTAGACCTATAGAATCCATGGAACCTTCTACATTCGGAAATTCCAGAATTTACGGTTAGACTACGCCTGATGACGACTGGAACAACATTTTCCATCCAGAGAAATTTCTGGAAGGGCAGAACAACAAGCGCATGAGTCTTGACGTGCACGAGACTTGTCAAGGGACTGACGGCACAACCCTAGAAAATTCTGTCCAGCTGAGTACCTTATTCACCACATGAGGATTTGTTTACCTATCATCTTTTTTGAGTTATCGGGATGAGTTAGGAACAAGGTGGCTAGCCATCTATGGCATTATATGTCTAAACTTTCTAAATCAAAATATGCTATGAAAATTAATGCTGCTTTTCCTTCAGAACAAAGTCAATACCAATTCCATTACTACAGGTGATGTACACGAACAGACCAAATAAATTTCAGCGGTGCGCTAACGTTATGACTTCACCATAACGACGACCAAACATCTAAGGATGTTGTCTGTCTGGGAAGTGGTCTGTCGACAAAAATCCATCATGAAAAAATCACAAAGTGTGAAATTTAAATAATAGAGAATGAGATTTTTCATAATTTAGGCCCTAGAACCAAAATAGTCCATGCTGAGAATACGCAATAGATCTAGCTGAGAAGGGTACCAAAATAACGTGGATGAAGAAGGGCATGGATACCATCGCTCAATATATTTTGAAGGAGAGGAATATTCCCAGTTGGTTAAATGAACAAAGAAATATGCAAGAAAACAGAAAGAGAACATCAAAAGGTGACTGACGAAAAGGAAAGAATTTAAATCAAGCAACAAAAATTAGATCTAGTGGCATCTTCGTCTGGGCAGGTTAGAAAGATGCGGTCATAGCCCACAAGGAACGAATAAGAATGGGGAACATCTGCTGATCCTAGAATGTTTTATTATGAGAAAGCAGATGTCCTTCTGATACAGAGAGCAATGGCCAAAATTACACAACCTGTCGAGTTCTCTTTCAGAGCTTTTGCTAGAGTAAGTTTTCAAAGGTCTTACTTGTACGAAAGATCTTTGTATTCAAATTTTTGAGAGAACTGTGGGTGCTTATTTGTAGCAAAAAAGTTTTGAAACTTCTCGATTGTTAAGGTAATTCTCTGAAGTTCACATTTTTGTGGGAGTTGTAGGTATTAAATTTTTTTTTTTTGTAAAAATTGTGGCCATTAATTTGAAGTGGAAAATTTCTGAAATATTTCGTGCATCGCTTTTCCTATGAAGGAGAATGAATATCAAAATTTTACCCTATGTGCATTATAAAGAGCAATTCGGAAAGATTTTCCAATTTGGTGGATACTGCGTGGGGAATAAAACAAGGAACATTCTGGAAGAAAATGGCTAATCCAATGCTGAAATGAAGGAAACTGACTAGAAGCCTATGAATAATGAGCCAGCTGATTCCTAGTTATAATCAGCTGATAGGCAGACCTATGAAGCCATATTTTGCAGCTTTTTTTTCTAGAAATTATGCAGTAAATTCTTCGTCTAGTTGAATACAAACAATATCGAGCAAGTACGGCAGTTTTTGCTCCATGAAAAAATTTAACAATTAATTTTATTGAGTTATTCGACTTTCACCTTGTTTCAAATGTGATACACGATCTTAAAAACGTTTCTGGACACTTCATTCCAGAATTTTCTGACGTTGTGAAAATAGAGAACAAGTTCAGAAGTGAATTTCTCGCTAGAGTGGTAGGCTTTCTGGGATCCTAGACTTTCTGGAGCAGGGGCTATCAACATGTAGCAGGTTCTTCTACGCGTTGAATATAAGAGCAAAGTGTTCGATGTACGCACAATTTATGAATTATTTCATAAATCAAGGGTAACTGGACCAGCGGATTTCTCTACCTAGAATTACCTACTACTCTTGTACCAGAGGAGATCCAGACGATATAATAGTCTCTGGTCGCAAAACATGAGCATAAGCACTGTATCTTTCACTTCTGGTTCAGGAAATCCAGAAAACTCCACCTTGCTGCAGAAAAAAACGTGACCGTTGTCATGACAGAAAATCAAGCGAAACATTTTTAGCCAAGCATTTTATACAAGTATGAAAGGTACTAGTAATTGGGATCCGACAGCTTTACAATGAAGCTTCGCTCTATATTGTTTATTTATTTGTTTATTTGAATGCACGCTAACGTGTGTCATACAAGTTCAGCAGAAAAAGGGACCAGCCAAAATCAGAACATTCGTAAGATTTTCCAATCGAAAAGGGAGGAGAGAATCTGTAGGGAATGAAAGAGAAATCAAATTATATTATTGCGTTTGTGCTGCTTCTCCACGAAATTATATAACGGTATGTCCTGACCCATCGTAACAAATGAATAAATAAGTAAATAAAATAAGGTGTACGTACAATAATCCCCACGTTCTCTCCTTACAAATATGGAAGCGTGCGTTTTATATGGGTAGAGGAGGAAATCCGCATAGAATAGTCATCAAAACAATTCAAAATGATCTCCTGAATTGCTTTGCATACAGACGTCTAGCCACGAGGCTGCTGCAGACATCGGTCATCAAAAACTCGATTTCCCGTTGTTCAACTCACTTTGTTTCGATTCTTCAAACAAAAAAGCCAACCATCACCCGGAAAAAATAGACAACCCATTAAAGAGGCAAAATCCGTGCCCAGCTCGCTTGTTTTGTCAAACTCAGCCCAGGAAATTGCATAAAAAGAATTACGTCAGTACGTCTATCTACTAAAACAAAACATCTGCAAATCTCGTTTAAATACACCGCCTCCAAAAAGGGTTAGGAAAAGAAAGCACTCTCGTTGTTCTCCCCAGGATTCATCAGATGGCCGTAGTGAATTTAATTTACGCTCTGTGTACGTGAAGCGACGCAATGAAATCCGCTGATGCTGCACGGATAGTGCAGTATCGGGCGGGTAATTTCCGACTATCTGGAAAACCCCGGAGCAATACGGATCTTTATGCAGTAGCTGCACTGCGCAGACGTCGACAACAACATGTTCGAGCAGCTTGGAGATGGATAAAAATAGCCGAAATGGGAAGAAAATCAACTTTGAAACAATGACTGTCACAGGAGTAGCAGGTATGGGACAGATTTAGACGATACAGCGTTCATATTATGTATATTTGTTAGGAAATGGCTAACATCTCCTCATAAAACTAGCGATAATCAGGTAGGGATAGGTGCCAGCAGGTCTTCACATAAGGGAGAGGCCCTGATTATCTGCAGGATGGCACTTGAATATTGCCCCAGTACAAGAAAAGAGCACAAAAAAGGAAAATAAAGGATAGAAGTGAGCTTCTCCCAATGCGGAACATGAAAGGTGACAATGGTGGGCAGGGAATAGCCGAGGAAAGAACCGCTTAATGTTTGGTCGTGGATGAAAGCTATCTGACGCAAACATTCATGAAATCAGAGCTGCCTAGAAGATACGACAGCTGATCCATGACGGCATCAACAGCGAGGATCCAGGAGTCTGAAACGTCATGGACATCGCAAACATGAAGTATATCAATTAGACTATTAATATTATGTGACGTTTTTCTTTCAAAGGAGTATAAAAATTTATAAAGAATTATTGCCCATTTGCCCGTTTCGTTCCCTGTCCATATAAATAGGCTAAAAGTATAGATCCTCCAGGGAACTCGTCAGTACGGCGAGGAGGACCTATAAAGGGTGGCTGAAAAGTATTGGCGCGCGCAAAAACGCTATATTCTTGAAAGTAAACGCTCAGGGATGGCATTTTTTTGTCACAGTGAGACAGAAATGTTCCATATAACTCTACATAAACGAATTGCTCGAAATGTTTACAGCTGATTCCCATACAAGCTTCAAAGGTGCGATTGCGAAAATGGAGATGCGCCGCAGCTCACCCTGACCTGATTCGTCCCTATCTCTATGAGTTCATACGGTCCAAGATGGGAAATTCCCTACTTGAAGACTTTTCATCGAAGTTGCGCTAAGCAGAGAACTTGAGCCGGCCACGATCCGTATTGATCCAAGACTTTTATCCTTCAATTAAGAGGATAAAGGCACACGGGTGTCAGAGAAAGTCATTGTCGATTTTCTCCACGTGCAGGAATGCTACCCTGTTGGAAGACAGTATTATATGTGGTTATTTTGCTTATATGGGACCAACATACTAATCAAAATCCCATCTCCGCATACAACAACTTCAAATAAATATTACTTTTGAAAAACGCGCCAATACTTTTCAACCACCCTGTATATTGTATATTTACACCGATAATTTTTGTAATGGTTACCGATATGGACCACATAATAGGGTAAGAGAAATGAGAAGCTCTAGCTATTGAGTGATAGTCAACAGTAATCTTGAATTGATAAACATCTGCTACCTAAAATAAAGTCCGGCTTATTCCTTTTGTTACTTCTCCACTTCTGTGTTGACGGTTGAGGTCGGTTGAAATGTTGAAGAAGCAAGGAAGGGTATGTATTCGTCTTTTTTGAGAAATGGAGGAGCTCTATGGATCGGAGAACTATAGGACCAGATCGGATAGATGCTCTCCACATGCACCGATGCTACAAACAACACAATGTTCAACTAATGTAGTGACGATGGTTATGGTAGATTATTGTATAGGTAAACGCCTCGGAATGAGTGAAGGTGTAGCTTCTTTAAGGCACCTCCAAAGAGGAGTTCACCTCGGGACACGGGAAATGGAAAACAGAGCGATCTACAATCGGTCACAATTCTGAATCCGATATGGAAGTATTTTCAAGCCTCGCAGAGCATGGAAACTGTATGATCAGAGATCTGCATCGCAAAAACGCTGACAACAGCTGGCTGTTAAATCTGTCAGGAACTCAAAAAATGCTCCAGAACAATTTGTAATGCGATACTACTCGAAGAATCATCAATAATTCAGCGTGAATAGAGTAAATAGTAGATCCGTGAAGAATTCCGAGATAACTAGGAATTGGGCATTGTCATCGGTCAGAACGTGAGAAGAGCTGCTGAAAACTCCCTCTCCCTCCACCTCAAAATACAGTTAGTTTTTTTTTTCTTCTTCTTGGAAAAAGAACAGATTTTGCCGCAATTTTTACTGCAGCGGCTTGTAATGGCTAGGCGACTTGGTGAATACTATTACAAAAACAGCAAACAAGATACCCAAAAATATCGACCTCACTTTCGATGGTCACAGCAGCTGACCGAGCCCTTCACAGATTCATGACTTTTCTGCTTTTATGACATAACGAAAAAACCAACTGCGCATAATATCAACTGTCAGCGGCTTTCGTCAAGTATGTGAGGAGGAACTTTGCAAATGTCTCTATTCATCGGATACTCTGCAAAGGCAAAATAATCAAATCATGGTTGCTGCTGCAGAGAAGCCGCCTGAAAAACTCTAGACACGGAAGGAAAGAGGAAACGTCATTTGAGGTCGAGTCATCTCTGCCGAAATTCTGGCGATAATGTGGTGAAAGCGCTGCAGTTTAGTACTAGGCAAAAGCGAGAGTTATAGTTCCGCTAAAATACCCACACAATAGCCAGAACATGGTGAGGAAATGTTCCTCCACCTCATCCAATCCAATTATTAATAAATTGAATGAAATGAATTAGTCTGAGAATTTTCTTGATATGTTAAGAGTGCTGGGCAATCCTCTCCGCGACGACGACTACGTATGTAAGCACCACCCGCCGCATCTCGGGGGTTTCGGCAATCTTGCCTCCTCAGTAAGACCTTTACTGCTTCTGCCTCGCAAGCGTAATAGCGTGCGCTTCACCCATACTTCGCTGCAATACATCTACCTCGTCTTCAGCAATAGCTCAGAGACGGTCAATAGCTCAGAGCTAACCGATATTCAATTTTTTGTGAGAACAAGTCAATACCGCGTGGCCATCCGTTTAAGGGTGGAAAGGAGAGCAATGCAATTAACTACAATGGTGATCACCTGTTAAGTTGTGAATTTAGAAGATTAACTTTACCTTACAAAGTCGCTGTGCACTACATATGTCAAACTCCGGTCAATCTTTTGGACTGGTCCAAAAGTATTGCTCCAACACTTATTTTTCCATCCAAGATTTCTCAGCTTGAAAATTTTGCAGACCAGGTTCCATCCATATACAACAATGTTATGATAGACTCCAAGTACAAAACACAAACAGAAAGGATGAATGTCTCGCAATCACAAAAGAGCTAGCATCAGATCTTGATCTTTGTCAGTTCGATCCTAACGCGATTAACCCAGTTACTTCTCACTTGCCATCTGTATGCGCTACTAACCGGCGGTAACATGCTTGCAGTACAGCCACCGAAGGTTTGAGTTAGTTCCTCGCGTAATTTCTGCCGATTGAAGAATAAGATTTCGAGCTTTCGACTAGACTTGCCGATGCACTTGGTCTCGTAGATCCTTCAAACTGTCCAGGCCATTGTAGGCCCTGAGGAATGCGAGTTAGCCGAACGTTGGCCGAACAATAAAGATCATACCATTCTCGGGTGTCGTCAAACAAAGAAATCTTTAAGAATGTTATGATACTTTGGAGTAAAAAAGGTGTAAAATTTGGTGCAAGACTTCCGGACCCACTTTATATTGAAAATACACATTGGACCAAGACCACACATTGGCGGGTGATTACCTTATACACCCATAGCATGATATAGTTTCCAAGAAAATAGAATTGAACAGACTCTAGAACAACTTTAACCCAGATTACCTCGAGGCTTACTCATGTGGATTCTTTCACTTCTACTAAATTGGACGCTAGGTTACCCATGAGGAAGTGCTGCAGTGTTTTTAGATAAGTTCGTGCATTGTTACCAAAAAGCTACTAGTCATGGGCAAGAATAACTAGCAATTATACGGCATAATCCCTTGATCCACCCCGGGCGAGTTAAGGAATTGAGCGGTGAAGTGAACCTTGGCCGTAGGGAGCGATATGCGGCCTCAACGCCGGTCCGTGAGAACTGGACCCGCCTCCAGAAATTTGGCCAAGAAATGGATACCGAAGGGCAAACAAAGGCGTTTCTCCCAGGAATGAGGCAATTCATAACGAACTTCGTTAAAAACCAGAAATCGCAGAAACAAATGAAATATCTTTTCTATTCCAAGCATGGATAATGTTTCATCAAAGATTTACGACTTAATCCACGGATTTTGGGTGAATCCTCGAATTTTCTATCAAAGTTTCTGCTTTACAGCTTATAAAACGCAGCAAAACGCCTACACAAGCGAGCAGCACGACCGACTTCAAGGGTCCTTCTCTACGGGAGCACGAAAAGCGGCTGCTACTAATGGAATAACGTGTGACGTTCAAGGAGTTCCCACAGAATCGGCGAAGCTCAAGTGCCCTGAGGGAGCGATGAGGGAAATGCTGATGACAGAACAGCCAATATGGTGTGGATTATAGGACGCAAAAATGAGTGGCCGTCATTTGATCCTTCAGGAGAATTCGGGAACATCAGCGAGAAATCGGACACTGACGGATTAGTGCATCGAACCTTTTTGGCTAGCTGACGAACTACTGCTCACAACGAGGAGTTTGAAAGAAAAAATCTCAAATTACCAGTGTGCAGCTGCTGCGTACAGTTCTTGTGCACTATGATTTGCTCGGAAACTTGCAAGCAACAAACAACGAGGGAGAGGTGGTCAGCTAGAGGAGTAATCACTCATACAGACGGACAGACAGACTGGTGTACGTATGGATAAACGAGAGGGTGGGACGGTAAAATATTGTGGGCAAATTGTTCCCCACAGAAAATATCGGAAAAACGGACAGACGAATGATTGTGAAAAAATAAAAAGGGAGAAAGGTAGGAATTGTACTGAAAGATCGATGGGGAAAAAGGGCAGGACGCTGATAGATAGACACCTCCAGAACCTAATCCTTCAAGAAAAAAAGAGAATAAGAACATGGCTCCACACGGACAATGGAGGACAGGGAATGAGAGAAAAAAAAAGCAACAGGAGGGAAGAAAGAGAGATTCAAAGTAGGAGAGCCAATAGATGGAAACTCTTAAGTGTTAGGAACATTCACAGACACTGACAGGAAGATATAATAAGAGGAAAATGAAAAAGGAGATGAAAAAAAGTGAAGTAAAAAAAGCAAAGTAATTAACTGACTGTGTGGAAAATTGAGTGACCAAATGAATGGCTGAATGAATGAATGAATGAATGAATGAATGAATGAATGAATGAATGGGATGAATGAATGAATGAATGGATGAATGAATGAATGAATGAATGAATGAATGAATGAATGAATGAATGAGTGAATGGAGTGAATGGAGTGAATGAATGAATGAATGAATGAATGAATGAATGAATGATTGGGATGAATGAATAAATGAATGAACCAATGAATGAATGAATGAATGAATGAATGAATGAATGGGATGAATGAATGAATGAATGGATGAATGAATGAATGAATGAATGAATGAATGAATGAATGAATGAATGAGTGAATGGAGTGAATGGAGTGAATGAATGAATGAATGAATGAATGAATGAATGAATGATTGGGATGAATGAATAAATGAATGAACCAATGAATGAATGAATGAATGAATGAATGAATGAATGAATGAATGGATGAATGAATGAATGAATGAATGGAGGACACAGAACTTTAAATGCTTCAGACAGGTAAAAAATGTGGCAGTGGCGGATGCAGAGAATATTTTCGAAAATACTTTACAAAACGAACAAAACTTTGTATTAGTATATTTTTGATTGTTTATTTCCATTATTACTTTTTTAAACAATTTTTATCAAAATTTTATCATTATAATTACTATTTTTATTGATTTTATTTCACTTCCGCCCACTTTCTGCGTCCGCCGACAGTAGGAGAAGCCTTACTAAGTATTTACCTTTACATAGTTACGGTACAACACGTTTTAAATGCCACGATACCGTATCAAATGTATCGAATTTCCAGGTAATTTAACCTGTTAGAAAGATCGCATGCACCTGAAGTACAAGTATTATGAATGACACTCTATCTCAAGTGGTTCATGATGACAGACACTTTAGATTACTGTACAAGGGGTGCTAGATGTATAGCTCCCTCAAATTCCTCATTTCTGGAAAAGTGGGAGGAGCCAAAAACTGCCAATAAAAAGATCACTCCAAATTATTAATGGATTAGATGTAAATAAAGAAAAGGAAAAAAGGAAAGTTCCACGAGACACCTTCACCGGAAAAGAAAAACAGCTTCTGCTTGTGCCTCAATCGATTTTCATGGATACTATCGTCATAATCGGCTCGGAAGGGGTTTAAATCCGGATAATGTGACAATCCACTGGATAATCAAACAACAGGAGAAGTTTTCCTGAAATTCGGAGCCATGGAATAGAAGGAAGGAAAGATCTTTACTAGAGAAGTATACAGTTTCACAATCATGATTGCGTTCCAATTATGGCGTATTTTGCTTCTTGGAAAACCTTTTTTAATATCACAAGAGCCTAGGACTTGATCTTCATAGGAGGAAAAAGCAAATTAAGAACATTTTTCTGAACACTATGATCAAATGAACATTTATTTTTTATTTATTTATTTATTTACTTAATTATTTATTTATTTATTCGTTTTTTTTTGTTTTTTTTTCATTTGAATAAGAACATAGGCATAAAACAGTTTTGAAGTGACACATGGGGCAGTGACGCAGTAGCACAGCTGGCCGACGCGTGGCGTCGCAGCCGTAATTGCAGACAAAGTCACAGACGCACTCTCTGAACGACCCGACTATGAATATTCCACCGCTGTGGACTAATAATGCTAAGACCTACTATCTATAGCATGTCTAACATGGAACTGTGCTTCTATGAAGATATATGAGCACTCTAGGAAAACGACTCTACAATATTACTTGACTACAACATTAGGATTATGTCGTATGCCCCATGGTAGACGTCTGTGAGGTAAATGCTCCTTGATAGACTGTACGTCAGAGGTTAGACGACTTAGAAAAGTACAAAATTGTGTAGGCCAGATACTGTACTCGGCTACGTATCAACGACAAAAGATTCTCAGTAAATCAGAAGTAGAGATGAGGAGAAGCATTAGAGCTTAATTACGACAGGATCTTGAGCCTTATTTAGTGGATCTAAGGTTACGCACGTTAAAAGCTACGGACGGACGCACAGGCAACGTATGGACGCATTCTGGGAAAACAGTTTTGTCTCGCATAAACCGTGTTTTTTTTCCTCCGGAAAGTTCCGTACAGGAGTTTGTTCAACTTTGAAATGAACAGAAAATGAGAAAGAGGGCCAGTCAAGAAGCTGCAACTACGCCCTCTTCTCCTTGCCACGCCCACTCGGCATGGCTTCTATGACGAGTTTGGGTAATGGCTTCACATATATGGCATAAATGACAATATGTGAAGCCTAACGACCTAAGTGTGTGAGCACAGAATCGATAAGCAAAGGACAACTGCTCCCGAGCTATGTAACTAAGGGATAAAAACAATATCATTATATAATATTTATACAGAAAAAACCTTACATGCTGACTTGTGGTCCCCGTCCCCGACCAGAGCAGGAGAACAAAGTCCTGGTCGAGCCCAGATATTCAACAGACCAGGAGCAGACGTGGTTTTCCGTCAGCTGGCCCATTATCACGTCAACCCCTCCCCCCACCAACTCAATGCACCTAAGGTACAAATACGGGCGTTGTCATCCAGGCCGGGTGAATGGATATTTGACATTTCACTCAATCCTAGATTCTCCGAATCACTAATCAAAAGCCACAGAAGGATTCGGGTATTTTTTATCCTGGCGGATAAATTTGGACAGATGGATACGTTGATTTGATTTAGAGACACTGTTGTCCGATCAAGCTTTATTCAGGGAAAAAGATTTCACGGAGTGACGTCTACCAAAGCGTTTCACGACAGGTTATTTTTATCCAGTAACGAACGGAAGTGGATCAACTCTTATCGTCTCTTCACGATGTGTAACATCCACGCCGAAGAGCGAAAAAATTAACGAGATTTTGAAAAATTTAGATCAGAATATGTGATACAGGATTAACGAGCGGATAAAGGCTGTAGGAGTGGGTACGTGACCGCATCAGCCCCTCCTCCACCACCAGCTGGTTAGATGTGGCGGAAATAGGCGGTGGAAATAACGCTTTCTTTTTCCGATACATCGCAGGTCACTTGTCACAATTCAGCATCATTTTGCTGTAAAACTGCGACTATAATAGTAGTTTCAAGAAAAGAGATACTGATCATTTCTTTATTTATTTATTTATTTAATTATTGATTTATTTAAAACACCATGGGAGTGCCATTATCAAGATGAAACCGCCTAGCCACATTATGCATGGATTTAATGATAAAAAAAAACATGCAGGCCAATCAAGGCCCTAAATTAATTAGAGATGGAAAAATAGATGCAATATGAGAATAGAAAAATTCTGGAAATTTCACCTTGTACAGCGGGTGTCGATGGAGGTGACCTTTCCTCAGCCTCGGAAAGCACGCTGCGCGACCGCGTCGCTCGGGCAGGGGCCCTCTGCGGGTTAATAAACTATGCGGTTTCCTCTGTGGTTAGTTAGTCTCAAGAAAACCCAGATTTGCCACAGCATCGACGATTCCAGCGTGAGCAACGCGGTCGCGTCGCGTGCTTTTCGAGGGCGCGGTAAGAGATCGCCATCAGCGCTCACTGTACCCTCTGATGCATTTCAACTTGGAAAAATGACACTTAGAAATTTCCACACCAACCTGCAAATGTTCCTCAAAATTTTTGCATTCTTTGAGGCTCAAGCATATTCCGAAAATATCCACAAATGTCATGGACCAACCCATTGCAAGTGACATGGTCAAATCAAATAAGATTTTCGCTTTAAATAGCCACCATACCGTAATCCCTCCAAAAACATCGCACTCGATCGCTCAGATTTCGCCCACCACGAAAGCCGAGTGAAAAATCGCAATTTAGCAAGATTCTGGACAACTGCCACACACCATCGCTCGAACCTGTCATCTCTACGTCTATCACGAAATAACACAAGCTGACATGATATGACGTTGAACAAGCGGAACGACGTGAAATGAAGTGGAAATCGTCAGTGACAAGATGGGTGGGTAATAAATCTGTCGGCGCTCGGCAAATGGGGTGCTGGAAGAGCACAAGAAGCGGTGGAGAAGAAAAACATGGAAAATAAACGAAGGGAAGAAAGTCGCCACAAAGCAAACCTTAGGTTACGTGCAGTGGATTACAAGAGAACAGTGGTGGTAGCAACATCGAAAGGACATTTATCATCGATTGTTTTTATACACGGAAGAGACCAAAGGCCTATGGATTCGAGGAAAACATGTACTTGGTGACTGATGAAATTGCAAGTAAAAGGTTAAGCGATTGGGGCCCTTCAGTGGCGGACGCAGGGG
>JARK01001442.1:337416-378433 GCA_000688135.1 Ancylostoma ceylanicum | reverse complement strand
CCCCCCCCTCCCGCCCACTTTCTGCGTCCGCCACTGGTGTATGATACCTTTACAGTCGCACCAAATACTGATCATAACCTCCAGAGGGTGAAGACCTGCCTTTGGTTGCGGCTCATGCTGCTCATCCTTGTCAACCCAAGGTGGACTGCGCATTATGTTGACGTACAGACACCACTTCTCATCTGTTGTGAATATGGGCTTCATCCAGTTTTTTATGCGTCTGTACGAGGGCAATCCAGTAGCCACCTTGGCACGTCGCGGGAGATCGCTTTACATCAAATCATCATCACACACTGTGATAACTTTTGTACCTTTCCTAACTGACGCAGGTGATCGACGATAGTGGTAAAGTGAACATTTAAGACTTGCGTCCTTCCACACATAGTTTGCCATGGATCTGAATCTACCAGCTGCCGCAATCGACAATTGTCGACTGCGGATTCGCGTCTCGACCATGAGGAAACATTAGGGTTGAAGTCGCTAGCACGAAACGTCTGGACCGATCCTGTGCAGGGCGTTCGGCCACTGTACCGTCCCCAAATACAGCGTTTATACGGCGACTGGATGCGATTACTGATTCACCAGATTTGAAGCCGTATACTAGAAGACCGCAAAAGTACTGTTTTGAAAAATCCACCTCCCTGGTTGGGGTTGTGCAGGAGTTTACAGTGAGTGATACCAATGAACTTGTACATACCTAACCTCCTTATATATACAAAATATAGGTCACTGCAAGGCAACGTGTGGTTGAAAAAAGCACACTTTTGAAAACCGCGAGAACTTTCCCTACAACCTAATACATGGAATTGGCGAGTGGCAAGTACGCTATCCGGCAACGCAGAATTGCACAAATTCTGCCTTCCACAGCAGTCTCGTCATTTTGCCAACAAAGAAAGTTAGAAAAGAAAGACGCAAACGAGCTTTTTTCTTTCGGCTGCTCAAAAAAATGGAGGAAAAATGACGACGCTCCCTTTCTAATGAGCACAAATGCAAAAGCTGCTTACAATCAGAACAAGGAAAAGGAAGTAAAAGTTTAAATGGAGCGAAACAACCCGAGAAATCCACGAAATTATGCTTTTCCGTATCCTTGACATTGACGGGTCCCACCAAGCGGAGGACAGTCTGTGTTTATACTTCATCGCTGCGTAACAGTCGCACACAAAATATTCAAAGGGGGCTGATCTTAGGTGAAAGTATGGCCGCGACGCTATTTCGTGTGATAAAGTATAGACGCAGAGATGCCATCGTGAAAAAATCCAAGAGATTACGTCCCGGAAAATCCTCGTTCGTCTCAATCAGGGTATAAACTAAACGACTGAACAAATAATAACCAAAATATCAGGAAACAGCAAAAGAACAAAGAATTTCAGCCCCGTTCGGCCTCTTGAACTTCAGGAAAAACGCCTACTACGAATCTGTCATGTCGAATCAGCTTACGACATCAGCTGAGCGCACTAGGGAGAAAAGCCGAGCAGCAGAACATCGAACATCTCCACAAAGAAAGGACGTCATTGATTCACTAAATGCCGTTACGGCATGAGACGCGACCTAAAGAGAGCAATCAGGACGTCGGCAATATTCGTCGCCGTAACAAGATGATCATTCCGTCTGATGAACGAAGTTCGACTAGCACGAAGAGCACGTCAAGTAGGAATAGTTCCTTGTACTTCATGTTGCAGAATAAAGCAAACTAATTACAATAAATCAAATATGTATATCTGGTTTTAGAGACGAAATTTTTTATCAAAATTGATATAAATATTACGCTTCGAAAGCAAGAATTGTAATAATTGCAAAAAAAACTTAGTTTCCGTAAACATCAATACTTTTGAGCACATGATAGATAAATTCTTGCAACGATGACATCCCGATTGGTAATGGTATTTGCTTCTCTTTTCTTGTAGCCTGCTTGTTGTTCTAATCGTTTGATTTGTAATCTGAAGGCATATTTATACGTTTTACATTGTTTTGTCAAAGGCAGTGATTGTGTTCTTTCCCCGACATGAGCTCGCTCGTGTAATAAATATGTAAATAATTGTCGCTTATGTTTATGCATATGATATCGAATAAAAATCGAATAAGTTATTAACTATGTTCGAGCTAACAATTTAGAACTGACATCCAGAAATTTAACATTCTGAGAACAAAAGATTCTACAGCCCTTCTTTTTTTTCTTCCAGTGAGCGTATTCATAAACGTTCCCAGGAGGGTTTTAAGCTTCCCGTACTGCTAGACTGGAAGAGTTTCCCAACCTGAAGATTACCTATCGTGCTACCTCTACCACAACCTACATTAGCTGACTAAAAAGAGTCGCTCTAGCACAGTGTACCCTTTTCAGCTTCGAAATTGGTACACCTCAAAAGTGAGGGTAGATCACAAACTGCACGAATCCGTTGATGAGTACGGGCTCAGAGCCGCGGGATCCTTGCTCTTCTAAACATTCCCTTCATGGAGTTATTCAGAATAGAATACTCCAATATCCAATATGTCCATGACTTTGTTCGGTCAGCACTACAATGAAAAGAGAGGGGGGAGAGAAGCGGGAAGAGAAGAAAGAAAATGGAATTTTCCAGAAAATGACCTGTCGAGATTCTGAAGAAACAATCTTTTTGTGAACATTTGTGAGCGGAAGCAATGAAAATTTAATTAGAATGTAGCATTGAAGCAAGAAGTTGAATCATGCCGATGCAAAATTTTCGCCTCTTTCACGAAGAAGAAATTCGTAAAATTTCTCGAGTTACGCCATAAACGAATGTTGCTGAGCTAGTGTCCTCGTCTCCCAGACCTCACTGAAATCAAAGTAATCTCACGCGAAGTACTCAAGAATCTTTTTTCCCACACTTTTCTTCACTTCGCGGACATTCCTTTTTATCATGAGAAAGACAACGCCAATCCAATGTAACGCATGTCATCCAATTTCATTCAAAGGCATTTCACTCGAACAATCCATCCTTGCGAGACATTTGACTCGTCAAATGGCAACACTTTTTACTTATCCATTCGCATTTATGTCACTCAGTAGCTCCCTTTAAGAGAGAAATTGTAGTTCCCTGGGGCACCGCTTGACATCAAGGAAATTCTGTGAGAGGTTTCAGTTATTCCTTACGAACTCTTAAATTATCCGCCATTGGAATTTTATCAAAAAGTCCAAACATAACACAGTTTTTTCCCAGGAAAAATAACTGATGAGCACATGTTTCCGAATATATCAAAGAAAAATGTCAACGAGCATAGACGTCGCTTGATAAGACTAAAAAGTATTTATTTATCAAGGGAACAAGCTCCAAATCTTCTTTGGGGTAGGGATTAGCCAAAGTGATCTCTGAGACGATCTCTACTGTATAATCGGATCTTCTTTTTACAGAAGCCGCACACCCACAAAAGCATCTCCTTATTTTCGCTCACAGAGAGTACCTACAGAAATCTTAGCCCTTGAGATCTTGAGTTTTAGGGCTTGGCAGACGTAGCACTAATATTTAAGGTAAAGTAGTGCAAATCTGGCCGGAAAGCCATGAAAAGGGGTAGTTCCTCGCATGTGAACGTGTGCACCATACTGTTGTAGGTCCCGCCACGAAGAGCCTGTATACGTTAGCTGGCGTGTCGTTTGGCCTAAATGCCACGTCAACGAGTGTGATAAAGGAATAAACTGCAATATCTTTTGCCACATTCGCGAACTTACGCTCTCGGCACGGTACGGCACGAGGGACACTAACGGCATCTTGAGCGGGCTTTGTGAACAACCGGTTGTGCACGCGGTCAAACGCGTCGCACCATAAGTGCCAACAGGTTGAGCACATCGTCGCGAATGTGTTAATAGGGGTGATAATTCTTCAATTCTTATGTTCTCCTCAGTGCTGAGATGCACTACTGACCGACCACTCGAATCAGAAAATACCTCAAAAGCGAAGTTCTCTGCGGGTGCAGCCTTGAATTTTTCAATTTTCTTTTTCCAAAAAAGAGGTATTCGATAGAAGCCGAGCTTCAGAGGAACAAAATGCTGCTAGCTTTCTAGACATTCCCTTTATTGAAAATAACTATGCACGGGGTGACCGAAAGTCGCGCGGACCCTATTTGAGTAAGATTTTTGTATTTTTTTATCCAAATTTTTTTCTCATCAGCTACCTTATGTTGGCGTTTCATGTCACTATTAACTCGCACTACACCAATGAGTGGACTTTCGAACCAAAAATATGCTTGTCCCAGAATTTAAGCTACCTTCAACTCGAGGAATAGTCCTAATGTTAGAATTTTAATTAAACGGGCAATTTATGGCAACCCATCATGATATTTTTGAAAAAAAATTATAGAGGAGCAAAGGTCCAGGATTTTCTCAGCACTTGAATATACCTAGTGACCCGCGATTATGCTTTTTGAGAAACTATAAGTGAAACTGCACTTGCTACAGAAACGTGGACAGAAAAACAAGGAAATAATATCCCGAACAAGAACAACATAGCACGAATGTGCATGCTTATAGAGCTGCACAAGAAGCCCAACGAGCATTTGTAGCCTACAACAATAGAAGCCGTACGTTTCCTTTACACCACATGCATTCAGAAAGTATTTAGAATCGAAGGAAAGAAAAGAAGTAGGAATAACAGGGCGATGGAGAGATACGCTTGGAGAAGAGGGCGCGGTAAAGCCCCGCTATTGGTGGTTCCAAGCAATCGGCCAATCGCGGAGCTTGGCCACGCCCCTCTCTCCTGGTGTACAGCTCTACACCTGTATATCACGGGTAGAGTTACTTCTAACCAAATCCCTGGAGAGTACATTGATTCTTTACCACTGGATTGCGATGAGCACTAACTGGCAAACGCTGTGCTGGAACTTTCGCACCCACCTCACGCTCTATGGCTAAATAGAGCTGGGAATCTGATGGGGTACTTGATACCTCCGAGCAGAAGTCAGACCGTGAAACCCTATCCTTATCCACGAGTGCTTTTCAGGATGCTGTGAAAGCTCTCGGGAAAATCCTGGAAGTCATAGACGGCTCAGCTGACATAACACATCACATCTTCCCAGTGAGGGGCAGAAATCTAGAGAATATAAAAACATTTACCGTGTTAGTTGATCTAAGCAGAGCATAGGATCTGATTAGGTTAGGCAGGCAGGAAGAAAATCCTCTGCAGAAATAACTTCGTGAGGAAAACAACCACAAGGAAGGGAAGTCATAAATCAAAAATCAAAACGAAACATAAACAGGAAAACGTACAGGAGGGCAGGGAAGTGTTATTTGAAAACCTCTCCTTATGCGCAGGTGACGCCTGTCCGCCAACCTAATTCAGGATGTACAATGGATAGCCTTGACGATTCACCCGATATTAATCTCGGAATAGATCCGTGATGTTCGACAAACACTTGCGCAGAAGATGAAGTAATGTTAAGGTAACGCTTTAAGGCAAAGTAGCCCTGACGAACACATACATAGGTCAAGTTTCCAGCGAATCGCTCTTTAGCCAGTATGGTAAAGAGAATCGCTACCATTAGTTCTCCACCAATGAAAGGAAGTTTACATGTAAGTATAAGGAATATGATGAGAATTCTATCCGGCATCCTGCTGGATAGAAAGAATGACTGTCAATGAGCTGAGAAATGACTGACAGGTGGTTCAACTCAATGATCGGACAAGATATCGTTGATGTAATAGATGGATCTGATCACTGAGCCTTACACTAAGTCAACATTGGCACCTTCGAAAAAATGCCCACTCGCTTCATAAAAATAAGCCCAGTGGTTATCAACTCGCACCAAAGAAGTTGCGTTGAGCCTCAGAGCAACGCATGGATGTTTCTAAAGATCTATACTCACAGTGGAACTTTGAGATCAATTCCGAAATTTCATGGAGAAGAACTGCAATTCTGAAGTTTGACCGAGAAGAACAGGATTCAAGGATTAGGGTTACACCAGCATTACACAGAAAGTGGAATAATGCTTTTAGAAGATTGTTGCTTTCCTGCACATAAGAAACATAAGTTCTCTAATGCTTGGATGCATCATCGAGTTTACCAAGGGTAAGCGCGTTGATACCCGTGCTCATGATGGGAAACTTGGGTAGCGCTACTTGGGTAAACTCAGTGATGCATGTGGCCCCAGCAAGAATGAGTTCAAGCGGAAAAAGCATTGCTAAAGACAAACAACTACATACATATATCACAGTCTGGACGGAAAACTCGTACACCGCTCCAGGAGCTCGTGGACTCTGGGGTTTTTTTTTAATACTTATTTCTTCATGAAACATGATAGGCCATGATGTGGCCCTCCATAAAAACGGTGAAATGAGGAAGGGAAGAACACAGGAAATAGAGATCATAGGAAGCTCAAGCAGGCATGAAAATTACATTTTCCAGCAGGAACGTATGATTTCCCTAAATCTGCCTTAGCGAATCACAGCAGGATCCTACTAGATGAGTACGAAACTCGCTTCCTTCGTGGGAGAGTGTAAATCACCCCAGTGATGCTTTAGAATGGCACAAAGAATACAGCGGTACTGCTAATTTCGCGACTTCATGTGGTATCACCATTTTCCCGCTATCCACATTGTTTGCATGGTTTTTTCTTCGAAAAATAGCTTCTATCCACAAGTCAACAAGAGCAATATTTCAATTGAAATCTCCTAATTTGCATGGCTAATATTCCTGGATCGATGCCGAGCCGTCATCCTCTTTAATGACGTTGCTTCCTAAGACAGCTAAATTTGCCCCTTCAGAGTATGGGAATGATATCAATTTCAGGAAAGGCTTTCCCAGTAAATCAAATTTTCTCAATGAGATCAGCAGCAGCGAAAATGAACAGTGTTAAGAGAATAGGATTTAGTGGAATAGACGAATTCTATGAAACTAGAGATAGTGAAGCCTGTTCCACCCGGAAATTTCAAGCCTTTCCCGTGATACTGGTCAAAAAACTCCAACCCCGTGAAAACAACTAGAATAAATAACATCTAACTAATCCAGAAGAACACCCGAGCTAATCCCTCTTAAAGCCCTACCCCGAAGCCTAACAAGAGAACAAGGCTGAAATCGCACTTTAGGTCATCGAACACCTCCACTCCTTAAGACATTTTTTCATGGAAGTCTCAGCGTGCGTGTAGCGCGACACTTGGCCCAACAATAGGCACTGCTTCTGGATAGCACCTCTTGGGAGGTTCGCCTTGGCGCCTAATCCATGGAGCAAACATCAGAGGTTCTTGTATGAATTTTCATGGGAAAATAGAATTCTATGGGCTGATTCTGAGAGGGGTAATATTCCTGCGAGCCTCTGGAATTAAATATTCGTAGTCATATCGCCAATTCCAGAACATTTTCCTGGCATTCATACGTATGAAATAAGACGGTCAAGTTCTCTCGACCTTTAAGGAGGATATCAAATTAAATTGCTTCTGATACGTGTCTCTGTCTGAGGGCACTAGGAATGAAGAACAGGACATTTTTGGCCGAGTTTTCAGGCCATCAAAGCTGTGATTTTTGCCGTCACTCACAGGATAACCCATGGTGGAAAGAGAAGCCAATTAATGGGTCACATTTGTCCACATTTGGGACAAAATAATGGCACTTTTCTACCTGTTCTGCCCCAAAATCACAAAATATGATTTTTTTCGTTGAGATATTGTCCAGAGAAGTTGAAATGATTATCACGATTATCATGCATATTTTGTACCACATTGTCATTTCTACACCAGAGGCAGGACCAAGGGTATTTACAGGAACTCATCTTCCCAAACTCAGTAGGGGTTATTTCATAATCCCTAAAATTTGGGGCTTACTCCTAAGTTTTTTTTTCCAAAATATTCACCAGCAAAAGCCTGCACCACTAAGAGTTCGAGAATTAGCCTAAAAAGGTCACGCAGGCCCGCTCACTTCCTGGTACATCAAATAGACTAGTCCAAACTTGCAATTAGTAAATGAGCAAGGACGTTCCTGGTAAGGTACTACGTCATTAAGAGGAACAAGGGCAAACCCATTTGAGATCATTAGGAGGAAGGTGTTTCTATAGGGTCCACAAGTGGTA
Source organism: Ancylostoma ceylanicum (assembly GCA_000688135.1). Classification (NCBI taxonomy): domain Eukaryota; kingdom Metazoa; phylum Nematoda; class Chromadorea; order Rhabditida; family Ancylostomatidae; genus Ancylostoma; species Ancylostoma ceylanicum. Next base: position 370,429 of record JARK01001442.1, on the reverse strand, counting down.
TTGAAACGGGCATTTAAAGAGTAAGAAATAAAAAAACGAAGGATGAATATACATATTTGCGCATAACTGCACTCCTTGTTTTAGAAAAAGGAGGAGGAATGGGAGAAGAACGAGGGCATTAGTGACGTATTTTATGTGTCCTTCTTCTCTGAAGTTAAAGAATTTTGTAAAGGTGGATAGTAACTTTTGAAGAGTTGCAAAATATAAGATCTTCGGGAGAACTAGGTAAATTGACTGTTAAATTACAGCAATTGTACCAGTCATTCTTTGGCTATCCAGTAATTCTGAATTGAGTGAGCCCCCTTACCTTGCACTGTCTTGACTGTCTGAACAAATCACGGATTTCGACCACTTTTACCATGCCAGGCGACAAACGTGTAATTTTACCTTTTGGAGCAAAGTAACATGTAGGAAGAAATGTCCCAGATGCACTCCCACATGTGAATATGACTCCACTCAGGTATTACCTAATTATGTACGTAGGGACAGAAAACCTCGAAAATATTTTTCCGCGATAGCAAAGCCTTGGAGATGGCGAGGGAAGGGCTGACTCTTCCGGAGAAATCCTACAAACTGTGCGCAAATATAATATTAGAAGCGACCAGGTAAATAAAGAGTACATAAACGACAGCACTAGGCTGCGTGCTACAGTAAACCACTACTCTCGTGGTAAATAGTAATAAATTTATAGGACAGAATCTGTGCAGGGCAATGCTACTCGGAAGGGCTTCTCCCTTCCGTGCAGCGCTTGCAGGATATTCTGTGGATTGCAGGGGGGAGAGCAAAAATATCAGCAGGGGGTTCAAGACCCTGACAAAAAATTATGTGCTTATAGCTCACATTCTCGGGTAACGCGCAACCTTGAGATTACCCAGGGTAAATCTGTCAAAACTCACTAATTCGTGTATGAATCGTTAGCACGGGGGTCAAGACGTTTACCATGGGTAATCTCAGTGGCGCATCCAGGACCTGGTTGGGGCACTAGTACAGCGAGCCAAACGACCTCATTTATAAGGAAATAGCTTTAATTTAAAAACAATAATGCTGTGTAAAAATACCATCGGTGTAACAAAAAAGCTAGCCGTAATAGGCAAGAACTACAGACAATTTTTTTTTAAATTTTCGCTTTTGACCGGGATGTTAGTTAAACAAGTAGCAATCAATCCATAACCTTGGTTTTATGTAGAGAAACTTTCAAGGATTTATCGCTGAGGCATAGAGGCATGGAGAGATCTCCTTTCTAGCACACAAGCCACTTCGAAGACTGACCTATGGGCTACGAACGAAATAGGCGTGGCAGCTCCAAAAATGTAAACATATGGTAAAGAGATTTCTGGATATAAATAGAGTGCTCGCCTACGGTTTCCAAATAAAGATTGAGCTCAAACTGCTTCCATAGCAAGTCCAAGCAGATGATAACTACTTAGCGATGTCTGAGATCGTCCAGAGCATCACATCGCCTACGTGGACTAATCCATGTTCCTGTGAAAATTCTCAATGATTTCTAGGAACTTTGGCAGCGGATCAGTGACGTGTTTAACAGGAACCCTACGAGTATATCTGGATGATGGCAATGAAGAACGAACTTCCAGAAAGTTTGACACTTCCATCAAGGGCAAAATGAGAAAAATAAATACTTTGACACTTCCATCAGGCGCAAAATGAGGAAAATAAATAAAGTCTAGGGTCATGGATAGAAGAGGCAAACTTCTATAACTTGAAACCTCCCTGGAAAGTGAAGAAACTTCCACTAAAACCGACACCTTTTTCCGCACTCATTTACTTCGCACATTCTCGTTTGGCACCTAATTCAATTTAAAGAGCTCATAGACCTTCGTTTTCCCTAACTTGTCAGTCTTTGCCCACTGCATCGGACTCGCTGCTCAGACTTTCACGTGGGCAAGAGTAAGGCCACTAAAAAACCCGCAAGACCACCCGTGCATGCCTTATCGCTGCATTTTTTACCATTTCTCTTTCCAGGAACGGACGCCAACGGAAGTTGCACTTTCTGCTTGGGTCCATAAAATTAGTCAAATTACCTATCCTGAAACGAATCCTTGGGATCTTGGGGACAGTAAAAGCATAACGATGTTTTCCAGCTTTGGCTTGACGGCCAAAGCTCATTAGTAAAGCGACACGGCTCAGAATCGTGAGGAAGCCACAAAATGCGCTCCATTTCCATTCTTGCACTATCCAGACAAAACATGCGCAAGTAGGCCGTAGGGAGCACTGCGGCCCTATGTTATAGGTAACCCGAATCCTGCATTTGCAAAAAAAAAATTCCACCATCGAGGCATGCTCTCGCTACAGCATACAAATCTACTACTTTATAAATTGGGCCTACAGAAAACTTTTCTGTAAAAAAGACTTCATGAAAGACATGCTTTATTGGCATTACCCAGGATAAGAGTATAAACATTCTCAAGTCTACCCATATCAATATGAGCGATGTAGTTACGTTTACCCTGGGTAATTCCAGTCATGCATGACGGCACAGAACTCATCCCAGGGTCTCTCCACCAAACAAGGTCCGATTACGTTATTAAGACTACTCTCGGTAATTGTGTTTGGTTTACCCTCTATCTGATACCCATCACGAAGCTTACCCCAACATAGCGTTGTTACGTTGCCTATACCCAGCCGCTACCCATGGCTGTCAGAAAATCAAGGAATACAACAGATTCTTGCGAAAAATCCTACAATTGTTGTGGAAAACCCCAAGCGAATCAAAGAAAATGCACTTTAAAAATGAAAAAGTTTAGTCAGGTTGATTTTATTTTGACTAACTAAGGGTGTATAAATCCAGAGACATTTGATCTGTGGCTTCATCCAGGATCACAGATCTAAGCTCAAATTCGATATCCGGAAATTCACTATACACGTAACATGTAACGAAATACAGGATACGCTTTTAAGCAAATCAGCAAATACAGTGGGCAGATATGAGGAAGCTTAACAGATAAGACGTAACTTCTCCTGGATTTTTTCAAACACCAAAGAGGAAGTGAAGCTAGAGCAAAACGTATTCCTAACAACGAAAGCGTCTTCTTAAAAAATTTACCGAGGGATTGTGAAAAAATAAACTTGAATTGACCGATTTGATTTTAAAAAGCTTTTTGAATCAATTGATTTTGTAGAACCACCTAAGATACTATGAAAGATTGTTTGGAAAGAATATAACCATTAACGCGATCGATTTCCAAATGAAGATGAATGAGCCAATCGCAGAGGCGTGGCACCGCCCCTTCTTTTGAATAACTCTCAACAAAATTTTTTCTTTTATTTTCCTTCTACTAATCAACTCTCAACTTCTCACGTTGTGACTTATAACCCAAAAAGAACAGTGTGCCTGACACTGACAAAACTGACAAATTGTGAACTGGTAAAGTGATAGACAAGGAAAGGGGCGGAGCGACGACAGTGGGATTGGTTCAATCATCCACGACAACGCCGTCCTCACCATAAACCTCCTCCTAATCAACTCTCGACTGTTCAGGCTGTGATTGACGTAAACTACTTTAAGTATGAAAGCTGGGTCGAGTAGAAGATGAGAGCTGGACGCTGGCAGATGATTGAGCCACTCATAGAGAAGTAGCACCGCCCCTTTTCCTCCAAAAGTTATGCATAAAAAACTACTTACTTTGATCTCTCTCTCTCTCTCTCTCTCTCTCTTTGGAGCACACCATTATCAGTACTCCTCCTACTTTATTAAATCCTCTAAGTTTACCCTCCTGCTAGAGCCGTTTACCTCTAATTTAGTCAGGCAACCAAAGGGTCAATAAATAAACAAACAAATTAGCAAATAAACAGCTTCTGAAGTGAGAAAATATTTTGAGAGAATATAAATAACATACATGTATGCAACTTCGGATGCATTCCATCAAAGAAAGAAGCGGATGCATTCCATCAAAGAAAGAAGATGTTTGCCAATAGCATGGCCAGATCTGTCAGAACGCTGCTCACTATCCATGTTTTATAGGGAAAACCCTATGAATCGTAAAATATTTTTGCCTCTTTGGGAGGATTGCCAAACAGCACAACTTCTAAGGTTTCAAAAATGATTTTCATTAAGAATTTATAGAAACATTCATTGCCACATCGCGATAAGAATTCAAAATCGTCTTCTGGATAAAAGACTTCCGGGAAAAACAAGAACATCCGCAGGATTGAAGGCACAGGAGCTACGTTCAACTACCGTAATCCTTTTCTTTTCTTACGGTAACTAGCCTAAAAAACAGCTCCAATTGTGGAGAACTCCCTGTTTTCGCCAAAAAGGCTGTGGCAGAGGAGCAAATGACTGCCAATGTTCTGTCATTTCCGAACAATTGTCACTATTCCGATTCCTGGAAGACATAAGCAAGTGCGAACAAAGTTCCTCGCACCAGGACAATTTTACCGCGCACTTTCCAAGCGCTTTCTTCTCTACACTACGGCGTGACGTCCGGACAAAACACCCCATTCTTATGCTATTACTGGCTTCTGCTTTTTCAGTCATCCAAAAAAGTGCGCCAGAAAAAGCTGCACTTTCTGCAAATGCACGCGAAACTTGGTAAATTAACTTTCCGAGAAATGTTTCACAGGAATTTTGGGCCAGTATCCAAAGCATTTAGCTGGGAGGAGGAAAAGACGGCGATAATACATCCGCTCCCTCTGGTCTTCATCCACTATACTATCTTATACAACGGAATCGTCTGCCTATCAACTACATGACGCAGTTGCGGTGCATTGGCCGTATATTTATCGGTAAGATATCACCCGAATAATATCCTGTAGTGCGCATCGCGGCCGATCCGCTCAACGCTGTTGTTGCCGGGAGGTGTTTTCCACCGCTTTTCTTCGTGTCTTTTCCATCTAACCGGAAGGCATGAGTGAAAACATAAATTTAAAAAAGTTAAGATTTAATTAGAATTTCATGGCATTCCCCAACAGATTAACATGGGCAAAGGGTCAGATTATGAGTTATCATGATGAGTGGATAAGTAAATAAACAAATAGAAATCACTCTGACTGATGCTGACCACAGACCCCAGCTGGTCCACCGCATCGCATGGGATATGCGACGTGGCAGACCAAATGGGCGGTATTCTCCGATGCAAAAGTGACTGGAGTGCAAAAGTGACCAGCACTACATCCGTTTGTAAGTTTTTGGTGAATAGCAAATCACTAAGAGGAGGCCGACATATCCGTCGAAGGGGGTTCATCTAACTGGATAAAGTATATGGAGCCTGGATATAATAGGAGCTTAATAATGTTTTCTTGAACACATGGATGTGATAAAAGCCTACGATCAAAGTGAAAGCGCTTGGAGCATTGAGAACAACGAAGAGGCGGTGCCAAGCAACCGCAATTGGCTCAAATCATCACAGCCCCGCCCACGTATGTGGAGGAGAAGCATGCGTTGACATGTTGAACCAATATGATATCTTTATAGAAATAAATAAATACAAATAGAAATACGGAAACAAGTAATTCCCAAAGTTAACTCCTCTTTTGTCTGCTACTGTTCACTGAGATTGTATGTTATCAATGAGAATGGAAAGAAATGCTAGGAAACTTTTCAAGTTTTCTAGACGAAAATTTCCATATTTATTTTGTCCTCGTGGAGCGGATGAACAATTAGAAGGTAAGTAACAGCGTTAGCCCATTTTTCCAAGGAAGATCTATCCAGGAAAAGAATGATGAGCGGCTACTGGCCTTCAAAAGGAATTCACATCCTCCATTTACTGTGATTCCTATAGTTTTAGGGCTGGCTGGAGGAAGCAGCAAGACTTGAAGAAGCTGACAAGCCAGCAGAAAACCCTCCACAAAAAATGAAAAGTGATTAGATTCAGCTAATTTTTCCCATTTTCGAAACTTTACATTTTCTTGTTCAGCCAAGTGCCCGAGTAAATTGACGTGAGTTAATGGACAGACAACTTAGAGAGAGCAATACCCTATGATGAAGTATAAACGATTTTTTTGCTGTTCTTCAATTAACTTTTTAAAATTTCTCTTTCAAGTTGAACGGACTATGTACAACACAGCAAAAAGGACAAAAATGAGGGGAGAAACAGAGAAAAGATAAAGATATGTCCTCGCAACAGCATAGAAGTCTGCAAGAAAAACGATGTTTGAGTTGACAGTGTTGACCCTGCAGGAGAAGGGAAATCACTTTACGTCGCGCAGGCATTCAGCCAAATTCCACGCAGTTCCTTCAATTAAAAGACAGCTCACCATAAAACACTACATTCTTAAAGTTAAAGAGCACTGTAATAACGGCAAAAAAGAGCAGCGCAGAACTCTGACTTTTTACCCGGATAAATGTCAAAACTACATACAATCTACCGTATGAATCATTCGTAGCGTAGCCTAAACTGGCTAGACAATCCCCACGGGGACAACTAAATAGGTCAGGGTTTTGTAGCGTGAAAAACCGCGGCTTAGCTGGTAATCAACGAACCAGATAAGTACATTGTCAGTAGGTCTGCTTTGAATCTTTGAGCAGATCCGTAAATGAATTCGCGGAAGGGCGTTAGCGATGAAGGGTCGTCTGCGAGGCCGTTGCCGAGCCAATACGATGAAATGCCGTCAAATTTGTTCTGTTTACTGCTCTGAATTGCAATTTGCGTCAGTGTCGGCCCAAAGTGTCAACCCTTGACCTAACCTTTAGCCGAACCGCCGGCAACATTGAGGAGACGAAGCGAGCAAATTAGAAAAAAACATGACAGGATGACAGCAAGCACTAGCTGAAGAACCAGTGGTAACTATTCCATTAAGGACCGCCATGAGGAGATTTTCCTATGACAGATGTCCGAATACTTTACGGGAGAACGGAGCAAAATACTGTACCAAAGTCCTGATAAACAGTCAAAGTAGAGGCAACGAAAAAAAGAAAAGAGAAAAAAAGGAAACATAATGAAAAAAATCACGTTATATGCAGCCGTGTTCGAACTCTGTGCTCTACAAGATCAGCGCGAATTTCTAGTTTCCTCCCATTTCTAGGGGTTCACCACAATTACGAGGTCTTTATCTATGGCGATACGGTAGGGGTACTGTAGAAAGTCCACCATATTCTCTCCCTCAAAAAACTAGAATTGAAAATATGGACCTGCAAGTTTCCTATGAAGATACTATGTGGAGTGATCTTATGATTAGGCCTATGTACGTCATCCACTCACAAGATTGTTTGGGGAAATATCCTCGCTTCGAGTACAAAGTAATCCGGTATTACCGAAAGTCTTACTAAAAAATCTAGTTAAGGCTATGAAGTCAACACCAATTTAATTATTGAGCGGCATACTTAAAAGCAACTAAGGATTTCATAAGTACACCATCTTTCGGTCAGTTCAAGAGTATTAAGACTGCAGGACTACTCGATCCATAGAAGGTTTGAAAATGAATATTGCTATATGTAGAATGAATGAATGAATGAATGAATGAATGAATGAATGAATGAATGAATGAATGAATGAATGAATGAATGAATGAATGAATGAATGAATGAATGAAGTTAGACAAGTTGTGGTGTAGATCAACTTCTCACTCATGGCTGAAACTAAACAGTCTTTTTCGTGTTTTTTGTGCACAAATCCTATAACATTCGGAAGAAAAACAGCTCCTACAGTATGTGTACCGCAGCCACGCAACAGCCGCGTACCGATATAAAAAAAGAGTACTATATGTAAACCTAGAGCCATATACGCTGGCAATAAGGTAACCAATCATAAGTTACCACTTCAATAACATCGGTCGAAAGTGTTCGTTTACTGGTTTATTAGGCATACGATCCCGACCCAAACCCAACACCATGAGTAAAGAGGAGAGATGAGAAATATTCTGTGCTAGTAATGAATATGAACAAGAAAATGAGAAAGTTGGAAGTACATAATAGGGCATGATGGAGGAAACGAATATTGTTGCATTCAAAAACTGAATGTAAGTGGTGCGGTTGTGTCAAGGATGTTTGATATTGATTGAAAATGACCGCGTCTCTTCCTTATACCGGCACCCACTATCGGGTCAATGGACTATAGCTTGTTATTAGGTCAAAATCAGCGACAGAACGTCAATACATAACAAAGAAAGGTCGTCAGATGAAAAAAGTGGAAGCTAAGAAACATAGTAAAAGGAAAAATTTTGCACGAAATCAAGCATCCTTGAATGGAGAGGGGAAAGTTCTCCAGATGGAAAGAACGCTCGGAAGGGGAAACTCGCCAGCATAAAGTCAATATAACATCCAAGCCAATGAAAAGCACTAGAAAGTCAGAAAACTCAGAGCTCAAACAGCAGCAACAGAATGGAAACGGGAAATTCCTCCAATTAGTAGGCAGCAGCTGAAATTCTGTTTATTAGAAGTGTTTTTTTCTCGAGGAAAATCTCAAAAGAGTTATCTAGTAAAAACGAGGAATGAACATTCATACAGTTTTATCCAGCAAAACCAATCAAGTCATGGACCATAGGGTATCCTCCGTAATGATATATCCTCAGTGGTCACCGTCAACCACGGGAAACGAGGCTTTCCACGGCGTTCGGCTGAGATTTCCAGGCAGGCACCGAGTTTCCCGCATTACTTGATACGAAGGAAAAACAACGCGGTGACGTTGGCGCATCAACTTCGCCAATTAATTGCAAAATAAGCCTAATTGCTAATAATCGTGTTTGTTTACATGCAACAAAACGCAAAACAAAACCATAACGTCGTCATCTGCTCTAGGGACGCCGCGACTAACCTCAGTCATCGGCCTGGCCCCTCCCACAAAGAAATCCTCGAATAAACGGCCGATTTCGACGACCGCTGGCGGCCATTATGCACTTAGACAATGAATTTGAATTCGTAATTCAGGGAGCTAAAGTACTTCGCAGCTAGCTGTACTCCAAGATGCGAAAGCGGGTCAGGTTTGGGTGTCCCCTTGTATCCTAGCTTCGAAAAGAGCGGTCCCAGGACTTTTGGGACAATGAGAACTTGACACCAAAAAATACACAGAGGAGAAAAGCCTCTCACTCCTGAATATCTGAAGTGCGTGAGGTCAAAAACTCATCTTGACGCATCAGTACCTGGGATCAACAACAGGACCTGTCCTTTCCACCGCAACATATGCTGTTACCCATGGGTTAACGCACCTATCTCCAGCAAAGGGCTCAATATAGATTTTTTAATGGTATATAATGTTGGAGGATAATCCGAAACTCAGTATGCAGTGGGCGTTGACGGCGGCGACCTTTCCGCAGTCTTGAAAAGCACGCAGCGCAACCGCGCGGCTCACGACAAAGTCGTTGCTGCTGTGGTGAATCTGGGTTTTCTTGATATTTTTCATCACATTTGATCTCAATTACTGAAGAACTATTTAACTGTCAAGAAAGCCCCACGGTCTGTTGTCCCAGGAAAGATTCCTGCTCGAGCGGCGCGGTCGCGTCGCGTGCTTTTCGAGGCTGCGGAAGGGCCACCATCATTGGCGCCCTCTGAGCTTAGGTGCCCATGGATTTCCATGGCCCGGATAACGGCGCGGGTAACGGATAAGCCAAAAATTTCCGGACAACGGCTAAACGGACAAAGTGCGCACCCTTACAGTTTGTGAATGTGTCAATGAATTCTCCAAAAATTATTTATGAAACCGTTTAAAAATTTGCGAAAGTTTATCCTCAATTGGTTATTTTTATGATGGTTTCCGAGTATTTGTTTTTGACAAATTAAAATTAATATTAATATTTTTACTGATTTTATTTTTCCATCCAGTTCCGCGAATCGGCGGAGACTCCAGTTTTTTCCAAGTCCCAACTGTCTGGACATTTCTTTGTCTATCACTGCTAGAGAGACATGAGAGAAGGATGATTTGCGAAAAACAGCATGAAATTCGGAGAGACGGCAGAGAAGGGCAGAAAGGAAGCATGGATCCTCAACTGTACCTTAGCAAACGCACTGATTTACGTCACTTATCGCTATAAGCGTACAAATTCTCACCCTTCCAGACTAATGTATTATTTTTCGTCATGGGCAATTCGTAGAAAACATATTTTCTATATAACTGGGTGCGGGTGTTCATTAGGAAGTGCAGACAAAACATTGCGAAAATAGAAAATTTGATACACGTGTAGACAGAAAAACGAGATGAGCTGAAATGACATCAACAGCAGTTCGAATTGAGGTCGTCGCGTGGATTGTCGTCCTGTTGAAAGTGCTCGGAAATAAAAGTGAACATGCACGCGACTGACGTCTTCTACTTGGAAATTGGGCAGACAGAGCGCGACATGGAGCAGCAGATACCTTTTTCCTTGAGGATAATTGCTTCTATTAACTTTTTTAAACTCTTTAACAGACTAGCATTAAGTACAAGAAGCGCTGTAAACTTCTAGGAAACACTGATCTTCTCAAGCATGTATTCCTTCCATTAAGATGAAAAACGAATTTTCCTCCTCAGAAGGATGAATTGTGGCAGATGAGTATAACAAAAAGAGCGAAACAACATGAAATCCTCTACAGGGTTCAAAAACCGTGAATTCCACAGGCTTTTTCGTTTGTTAGCGCTCAACCATTATCCGTTATCCGGTAACTTCTGACCATTCCTTTACCCAGACCACTCTCCAACCCTTGGGAATCTCGTATCCTGCTATAGGCGGAGCATCCACGTAATATGGAAATCCTTGAACGCAGGTGTTTCCATGTCTTACCAACGTGGCATGTAACGTGCGAATTTATGGAATCAGCCTATAATAAATCCCGAGGGCTATGGGTTTTGCCAGTGCTATTGCCTAGGACGCGTACGGCTGTGAATTTCTGCAAAATCACGTCATTTCCAAGCCATACTAATAAGAAATCCATGAATTCTTCCTTAGGTTTCGTATGGAGCTGACTACTCCAGGCTTAACCCTGTTGACTACACCAAATTTCCACGAATTTAACTGGAGTAGACGAACTAAGACAGTAAGGGTCTGCGAGACGGACTCCATGACGAAAATTCTTGACCTAATCGCTAATCAAAGCCCCATTCACCGCTATTCAGATGAATTGTAAGTGCTTTCCTGAGAGAGGTGGCTAACAATGAGGCCATCTGCGCAAATATGCTTAAGGTCATGTGAAAAAAGCTCTCTAGATGGAATGACCTCCTGGAAAAAATAAGTGCTTCTGCAAGTGTGACTGCTACGGTGCCGCCGTCTGCGCAATCTCTAAGAATTTAGGGAATGAGTTAGCTAGGACCACTTTCAGCATATTTAAATGTGAAAAACAAACTATGGAGAAGTAAACAACACTCCAGTTATTTCGTGGATCTTAGGCTGAAGAAAAATCGGATTCTCTGTCTGTCTGTCATGACAACAGAATTGACGAATATAATTTTGAAAACGTCAGCCAAATTCGCTTAAGAAGATAATATACCTCAAGAATCCTGGTTTCATTTGGTAACCAAGTCGATTAGTTGAAATGGCTGTAAGGCACATCCTTTTTGTGACTGCGCATCCTTCTAACTGTTATGGAATTCGAGGATTTCAAAGGATGATTCTGAATATGAACCAAAAACAACACATCAGTGAGATATTCGAAAGAAAAATGAAGGATGCTTAAGCAGAAGAAGGCCAGGTAAGGCATGCAAACAAGCATGAGACACTAAAATTTCGGCTGTATCGCGACTAGAATAATGGAGCCGCCAAGCATCTGGATTTTTTTCGTAGACTACGCTAGGAGTTTTGAAGGAATTTTTGTTAGTCAGTGCTAATTCAGAAATATCAAGGGGAGTACATCGGATTTCCCAGTGACAACAATCCAGAAATTTCCAATATGCGCCATTTTTATGATTAGCAAACCGCTTGCGTTTTGGAAGTTCAAAAAGCAGCAGTGACGAACAGCAGCACTAGAAGTTAAGGGCTCTGAAACATGGAGGACTCCTAAATAAAAAGCAGCAACCAATTATCCGCGACGTTCCAGAGAAACTCCTCTTTTTTAATGTAATTTTCAACAAGAGCACGCAATAGAGACCCTTCTACAAAATGGAGCAGAGCAGTCGAAATTAGAAAATAAACTGCAAAAGGCCCGCAATTGTGACTATTCTCAGAAATTTCCCATTTCCCCTCAATTATGCTAAAACTGGCAAGAACTCTTATAAAACATACGTCACTACTAGCTCAGGGATAATATCCGGAAGTGACGAGACCGAACTGAGAACTTGAAGAAATGTACTCCAAGTACAAAAACAATTGACAGCATTGAGATTTTGTGAAATGTCGAGAGGGCGCAGACAGCGTGAGTGAATGGAACTTGAGACAATTAGTTGCAACCCGGGCCGGCCAGGGGCGACTATGCTCATTTAGCTCCTTCGTCATTATGAGGGAGGACTAGCGATGAACTCGTCTGGAGGTGAGAGAGAGGAATGAGGAAATTTTGGCAAAAAACAATAACAAGCGGACTAATTCCTTTGAAATACAGGTGCAGTAACGGAAAGTGCTATAGATGTCCTACAAAAAATCCGAGATGACAAAGCTGCTCACACTTTTCTAGCAGATCTAACTTTGACCATTTCTACCAATCGATATGCATCGAAATCACACTCAAAATTTCAGCTGAGAAAGCTCAGCCTGCTGTGAAGTGCTAGCAGTGAAAAGGGAGGAAATAACGTAACAAGTGGCAGTTTGCCGCCGAAAATGGGCGGAACTTCCAGTTGCCTGAACGAATCAGTGGCCGTTGTACTCCCGGGAGGGTAAATAACAGTACTCGGGGCCAAAATGGTTGGAAAGGAGAGAGAGTGGTCAACGCGACTGCTTGCTTTCACGCACCCTACTGTTTGGACAGTTTAGGACAGGAAGCTGGATAGCAAGACAGCAATGTGTGGATGCATAGACAATCAGAGTGTCACGTCACATATTTTGTAGCACATGCACAAGATTTCGAACACTGGAGTCTCCAGCAATAATTGTAATTGTAAACATGTTTACCCTGGGTAATCTCAATAATGCATTCCGCCGCTGATCTTATAAAGCCTTTTAGAAGTTTTGCATAAATTTCTGACATTTTTTCGTTTATATTGGTTAAGTGGGCTTCTACGACTCGCCGTGCAGAAGATAGCCAATAGCAGGGATGCGGGACCGCCTACTACCTCGGAGCAATGTTCCACAATCTTTATACCACTTACAGAACCATATGTTTAGCTTACCAAAGAATGGTGTGGCCTTGCAGTTCATTGACGCTACGAAGCCTTTCTCCTGAATCAGGCGTCCACTGAAGGCCTAAATGCGCCCAGAACGCATTTTTTTTTATCTCTCTGCTATTTGCTTCTCCTACGACAAGGCTACTCCTATCCCCATCTTCTTGAAGTTGATCTGCTGGCCTAGTTATGCATGTAAACATGCATGTGACATTAAAAGTTCGCTTGTATCACAACGAGAATAATGGAACTGCTAAGCATCCAGATGTTTGTTGGAACCACGCTTTTTCACTCGCAGATTTTTGATCCTCCCGTTCGTCAAGCCAACTCCTGTCTTTAATTTTTGATGACTCACAGCGGGGAGGTTTTTAAGAAATCCACGAGTCATGGGACATAAAAAAGGTCAGTGTTGAGGGGAATTTAAGCGGAGTAAGTGCAATTAATGTCAAACAAGAAACGATGTCATCGCAGAAGTTTCGACGTTGTTAAATTCTTTTTGTAATATTATATGATAAGCGATCTACTCAAACGAAAGCGGCTATAAGTCTCTCTTCTTTTTTCCATAGTTTGACCTATGCGTCTATGGATAATCTCTTTCAGGAAAATCAGCAAAATTGTGTGACGTTATCTTTTCTCCACAGGAAACCCAAGGTTTTGGTCAGCTTCCCCTTGACAATCATGAGCACAGCATCAGATGCCGTATGCATCAATCAGTTTATCTAGGATAGACGAGTTAATACCTCGAAAAATTACCCATAATTACCACGGACGTCAACACGTTTACCCTGCGTAATCCCAATGATGCATCTAGGCCCAGGTTCTGTAGTGAAAATGAACAGCTTATAGAGCACCAGACGCCCGTTGTCACTAGAACTGCACGTCCCGACGACATTACTGGAATATTGCGCTGTCCTTTCTAGGGAAGTAAGCCTAGAATTGAGCGACGTGAGCAGAAGCGTGGGAGGCGTGGGAAGAAAAACTGGGGTGTCCACCATTATCGGGACCCAGATAGCAGAAATTTCAAACAGAGAGTGAGTAAAAAATGAAAAAAATCCAGCATGTCAAAATAAATACTTGTTTAACCATGAAGAATAAAAAAATCTGGCGCATGGATCATATTGTGAATGCCGGACACCTTATTAAATCTGTTGCAGTCATTATGCGCGATTTTTAGGACCTATTTTAGTGATTATTTATTTTAGTGAGAGTGAGGTGAGGAGGATGACCCTACCGGCACATAGACCTTAATATTCCAGTTCCTACTCCCTCCACTGTTCCCTGAAATTCAGGAGGTGTCTCAAGCTGCAGAAAAAAAGGTGGTATACTCTAAAAAATGTTTTCGTTCGATTTCAGCCTTAATTTTTTCAATCCAGGTAGCAACGTAAACCACCAGGGAAGGTGATGGAAAGAAATAGAAACTACGGGAGCCTCTAGCACGAGGAAAAGTCTCAAGATTACGATAGGAGAATGATCGAGCAAATCATCCATATCGGGGTACATCTATTACCTTCAGGAGGAGACAAGTAGTAAGTACATAAAATGATGTATTTTTGCCCGCAGCACTCATTCTTTCAACAAAATGGAAAACAACGGGTTCTAAGGAAAGGGAAGTTCAAAAAGCTTCTGGAAGTCAAGAGCCTGCAGACCACGGAACTCCTGACTAAGCAGTGTCCGCTTCAAAAGTGCAAACATTTCCGAAACATTTTCCTTATTCAGTGTTCGTCTACGACACCTGTCCTCTTCCAGTTTACCAAATAAATAATTGAGGCAATTTTTACACAGTCTGGTGCATGATTAGGGGTAGTCTTCTTGTCTACGCCATTAACAACGCTTTTCGAAGAATTCTTTGGCAATTTATGCCTCAGCAAGACAACCTTGTCTGGAGTAGACATCATAGTGTCTATCGTAGAGCTTTAGCGACGATGTTTGGACGTTATATTCAGGGTGATCCTTATTTGTCACCCATCCTCAATGGTTCTCTTGGGAAATCCATTCGGAAAATAATAACCAAAAATCCCAGAGCATCTATAAATTAATAATTGGACGAGGTTTCATACAGGAATATATAACCGGCCAGGGAAAAGATGTGATGTTTGCTCTGGTAGAGCCGGAGCGGGGCAGGGTCCACCAAATTTTTATTGCACTCATACGGTAGACGAGCTAATTTTCAACCATTTTAGTGCCCGTAGGAGAAATCGTTACCAAAATGGGAACACATTATTCCCAGGTTTGAGACCGTTATCCTTCCACTTGGTCAAACTACTCAACAACACGCCAGCTTACACCATTCGGACAACGAACCACGGTACCGGGAATTGGCTATTGAATATTGCTTTATATGAAAAATTGACAGATAGAAATGTTTATTTGACAGAATTCATTGTTGTTTGAGGCGAATTTTGGAGGACCACCAAATGAATATTCTATGGAAATGTATTTTTCAAATTTAATAATAATTTTGGTATTTTATCAATATTTCTGAGCTCTTCTAGTTGTTACGTATATTAGGTGAACGATACAGTACAACAAATCACTGACTGGCTAAAATGTCAGGATTCCCTGCTGTTCTCGCGCTTTCCAAACTGATTCGAGAGCCTTTTCCCACTTGATTATGTCTGAATGACAGAATCTCCACACAGCCGATTGCACTTTTACTTTAATATTGATGAAAACAAAATTCCAGGCACCACTTACCTGTTTCACGCTAGTTTGGACACAATTTATGGATAGTCAGGGTGAATGGAACAAATACTGGGTGACGTGACTATCCCCAAGGGATTTCATCAATAATCGTAATATACAGACAGCTCTCATAAGTATAACTTGCGGTCAGATCCAGGAAATTTTAGGATCTCACAGGTTCACAATAATCTTTCCAACGTAGGCATCTATGTATGAACGAGCTTGTGTTAATTTGTGAATCGGCTTTCGCTAATTGTTTACTCCCTACATGCCAGATATGATGAACCAAAAATAATAATAAACACGTGAAAAAATAGGCGATGGGTAGACAATTTTGAAAACTGATGAGAAAGATCGCTCATTTGGAAGTTCTATTTTTTAGATCAACAAAGGATTTTGCTGCTGCCACTATTTCTGGTCCACCGCCTACACGAAATCATTCCATCGTACTTCCGTTCACCGGGACAGCAGTGAGATACATTTATAGTGAAGATGAAGTAAATATCTACAGGGAGAGGAAAAGTTTTGGTTTAATACTGTATTATCACTACTTGCTACTCGCCAGAAATGTATCGATAAAAAGGAGATTGCCTCAAAAAATTAGTAAAGCTTATTAATTAAAGAATCCCGCCGGAAATTCACCTATACACGTATGTCTAAGAGCCACAAAAAGCTACTTCAACTCTAAACTGGCAGCCCCACACGACGCCAAAGAACAAAGCGACCTCTCCACGATCTGGCAGCGGAAGCCTGGAGACATTGTTTTGACACTGCGCGACAGAAACGTGAACATACTCCCACCAAACTGCTCAAAGACGTTCATCAAACGTTTCTTGTTGTGTGGAATCAGGCGAGCAGCACTTGATCTTCGCGACAAAAAAGTGCGTCTAATCCCCAAGTTGGAAATCCCGGGCGATGTTTTTGTGAATGCACACGATGCTTAATCGCTGTGCGGTTGAGATGAGTTAGTAAAGTGGCCGTTTCACAATTTATGACAATGTTTTGACGGTTACAGCCGGAGCATGTCGCCAACACGACAGCAGAGTGCATGATCATTGTCTTTGCGTGACAGCTGCGCGAAGTTCCTTGTCATCTGGATGGGGCAGAGATAAATCGCTCCCTAGGTGGGGATCCAGTACTATTGTTTGGCCAGCTATTTCGCGCTTCAACGAGCTGTGACAAAAAAGTGCAGAAAACTAACATCTCGAGGGAATCCAACAAGGGAACGGCCTACTGGGTCAGCGCTAGAAGTTTATTTCAAGGACAACTATGAGAATCCCCGTGTAGATGGACAACACTTCTTCTTTCAAAGTATACCTAGGAACGTACTAAATTTACTCAAATAAGGAAATCCAACTTTAAGTAAGTCAAAATTTGGCGTTTTTATACATTACAGGGCCTGGAGTTGGTCATTGGGGTCTTTTTTTACTTAAAGGACGAGCAGTAATTTTCTCCTCTCAGAAGTAAACTTTACACAATACCATTCCTTCAAAGTACCTGATCCGATACCTTTTCGCATATCGTCCTTTAAATGCTGCTTCAAGGAGACTTGGCCTGTCGAATTTGGAGAATCGTGACCGGAGTGGCCAGTCGATGTAGGATATAAGTCAAAAATTTGGATATCCAAGAAAGAAAAGAGCAACAGAGCCCTTGAAAGTGATTCAAAAAGTGACTCAAGAATTGCACTTTTTTCCAACACTCATTTTTCTGGACCCGCATCCAATATGTTTAGCCATGGGAGGAAAAGCGCAGCGGGTACATGTCCGTTCCTATTCATTTTTATCCAGCTGGTTATCCAATACATATAACTGATCCATGCACATGTTAGCATGTGCTGCGTTCTGACGAGGGACAACACGATTTGGAAAAGGAGTAGATCATGAATTGTTACTAAGTGGAAATCGGCCGGATAAAGGTGGGGATTTCCGTTTATCCGACTGGATAAAATATGTTGGATACGGGCCCTGGACCGGGTCCTGATTTGATGATTTTATCAATTATTCAGTTTTTATACGACCCGCCCTCATAGACACGTAAATTTTACCTCCAACTTTACCCTATAGAATGGGAGCAAACATTTTGATGAATGAATAAAAGTGGGTAAACTTTGAGGGTAAACGTGATTACTACGGGGAAACCCAATGATGAATATCACCCCTGAAGTGTGCTTCTAAGTTCCCATTCTAGGGCCGCATGCATCATTGAGATAACCCAAGGTAAAGGCACTGACACACCCTAAATTTATCCATAATAAACGCCAGTGTCCTGGGCTGGTATGCACCAATTAGGTTACCTAGGGTTAACGTGTTGATGGTCCCAAATTCACCCTCTTAGCCCACCCCGGGTAATCCCAATGATGCATGCCGACCCTGTTATGCATTACTGAGATAACTCGGAGTAAACGTGTTGGCCGCCGTGCTACCGTTGGGTAGACTTGTGTGGCGTTTAAATATTTACCCTGGGTAATCCCAATGATGCATACGGCACCTGGATGCATTACTAATATTACCCAGGTTGAACACGTTGACATCCGTGCTACCTTTGGGTAAACTTGTGCGGTATTAATATGTCTACACTGGGTAATCTCAATGAGGCATGCCGGCCCTGGATGTATCGTTGAGATAACTCGGGGTAAACTTGTTCATGCTCTTGTGAATGATGGGTAAATTTGTGATGTGCCAAGAAGCAGGCGGCCCTTGGATGCATCACTAATATTACCCATGTTGAACATGCTGACACCCATGTTATCGCTGGGTAAACTTAGGTGGTGTTAATGTGTCTACCCTGGGTAATCTCAATGATGCATTCTGGCCCTAGTTGCATCACTGAGATAACTCGGAGTAAAACTGCGGAGACGGTTGTGAACGATGAGAAAATTTGTGGGGCGTTAAAAAATTCACCCTGGATAATTTTAAAAAATCACATTGGGTAAATTGATGCGTGCGGCCCCGGGATGATCTCCCCAGGATGAACTAATGGTAAGATCACCCAGGATGAACATGTTGACACCCGTGCTACCGTTTGGGCAATCTTGTGTGGCGTCAGTTTGTTTACCTTGGGTAATGTCAGTGCCACTGCGTTTTCTTTACAGACGAGCGCTAAGCCGTTGAAAACAGCCCAGATGAGCTGTAAAATGCAAGTGCTTCTGCTCTAACCCACTCATACAACGATTTTGTACCACACGGGACTGCGAGTTGTATATTGCTCTGTAGGGAGTCAAAATCACATTAAGATGACAGAGCAAGGGGGTGACTGGCACGTCTCAAATATGTCACTAAATTTGCACTCTACGGAGCCAAAATAGACCATAGTATTTATAGTGCAGGGCTGCTATAGCTGGAATCACTGCAGTGAATGGGATGAACTTGTCATAAATCTGAGCTATCTGAGATGAACACGACCATCACATAAGCAATTTGTTTTCCAAAAAAAAGTTATAGCTTCACTGGTTCCAGTAAAAGGACAGCAGGGTACAGTAACCGAGTGAATTGCCTGAACTACCCTTGAGGGAATACTTTAGCTGTACTCCGTACCCCTCTTAGGACTCTGTATGCGCTTTACGCTGGCTGAGCTTCTTTGAACTCAGTTCTGGCACTGCTACTTGGGGATGTCGGAATTTCACCCAAGCAAAACATTAAAAATTATGGAAAATTACGCGATTTCCACCCTATTTTCTCCCAAGATTGGCCCCATCGTCGGATTTCACAAAAAACCAGCTAAAAATTAAAAGCTATCCATAAACTCAACAGCAGTGAAGAAATATTGTGAAGAAGCGAAGAAGCATTACTATCCAGACCTCTGCTTAGAAAAACAGCTATCTCATATGTATTATTTTCACCTTACACTAGTACACTGGATAAACATGTATAAGTTGAAACTACGGAAAAATATCCACGAATCAATAGCGAATTCCTGAGAATAAGAATTTCTTAGAGAACAAGGAATGAATAAAATCAAGAGATTCAAAAATAATGGAAGCATGGGGTACAAAATTGGCGGGAACTTGCAAAGAATCATGGATCTGGAAGCAGGAAGGATCGATATGGATTCTACGGATACCCGCCTCGACCTTCTGGCACTGTCCAGAGGTCATCGACATTTTTGTAGATCATGATGCGCCAACTATTTGACCCGTTACAGTTACCAGTTAGCTGGCACTGAGAAATAAGACATTGACTTTTTATAAGTCTGCCACTTATTACGGGCGAAGAATGTATTTTTTGGGCTTTTTGCGCACTTATTTATGAGGTTGAGGCACGACTACAACACAACGCAAATTTTACTAAGAAAAATGTTCATCCAACTCTGTCTCGAAATTTGCTGACAAGACGGAAATAATTAAAGGAAAAAAGGCATGAAGACGAAGTATAGATAACGTACCAGTACGGTGGAGTTTCATCAAGCGCTTCAACGGCCTTCGTGTGATATATAGAGCGATAAATAAAATACTAGCTTGCTTCATGGGTTCAACTCTTTACAGAGTATACAAGATAGAGGTTCAGGAATGCATGTTCACTTCCATATGACCACGGCCAAGAGGCCAAGAGGGGTGGAAATACCCGGATTGCAATGGGGAAAGGGAGGTCAGCTTCTTCCAGGGCTTGAAGGAACCGAGTGATGATGAAGATCAGTACCTCAAGAGTTTCTCACATGTTATATACGAACTTGTGTAAAATGCTCAAATGTTCAGCTTTAGGAGAACGAAAACCTTTCTCGCCTTCTCCACTCCAGTTTGGAAGTTCCTCCCTCTCGTGACCATCTCACTGGGTTGCCTCAACGTCTAACAAAACTCACAAGGGAAGGATACTTGGTGGCCGTGGCCATTCGTGATAGGATGTGTACTACCATATGCAGTTTTTGACGCTGATCTCGAATCCGTAGCCCAAATTTCCTGCGGGCTCCTGTGTAGCGAGTTACACCTATTTCTTTTCGCTCAGATGTAATATTCCCTACTCTTTTAGGGGCCAGGCTAAGCCTGGTAGCTGCATTATCGTCCTAAAAATATTAAGGTCTCCAAGAGGAAACAAGAGCCTTGATAGTGTGCTGCAGATACAGCCGCCATACCTCAATTTAAGCTCGTATATGGGAACAGTACTTAGAATCAGTGACTGACTCTCTCATGGCCTTGCGTGGAAGCTTAAATTGGGGTAAGGCAGCTCTATCGGCAATTCACTAGCAAGAACCATGTTTCCTCCAAAACTATTCAACATTTTGAAGACATTGAATCAGCTACCAAGCATAGCCTGGGGCCAAAACAAGAGCAAGTTGCATTACGTGTGCGCGGAAAGAAATGGGTGTAACTCACTGCGCAGAACCCCGCAGGAAATTTGGGCTACGGATTCGAGATCAGCGTCAAAAACTGCATACGACAGTACACATCTCATCACGGATGGCCACGGCCACCAAGTATCCTTCCCTTGTCAGTTAAAGAGTAATCGCATGCGCAGGTTGCCTAGTTAGCTAGCTCTGTAGTTATCAAATTCCTGTATGACATGTAGGATCGAAAAATCTTGTTGATTCCTCAATCATTAAGCATCAGCATACATTCACTGACAGAGTTCGAACAGGCATTACAGCAGTTGGAGCCGCATGCCATCTCGGCACTAATTCCTAAGATGGATCCCAATGATCTTCCTTCTATGTTGTATGGATTGAAGGCTTTGACCCCCTCTAGGACCATTCCGCCGACCACTATAAAGATTTGATCACCCACAGCCCGCCAAAGGATTATTTCCCTTTGGGTATTTGAATTAAATTTCTTCACACGTGCATTTCTGCTGCAAAGTCGGCTTTTCTTTTTTTTTGGCTTGGACTGATCAAGCTGCCAGAAATTAGCTTCAGTTCTAACCTTATCCGCCTGTTTGCCTACGTATAGGCTCGTTTAGAGTTCCCTACTTTAAGCAGCACCGATTTCTTCAGGTAGCCTAAGGGGCCATCCGATGTTTTGTCCAAGATTTTGGGGTAAAATTTTTGCCAAAAAATATGGTGGGGAGGAATTTCTGCACAAGAAATGCAGGACTTAGTAACTCAGCCTACCAGCGCAAAAATCTGTCACCTCGGTTACCCAAGGTTCAATTACTCAAGTTTAAGGAACTCCTCCCATAATATCTCTGTCGCTTCTATTGTTCTGCATTCTTCTGAGATTCTTCACCTATATGTCCCCCGGTGGAAGCCAAGGACCGTCCGCATTGGTGATTTTTCACCTATTTTTTTCTTTTCTTTGTGTGTTTTGGCTTAGGGCTTCCCTTCTTCACTAACGAGTACTAAACCTTCCTTTTTCTTGCCATTTCTTAATATTTGGACTTGTAAGATTTGTTAATACTAGGTATATTGATTACTGATTTTCTCGAAATTTCATGCACTGTGTCAGACTCGAAACCCACACGGAAAAGGTTGTAATGTCGAATCCGGTCGCCTAGCGGTATCATTTCCTTTGTCTTTGTATCATATGCCTTACTTAGGCAAATTTCTAACCACTGATTCCGTGTGAACCTTATCCACAAATAAATGAAAACTCCTGTACAACTATTATATAAACATTTATGCATTTTCGAAACAACATACAGCAGCCTAGACTTTGTTTCATACGCGGCGCATTTCTTCGCGTCAAGGTATAGAGCTCATAACGCCTTCACAGTGCTAACTATGAAAGGAGTACGGTGAGAAAAAAAAATACGACCTGTTGAATGAAGGGGAGAGAACATCCACGCACACACACGCACACAATCCAGCGTACAACAGCTTAGCAGCAGATATCACATATCATAGGTACATGATCGATGCCTGGTGGATGCTTACACTAATCAATATCGATCGATATCGATCAGCTCAAATACAAAGCGAATACGATACGTCATGAGCGTGGCGATGGGTGAGTCATCATACACAATATAAATTAGAACTTAGAACATTCGGCGAAAAGTCACTTAAATACACACTACGGTCATTTCAAATATGACCGTATGCACACTCTTTCATGACAAGTACAGTAATATACTGTAGAAAAACATTGATAACTTTGCACCATACACTCACACGCACTAAAAGCAGGACAGACTGACAGATGGACAAATTTAAAGGACAAAAAGAATAGGCTTGGTCTACCGGATCAATAAAACGTTAATAGAGGCACCTGGACGCGTTGGGATGCTATCATAAAGCCAATATAAGCAAATAGAATAGAATAAGTGTGTGATAGGTGGGGGTTAGACGAAATGAGGGGCTACAAAAATCCGCTTGCGTTATCGAACGCGTGCGCAAATATCCAGAGAAACAATAGGAACTATACAACAAAAATGGATTATCACAAACAACGTGACTATAACGATAACAACATGTTCAGGTAAGAGAATCGGTGAGCATGTGAAATTCGGAAGAGCAGTATCAACAACAAGAAGGAACGCGCCGGCCGGACACCGGCTCATCTCTGAACGTCAGCACTTCAGCCGACAACTGCCAAAAATCAACACGTAATATGTAACAGGGATTTCTGGATTGAAAATTATATGACGAATAGATAGAGGCAAATAAATCCTTATGTGACCATGAAGATCGGCGTACCGAATTTTCGCTTGTTGTCGTTAATGACCCAAAATTTAGCCAGAAAACTATTATTGGTTCGTCCTGGATAACGGAGATGAAGGCGACTGAGGAAGCGCTGTGACGTTGGCCTGCTGTTTTGATATCGGCTCCTGAAATAGAGGAAGAATGTGCGAAATTTATCCGAATAGAAATCGAAACGGAATTGACCGAAATAAACAACTCTGAATTATTTAACTATTTGGATAAGCAGTCCCAAAATAAGATTACGTACCAAATAAGGATTCTCACAACTGGTTGATGATGTGGTGGTGTTGCCATCTCGACCCAAGGAGGAACCTGTAACTCTTCGCTTTATATGAGACACAAAAACGAGATACAGAAATGCGAAGAAGAATATTTAGAAAACGCAGATTCCAAGAAAATGTAAATGGAGAAAAACCTTCACTAACCCTCGGAACTCTTGCTGGTTGTACTTAAAGGCCTCGCCCGATGCAGTTGTTCAATGTCCTGTTTTGATCCGCCTAATTGTTTTACTGGATGGTTGCCAGTTGATGACGAGCTAGTGCTTCTCATAATCGGAATCAATCCACGGACCTGTAAAAAACGCCGGATAATTAATTGCACAGCAAAAAATAAATCTTGTGACTGACCCGATCGCCAGCCGACTGACTGTGCCCTTGAGGTTGCAAATCGATGAAACTTTGCAGTTCATGGACTGAACCTGGACCCATGTGCACAATGTGCATGAAGTCACTTGGACCAGAAATGGGCAGATTGCTTCGACGATCTCCAGGCCTGGAAAAATCATGGATGAAGAAAAAAAACTATATCGGAAGAGTAAAAATCCTTCAAAGTAAGGAAAAATAACAAATCGTCACTTCCAAAGCAGAGAATTTCATAGCTTTGCTCCAGTTCTCTAGCAAACTTTTAGAAAAATCAAGCTACCTAAAATTTTACTCCCCAATGTTAAAAAACTCCGAGTTAAAGGAGAACGGCCGGAAACGGAAACTAAGGGGTATAAACTTCCAACTGACCGAGAATCATCCTTTCCAGGAATCCTCACGGAGAACTTTCGCTTTCCTTTACTTCGCTTTCCAATGGAAGAGGCTGACGTATTGGATGATGTCTGCGGTACATACAGCGAATCTTCATCTGAAAAAGGTGATAAACTTGTTTAAGCTTGAAAAAAATTTTGACCACTACATCAAACTAGACCACAACTAAACCATTACACAAAAAAAAAGAAATATATCTCCAAATCCTCACCTGACAGCACGTCGCACAACATCACCACAAACGGCGCATCGTTCACAACGCATAACGACAGCAAGCCATTAGCTGTGAGTGGAATGGCAGTTCTAAAATCGAAAATAACCCTTGAGGAGGAAAAAGGAGGCGCGATATTTGAGCAAAAGAGTGAAGTGAGCGAAAAGGAAAAGAAAAAAAAGAAAAAAGAACCGACCTCAAATTAATTGTTTGAATCCACTCAGCGGACATCACATTGAACACATCAATCTGGTTCTCAGAGTAGACGCAAAGATGAGGACTGAGGTGAGCAAAGCCGCCAGGTCGAGGAGCAGACGGGAACATGAGTTCTTGGGAGCGACTTCTTCGACCTGTGTATGGTCACAATTGATACTGTGTTGCGCGACTACCATCTCACCAATGTGGCAAACGGCCTTTTTTTTTTGCTCCTTGAGCATATAAATGATTGAATGAGGGTAGTTCTCACCTTGCGCATCCACGTACAGGCCAAGCTTATCGAATACCAGCAAATACTCCCTCGAAGCCGGCTCTGTGGATTCTCCTGCTACCTCTATCATCAGCTGAGCTTCATAGTTTGATTGACTAAGGAATTGTAATGACTGGTCTTCCATATTCACGAGAGCTAAAATAAGACTTTTACAAAGCAAACCTGGTAAAGAGTGGTCCAAACTCCATAAAGGCAAGGAGAGACATATTCAATACACTTACAGATGTGCTTCGTATTGTTCTGATCTCCCAGTGCCCATGCCCGGAAAGAGTGCGTGAAGCCAACAACAAGTCGGCCTCCTTCAATGGCTAGCGACTGTGGCAGACCAGGCATAGCTAATTCCTGAAATAATGTGAAATTTAGCATATTCTGGAGCAAAAAGGGTGGGTTGGTCAATTTGAACAGAACACCGCTAGATTTCAGTCAAAATATACATGAAAATACCAAACATCTCAGAAAGATAATCTATTTGGAGACTGCTAAGCGTTTTTAATTTACAAAAATATTTCCTGCTGTGCCTCCTAAAGTTTCTAGATAAACACAATCACAGTAGGTTGTACAGCTGACCCAACCGATAAGAGGTACAACCTTCACTGGTCAGAGCCGGAAGCGCAGAAAAATCACGAAACAACCGCTCAACTATCTCTTCTGAATAATATGCCTTACAAAAAAGCGTCGCAAAAAATTACCTTCCACTTTCTGTGCCTTTTCTCGCTACGATCGATTTGGTATACAATAACGCTCTTCTTAATCGCCACAGCAATATAGTGCACATTTCCTGCTGGACTGGCAGATGCCGTGCCTGCAATCGAACCGGCGCCCATTGCCATCAGATGGCAGCCTTTGGTCTCGGCAACCTGGAATAAATTAATTGGCCGTTTTCACGTAAATTTTTAGTAAAAATTGCAGGTTGTGATTCTAAGGACAAAACTGTTACACCCTTTGAGCTCGTTACCTTGATCCACTTTAAATCACGACCGTCCAGAGCAGCTGATGGAATCAGTCGGACATGTCGCTCCTTTGGCGGGCCAACCATGACAAGAAGAAGCTAAATGTGCTGGTTACATTCTTTGCGCAAGAATAGCTACCTTATGCACAAAAATACCTGTTCCGAAGCGTTGTACTCTACTTTCTCCACGAACCTGCCTTTGTTCTCTTTCTCACCACCAACTGCCACCAATGTCTGAACAAAAATCTTAGCAAAAGATCAGAACGTGAGCAAAAGTGAGCGGAACTACTGCGTTACCTCTCTATCCAGCTCCACACAGTACATTCCCACATCTGCGAAGCCAATGACCACTTTTGTTCGATCAATAACAGTGGCACACTGTGCTACTCTTATTGAGGGCAGGCTGGTAACATCGAAGACTTCCTGGAAGAGAGAGAAATTATATATAAATACATACTGCATGAGTAACATCAGATTAGGTCCATTACTACCTACCTTCACAACAAACGCGCTTCGATCAGCCAATCGTGACCTTTTGAGGAGCGTTTTCAACTCATTGAGTGCAATTACCCACTTCTTCCGCTCCTGAAATAACAAGAATTAAAGAAGATACGAAAAAATGTGTACATAATCATCTCAGCAGGCATGCATGTGTGATTTCTTCGAGATTTGTAAGAAATAATGTCATTTTGCTGAAGGAAAAAAAGGAAGAGGCAAATATTCACCTCTTGACTATCCGCCATTAGCAACGTGTACTGCCTATTGACGGCTCCATCATCTGCCATAGACACACCTTGAATTTGACTGGTGGTTATCCGGAAGATCTTCGCCAGATCGTTTCTAAAGTTAATTGATTCAATAGAAATCCTCACAAAAACAACAACTTTTGATAATCTCCCACTTGTTGGCGTGGATTACGTCTTGTTCACTGACACCAGTCACTCCGAAATCTGGATCTCTCATGTCAAGCACCTAAAAAAAGCGCTATTACTAGCATTTTTGATGTCTTTCAATGGCAAAATAAGAATTAAATCGAAACCAAAGATTTTTCTATGAAAAGGAAGTGTAACCACCGATGGCTTACCTGTCTGATCACAGGCTGGATCTCATTAGCCTTGTTCTGTCGATCGGTCACACAATCATAGAGATACAATTTGAAGTCACACACAACAACGTAAGTGTGCTGCCAACCCTAAAACCACAAAAATTATAATTTGAACAAGTATACAAGTAAAAGAAACATAATTGATTGAAAAAGTATCTACCTTCTTCACACCCCCTGCCCTAGGAGTCCTGACAAGACCCTCGTATGCCGTTCCAACACCTTTGAGGGGATCAATACCGAGAGGCCTTCGAGCATCAGGTGGAACTGGACACTGTGGTACAACTCTGGACGAGCAGTGGACATGGCAGGCATAGTGGCACGTTTGGCAGTAGAGACCTAAAACGCAGGGGTATTCAAAAGGTATTCCTTTTTTATGATCACGTGATAACGAATAAACAGTACCTTGACGATCCAACCCGACCAATATAGACGTACAATGCCCACATTTCGTAGGTGCATTCAGATGGACATGTTGGAACTGATGGCCCCGTCCGCTCAACGCGTTGTTAAGTGACTGGATTACCTGAAAATTTGTCAGAATTCTCATGGAACTTGGAATCATGAAGAAATCCGTGAAATTCTCTGAAACACACCTTCGGACTGGCGCCTCTATTACCAACCAGCATTGTAGATGCCGTTGATGGAGTTTGACTGTGTCGGACGGTGTTCTCATAGGCTGGAGGCGGTGGAGCTGGTGATGCTATCCTAAAATGTTACCATTCTTCAACCATCTTCTCCATTTGAATTAACGATTTCAACTGATCCTGGATTGGTGTCCAAAAATGAAGCGATAAAAATTTTTAACAAAAACCGGTAGCAATCAAAGACGATTCCATTTTACTGGCCCAGGCAAAGAGCCTTATGTTGATTTGGTTATATCAACACTTTGTCCAAACGTAACCAAACCGCCAAATCATCAAGTTTTTTTTTTCATTCAAAACACTGAGATACTTACCGGTAAAAAAATACCCTGATGGAAATTACCGGTAAAAAACACCCTAGTGGAAATTTCGACAGCTGCCGTATCTTTATGGAAAATCGCTCTAACAAAAGGACAGACTAAGTATGACTAGATAAGCAGACCACTCACCCTGCGCCACCATATCTCCTGCTATTCGAGATCTCATAGTCAGTGTTGAAGGAATTATGCACTGAGTCACGCGGGGTTGATGTACGGCCTAGAAATATGTAGAGATAAGAGAAACATAGATATCATCAGGAGAAACGTTATGAATAAAGAATAGAATAGCCAATAAAAGCTAAAGAACAACCTTCAGGAACCATGTTGAAGAATGCTCGTCCATCCTCGACACTATCCCGATTACCAGCTCGTAGTTCAGCTTTCAGCGTTTCGTTTTCTCTTCTGGACGCTGCCAACTAAAAAGTACCGCATGACACTGCTGAAGAGGACAGTCGCTTCGATCAAGCGAATTCCAGTAAATAGCATTCATTTCGTACCTAATAATAACCATAAAAACACCACCACATTTCAGTATCAATGTTAAAATATGAAGAAAATTCTACTTTTGTCTACAACTGGAAGATCTAATGTAGATGGTACTGAGGTGAATTTGATACCAAAACACGGAAAGCCACAGCAGGTAACATGCCAGGTCTGCCGTAAGGAACGTAAGTGAGAACAAAAAAAAAACCCTGCTCACTCGCTCTTCGCACTCATCGAGGCGAGCTTTGGAGGCGAACAATGCTGATCTGGTCTTACTCAGTTCTTCCTGGAGCTCACATTTCGCACGGATCTCGGCATTCAGAGCCTTTTTAGCATCGAGAATCTGAAACATGACATATCTATCAATCTTCTGGTTCTCAGCAGAAGTAAAGGCCACCGAAACCGCTCTCACCTCCATTTTCGCTGCTTTGTTCATTCGCCTTGAACCCCATCCAGAAGCCGGCGTTGTGATGTTACTGTACTGACCTATAATAGCCAAGTCCCCATTTGACCGAACTTCTCAACCATAACTGGCGGCATCATAAGAAGACAAGAAAATCATGGCAAACACGCCGCCGTTAAACAAACCATTTGGCGTACCGCCGTTGGTGCCGTTCTGAAGCTTGAGTGTCTCGATGTCACCAGTTATTCGACGAGTCAGCAACTGGAAGCGTAATTTTACACATTACATTATACATTTCGAATGAAACATTTCATTTTAAAAGAATATGCTTAAAATCTTAATTAATCTTGTTAATTTCCAAGAAATCCAACAGTTATCGTGACCAAAAAAAAAAACCTGAGAACTTTTCTAATACTTTAAGTTAGTTAGGGAATTTACAGTTTCGTCTTACAGAGCAAAAAAAATATCGCGAGCATTAGATAACTACCTAAATAACATCTAATCGACAAATTTGTCCACCAAACGAAAGCCTCTCACCTCCATTTCTTCTCTGGTCGCTTTCTCTTCATTCACCCAGTTAAGAATCTCATGAAGTTGCTGTTCGTTGATGCCAGGTCGAGTCATTTCACTAAAAAAAAAAAGACTTCTGGTAACAGTGTACCTAATCCAATCAAAGCAAAGAAAAAAACATTAAAGGCGAAACTAAAAACAGGAACACTTACATCTCAGCATGCAACCTTGAAAGCTCAGCGCGCAGCGTATCATTCTCCAATTTCAACTGAGCAGTATTCTCCTCGAACGCCTTCTGCAGCCGATCATACTGCACCTGTAATCTCAACATAAATTTACAAATGAAAAGGAACCCAGTAGGCTTGTAAAGACGATTAATTATCAAGTTCGTTAGCTATCTCAGATTGGGACTCTACTCACTTCCACATTCTTCGAGTTCTGCTCCTGCTGCAGGGCAAATTGTGCACGTTCTTCCTCCAACCTAGCGCGAGAGTTTCTCAGCTCAACGTCCTTCTCATCAAACTGAGCTTGTAGCTCAGCCAGCTGGCCCTGAAAGAAATGTCATTGGGATCAAGTTATAAGATAACGCCGTCAAAGGAACATTTCGATAAAATAACCTCCACAAAATAAAGTTCGGGAGCATTAAAAAACCATCCAAGGCAATCAAATCTTGGAAATACTTATAGCACACCTGGTAGTGCTCCACAAGTTGTTTCCTCTTCTTATCTTCTTGTGCAACAATCTCAGCATGTCGTTCATTCAAGCGCTCTAATTCTTCACCAAGCCGACGTGCCTCTTCTCCAGGCTTCTCATCGCCAAATGCTGCCAGCTTAAAAAGTAGGAAATAGTCCCTATTTCAAGGAAGAGCTCAAAACCTTCTATTACCTTAGCCTGGAGTCCTTCCTTAAGCATACGCTCAGATTCAGCTGCTTGTTTCGCCTTTGTGAGTTCCATGTCGATGTCATGACGGGCTAAACATACTATGTATCATCATTTAGAAACTCTTTTTGTTAGACCAAGCTTTGTAACGTGATTTAGTAGAACATCAAGTGTTTGCGAGGATAAATTCAATGGAAATGATGTGGCACCAACCACTTTCAGCTTTTCTCAAATCTGCCTTGAGGGTATCGACTCTTGACTGAAGTTGCGCTAACTTCGTCTCCGTTTCGGCAGCTTCTTTCTCCAAACGACGTGCTTTACTCCGCTCATCCAGCAGCTCATTATTAAGCTAAAAAAACAGCTGGGTAAAATTTAAAATATGAGGTAACGAAACAGTAAAATGCATTTCTGAACTGAAGAAGGAGAAACCACGCGAATTTTCATCACCAGTGCTATTATGAGAAACGCTAGAGCATCGCAATTGGAAGAAAAAATTCGTATGATTTTTTCCAAAGTATTATTTTCCAGAATGTTGAGCGAACCTCTTCGAAATCAGCCTTCGCCGATTCGCGATGCTTAATAGCTTCCTTCCACTCTTTCGTCTGTATGGTCAACTTCTCTGCGCCCTCTTCGAGCTCCTGTAATAAGAGGACTGATAAAGCACACTGCACACTTATTATTGGGGAGATAAAAGTTAGTTTCCAGGTAGTTCGGAACTGCCCGCGTTGGAGAAAAATGTCGAAGTCCCGTAGAAAAGCTCCTTGCTATACTACGCATGCCCAAACCCTCTATCTCAAGCTTGCAGGCTCACCCATTAGCTAACGTTAAGCGTCTAGGCCCTAGATGCTTCCGGCGACGTTATTACAACCACAAGCAGATGAGAATCTGGTCCAACTAGCTCAACCAATTTCTTAGCACAGTTTCTGAAGCTCTGGTTATGGATCAGCCCTGATTAGGGGTCTTGGAGGTCGGGAGGCACTTCAAGCACAACAACATATACAATATGGAACTCAGTGTGAGTAATGGAGGAAAAATTCAGCCACATTTCATTCGGAAAAGGGGAAGAAGCATGAAGGTTTCAATGAAAACATGTTCGACATTTATAGCTACTGTTCATACCATTCACAATCGAATACTCAAACAAATCTCGTGAAAAATAAACAACTGGTAACAAGCGTTGAAACATTCAGCAACTCTGTGAGCACGGATTTTCTATGGAATTAACTAGTTCATCTCGAGCTCGTTTTTTTATGGAAAAAAAAGTCCACGAAAAATGTGAAAAAAGCAGGAAAAATCCGAGACGAACTAGTCCACTCCTGCATTGGCATGCGCATCTACATCACAGCAACTTCCCTGTGAATTTTGTCAGTATGCGCTACCATTCAGTACACCATCATTGGGTCTTCACACGTTTATTGATTAAATCCGCATTATATATGGATATATCTCACACACAAAAACGAACGATCAAACCAACAAACCAACGAACGAACGATATGCAAAGCATGGGGGGATGCATTTCTACACATACACTAATCAGCTGAATTATGCTGGGAATCAAAGAGGTCACAAAACTCCATATTTACACAACTACACTCGGAATTATGGGGGGAAAAAGTGATTATGACATCGAAAGCATTACATCATCACCGTGTGATTATGATTATGACGTCACAATTGACACCGAACATGCATGGCATCGTGGAAAACCCATCAGTTAAACAACACATTGATCACCAAAGAGCGAGTGCACAACCATGGACAAGTAAATCGAGCAAACCATCGATTGTTTTTCTTACATTTTCCAATTTCAGCACTACCAGAATGATATCCTTAGGTACAGCTACAAGAAGCTCCAATTTGGAGCATGGCAGCAACTAAACTAGATATTTTTCTGCAGTTTCCTCTCTTCCCCTCACAGTTTTACATGAAATTCCTGCCTGTTTCAAGTGCGACGACGGTTTATTCAATTGTTTTTACTTTTATCGAGCATTCCTGCGTATTGCCTATCTTTCTCTCCACCCTCTCCAATGCGTTCATACTTTTTCTCTCTGGCGTCTCTCCAGCAATCGTAACCAATGGAACAGACCATAATCCTTAAAAGAAGGCACCAAATAGAAGAAAAAAATCCTAGAAAATATTCCATTTTGCAATTCTGTAGGTATGGGACAAATTTTCAACACCTCTGATTAACAGCAGGTTCTTGCTTCTAGGGTGCGTATAATCGTGGGGGGGAAATGGGCGTCACCAGGCTACTGTGATTGGTGCCTTCAATAAATACGCCAATCATAGTAGCCTGGCAACGCTCCATTTCCCTCACG
The DNA here is from genome assembly GCA_000688135.1 of Ancylostoma ceylanicum. NCBI lineage: Eukaryota > Metazoa > Nematoda > Chromadorea > Rhabditida > Ancylostomatidae > Ancylostoma > Ancylostoma ceylanicum. The sequence continues at coordinate 337,735 of JARK01001442.1, read as the reverse complement.
ACGATACACACCTTTGCTTCTATACTTCTAAAAAAAGCGTGAAAAAAAAACACGTAAACGGTCTGAGCGACTTCTTCAGCATAGTTGTCAGGGAGCTTTGGCTACAAAATCAACCAAAAAGGAGGAAAAAACGCAAAATTGGCCATGTTCTACGACAATTAGGGATTAGCTTCAGTGGCAGATGTAGCTCATTTCAATAACAAAGGCTATTGAGTGTTTTCCATAAAATTCCATGAAACGCTCAGTGACAAGCGTCCAATTTCTCTTTCATTCCAAACCGACTAATAAACACGCCTGTGTAAAATATAAAAAAAAAAAA
>JARK01001442.1:311675-327229 GCA_000688135.1 Ancylostoma ceylanicum | reverse complement strand
AAAATGGGCCCCCCCCCCCCCCAAGAGTGAAGTGCAACTCTGCTCAGGACAAAGCAAACTGTTCACCGACTAGCACATCGATTATATGACAGAACTAGTTTTATGGCCTTTTCTCTCAAGTACAGTCGAATTTAGGGAGTTTTCCATTCGGATAGCATGTTTCCAGCGAATTTCGAGAACATTTACAATCGCCGTTAGTCATAAAAGAAAAAACTAGACACCGCGGATTAAACATAGTGCCTAAACGAAAATATATCTACTCTGATCAACAAAAACCATCACCAAACTGAGCAGAAAGCTCCAAACATGCAAGAGAAAAGCATAATTGCACATAGATGCATTACCAGAAAACCACTTACAGACACTTGTCAAAACGCAGCCATCTAACCACAGCTCAGCAGCGAAATACGCACCTCATACCAGTCCTGCGAACAATCAGCTCTCGGCCCCTCCCCTACCACCCATTCACTCACTAATAACTACACTCCCAATAATCCGTTGCGGCTTGTTTTTTGTGGGATATCGACATGAAACACTTTATTTTGTGTGAAAAATCCGACAATGCAATGCATCCATGCTAGTAAGCACCCCTGCTCGCCATACAAACTACGACTACGCGATAGTCATCATGGTATCGACGTCCTGGTCGCACAAGCCACAGTGGTAAACTCAACAGCAGAAAATAAGGAAATTTCAGCAGTGAAACGAAAAAAGAATGAGTGAAGCATCAGAAACCTCTGTAGAGATCCAGTGCACTACAACAAAACACTTTCACCAAGCTTCGAATAAAAAAAAACTTTTTGACCATACTTCCTATGTGTAGGGTTGACATTACAACTAATCCAGTCCGATACAATCGCGAAAAGCACGAAGATCCATTAAGGTACTTCACTTCAAAATAGCACTTTTTGAAAATGACAACGGACTAAATTATCCATGGAAATTCAATCAAAGCAGATTTGGATAATGTTAACGACCAACAAAAAGCTATTTGAATAGTTTTATAGGTTTTGCTGTTAATCTCTTCCAATTCAATTTAAATAGATTGCAATGATCAGCGCTACTGCACTCATAAATCATGTACATACTATAAAACCCATCGATAGAGACGCGAACCTAGGCGTGCGTGTGCGCCGCGGCTGTATTGTGAGGATATAACTCGTCCACCTCTGTGCTGTTCGAGTTCGAGTAGCCTAGTGGGATCAATACAACGGTTCGCAACGGCAACAGAATGTAGAAAAAAAAACATTGTATAATCATAAATCCTACTGAAGACCAATTATCCAAGGTGAAAACAGCTGAGCGATGGCCGAGTTCAACCATCACGATCCAATCGCTACGCGCACGCGCCGCAGTGTTCCCGACTCTACCGAGTTTAAAGGCTATAAGAGCTGGGTATTTCATTTACACTATCGATATTTAAGGAAATTTTGCCAATATTTTAAAATAAAGTATTCCTCAGTAAGATCTTTAATCTTTAAAATATGTTTAAATGAATTCTGATCCGCCAATCCCTGATTTCTAATCAAGATCTCAGTCCTGGGTGAAATCCAAACAAAGCTATGAAAAGGCGAACGGAACGGAAGCTCCTCAGAACGCACAAGCATTGGACATTGAACTTTTTCCATGCCAATTCCCTAGGGGCAAAAACTCTCCGCATCAAAAGCAAACTGCATGGCAATTGAAGGAGTTGGAGAAAGGGCAAAGTGCTAAATACTCTCAAGAGAGATGACGTGGTGCATCTGACGATGGAACTCGTCCACGTAACGACTCGCATGCTTACATGATAAGAATCCGATATAAATGCAAATGAGTAGGTATACGCAAACAAGCAGGGGAACTCGTCAACATTCGCGGTTCCACAAAAACTCTGCGCTTAGCTGCAGCCACCAGAAAATTGTTGCCACTTGTTACCTGCTAGGAAAACTTCCACAGAACACAGTCACATGTCTCAGAAATACACGAAAACATCTCTCTAAGTGAATTCTGCTCATAAAATCCTTCAAGAAATAGTTTGTCCCGACAAAAGTACAACAAATCCTTCTGCACACAAACACTGTGCTTCACTTCGAATCTCTATTTGGATGCGTTCGTCAGCGTAATGCAAGAGTGCACTTATAGCAGCGGTCAGGCTGCGCCCTTCGACTGCAAATAACTTCGCGAGAGCAGGGTTTTCTTTCGTATTATGATACTAGATACAGAGAGAAAGTCTTGAGTGGAGGAAATTACACCATTACTCTCTTTATAAAGAGAGAAATGCGTTCTATCATTAATAGAAGAATCGCTAAAATTTCTAGAAAGTTCAAGTCCTGAGAAACTCTAAAGTAGTATTCTCGAAGAAAAAGCGCTATAAAAACAACCTTAGCGTCGATGGCGGTGACCCGTTCACGGCCTTGACAAGCACGCCGCGCAACCGCGCCGCGCGCACCGGAATCGATGTCGCATGCAGCCATTATGCTACTTCACGTTATGAAACGTGAAAAAAGTAAAAAAGATCACCAAATTGGGAAGAAAAGTGCTGAGAAATAGCACTCCAACGGCTGACAACAACAATTCCGGCGCGTGCGGCGCGGTTGCGCGGCGTCCTTGTCGAGGCCATGGATGGGTCACCGCCATCGACGTGCACTATATATACTACTTTTAAAAATCCTATAAAAAGTCAAGCAATAGAAAGACAACTACAGAACATAACGAAATTTCCCAAGGTGGTTAATGGAACGACATGGACGTAGCCTCATTTTCCACCACTATGCTAAACTGCTTTTGAGCCTATGTTTCGAGTTCTCTTTCAGTTTTGTTTGAATTGGCCGACCACCTACAGATAAAAATCAAACAACTGTCAATTATAAGAGAGAAGGATGCCATAACAGAAAAACACGGAACGCAAATCAATCTACAAGAGCGCTAAAACGTGGTATCGAAAAACTGTTACAAATTGCAGTGTAAATTGTAGATACAAAGTACTTTTGCAGCACCCAACTTCAAAAATTAAAATCAACTAAGCCTTCAGGTATCCGAAAGGGCATGAATCACGACATTCTGTAGAGCAGAAGAAAAAAAACTAAGCAAAAAAATTACTTTCAAATTTTTGGACTCAAACAACTATTTCAAATCATAGAAAACACCACTGCAATTACCGCTGGGTAAACCCTCGCGGTAATCAATACTCATGCTTCATAAAATCGCAGCGAGCGGCAGGTAGCTGTCAAACCGCTAAAGTAATCTCTAAATTTCCATAATAATGCAATAAATCGTCACCTCAATCGCGGCGGCAACTGGGCAACAGGTGTCGCTGGCTTCGTGGTTTCTTTCTTCTCACGTGGCTCAATGGTCCTTGAGCTGAGAAAATTGCATTCGAAACCCGAATCTAAACAGCGCGACATTGGTTGCGATGTATAGTGGTGTAAATGCGGAACACTTAGACGAAACAGTGAATCAGAGAACAAAATTATGGATGTCACGGAACAAATGAAATACACTTGGTTCCGGAAACCAGTTCATGGATAACGGTGAAGGACAAAATGTTGGAAGGCAATCTTCTAAACAACGAGGAAAAGCAGTTCAATTCAGGTGTGTCAAATCTGCAAAGTAGCAATAGGAGCAGAAGCATTATATGTTTGCTTTGGCACTCTTCTCTTGACAGGGGAGTTAGAAAAGAATTATAGAAGGAAAGGCAAGCATAAGAACATGCTGGATTCAATGAAGAAAAAAGTAGATCCAGGATGGTTGCATCTAGCTTTAAACTGTAAATTTCTACACAAACACCCAACCTCCACGGATTCTGAAACGAACTATACCCCTCCGGAGTAAGCCGCGGGTGTCGACGCGGCTCGCAGCCGGCGCGACAAAGCACGCTCGGACATTGCACGCTACATTAAGAATCGCCGTTTGCATATTCCACTGGAAGTTCTCAACCAGAAACGTAAACGTGGATAAGCACAAATAACTATCGATTGCGCATATCGCACACTCACGCGTGAAGAAAGTGATGTGTCGACGTGTGAACAAAGTGCTGCTGGGGATAATCCTGTTCTAGCCACTTCTAGCGATACGAATTATTGATTAAAAATAATCAATCAGAAACAGGATATTACACGAAAAACTCTTTATGAACTGCAAGGAATAATCATTCCGAAACATCACAGAAAATCTTGAAAAAGAGGGATGCAAAATCACCGAATTTGCTTGTGTCTAGTCTGTGGCCACACATGAGCATTAAATCTACTTTTAATAAAGAGTCCTTATACATATTTCAGCAAAATCTTCTGCGCTTTTATGCTTAGACTCATCTAGTAGATACGTATCACAATTAACGACAGGTTTTTACCTCATCTTACAATCACAATCTTCCACCAAGGTTGAGGCGCAGGTTATAACATCAAGAATTCGCGAATCGTACAGCTTGAAGGGAGGAACGAACATTCCAAATCCGCTCCCCACTCTAATACTCGGTGTCGGTGGCGGTTTCCTTTCAGCGGCCTCGAAAAGGACGCGTCGCGACCGCGCCGCTCAAGCAGGAATCCTTCCCGGGATGACAAACCATGGAGTTTTCTTGATAGTTAGTTAGTTTTCTTATTAGTTAAGATAAAATGTGATGAACAACTATCAAGAAAACCCGCATTCGTCACTGCGACGAATGCGGGTTTTTCGTGTAGTCCTTTAGACTTCACCTTGACCAAGGAGCAAGACATGTGGCATGTGCGATGTGATGAAAAGGAAGAATAAATTACAGAGGTCTAAAAGTGAACTACCTGCGAAAGAAATTAGTTCAAAAGAAAAAAGTTCCTGATATCAATGAAACTTCCTTTGCCCTCGTCAGCAAGAAAAATGGGTAGTCATTCCAAAAAATACTTGCCTCCCGCTACTGCGCGTCGACTGAGCCACTTCGCAGCCCGTATGATAATGCATAGGACGCGCGGCACGGCTTAGCAGACGGGCGGTGGATGCCGGAGGCAAGTATTTTTTTGGAACGACTGTACGAGTGCCTAACTCATAATTTGGTTGAGTTTGTCGCTCGCCAGTTAACTTTTGGATAAAACGCCGGCTGAGCGACAGCAGGTTAAATGAGCCGTAAGTTCTAAGATATGTATCGCACATAAGCCTAAGTCCTATAAGAAAAAGCGTTTCTGTGATGGTGTGTTTTATGGTGATCTCGAGTGACAGGCGTCCGCCACAACATAATTTGATAGATTTCCATGCACTGATACAGAAACAGAAGACAAATGGAGCAAGTAAAACTGTCCTGATCAATAAGTTACAGGTAACTCTATTCATCAAAAGGAACCGAAGCGAAACTGCGTTTAGAAACCGACTGCAATGCTAAAAACGTTTGGAGGTCATCGCACGTCAGCGAAGCCATCTCGTTTACGCGCCCACTTTGTCCAAATCAAATTACCAGATCCATAAAAGGAATTCCAAGCAATGCAGTAATGATGGCAATGTTTTCATCGCAAGCAAATAGAAAAGAAAGCATGTATGGTGGAACTTTCCAGTTAGAAACAGGCACAGCGAGCTTGGAATGAAAGAAAACTTTGGAAGATACGATGCTGACGTTGTCCTCAGAAATTTCGAGCAGCATTAAGGAATTGGCCCACGTTCTCTGAACGCGAAGATTTCAGAGAGAATGCAAGGAAACTTCCAGCAAGAAGTAAAGAAATGCAGCAGCGAATTCCCATTGGTCGCGGTGTGTTTCTTAATGCCGATGAGTCAGAAAACGAATGGGACGCTCGGAATTCAGCTATATTGTCGTTGGAGAAAATCAAGAGCAATCCAATAGCGAGAAGGAAAGATGGGATTCTGTCATTGTGCGTTCTTCATAACTATGGATGAGATACTAGATAGATTGCAGGTCGCATGGTATATTGATTAGTTGGACGGATAAATAAATAAATAATTAAACAATAAATGCCTTGTTGATTGTGCGAGCCATTCGACATGAGAGTAAGGGTATTTTCAAGCATAGGAGTGTTCTTCAAGATTATCTGGCTTCTAAGAGCTTGCCTTGCAGATAATAAACAAGGACTGAATGGGTAGATATACATCACCAATCAATAGAACAGGAAGTTAAAGCCAAGTTCTCCAATAAAATCACTAAAAAAGAGTGCTTAAGGAGAGGCAAAAGGCAGAGAATACTCGGCCAAAAAGGAAGAAAGGTGTGGCAAGCAGTAGTAAATGATTACCATATTCACAGATACCGTCTATTCCAAAAATTTAAGCAATTCAATATTTTGCGTGTAGCTGCACAAGGCACATTTTGTCTCACAGCAAATTATGGAAATCGAGCGCTATCAGTAACTGGCGTGCCAAAACATGTCTCGCCTATTACAACTGGCGAGAATTACATCATTGAAGTCTGCCAAGTGGCAGGATTGGTGAAACAGTATGTATACAGGGGATGTCAGAGTCCGGGGCCGGCAGCACGCGCACGCGCGAGCGACGCGGCACTCTCATTTTCTTAATCCACAGAAAAGACAGTACAAAGAAGGGACTGGTCCTAAAAACTGGTGAGTGGAGAAGAAGATTCCAACATAATGCCAAAAATAATTCCAATGCCTAAAACTTTCTATGAAGCCCGCGAAATGTAGGTGTTCTATGGGGGATACCCAGCAAAGATCCTTTTGTTAAGCTAAGATTACTTTTTTGGCAGAGAGTGAGCCTCCCCATCAGGTCTTCTTCCACTGTAGAGTCGAGGAACATCAACGGAAAGCAGAAAAACCTCCTACGATCAAGTTCATTTCGAAATGGAGGTCGCTCATTTCTTTGGCTCACGTCCGCCAGAATTCTAGTCTGCATTCATCGAGAAGCTATAGTGTATTTCGTCGTCCAGAGACAGGATTTCGAAAGAGATTAGAGAAAATGGAATGCCCGAAAACATCTGATATACGAGGATGCGACCAGTCACAAGCTGGGTGTAGTGCATTGTACCGGCGCGTGCTGGAAGCACCGAGATAATTTGACATATCATGTTATTTCATGAGCATTTCATGGTTGGGGCCCACTATAGTTTGCGCGAAGTATGGCATCTTCCGTCGCGGTCAACGCAATAGATTTCAGTGCCTATTGATTTTAGGCGACGCATCGGTGGAGCTGCCGCTGCGCGCGCAAGGGATAATCGATACGTATAGAAATCAATGTCGCTTGCGCGACAACGACGCAGGGTGTTATACTTCTCGTGTACTAGGTGTAGGTGACAGCCCAATACACAGGGGCTTCGTAGAAAAAAGAGATGTTTCCACGAAAATATTGCTCTCCTGAGGGCAAGGAATCAATGACATGTTAGGACAGATCATGAACAGTAGTGAAGATTGCATTGTAAATGGATATTAATTTTCAAAGGTTATTTAAGTTTGAAAAACACTATAGAAAAGACCATTCTTCGTTGCAAATTGTGTGTTCTGTGAGGCGGCGCATATGCGCGCGTACGCGTCACGGCTCCAGTTGTGACAGATGAGCGTGCGCGGCGACCAGCAGTTCGTGGGACATTCTCCGAAGAATATTAATATGAGGTGGATGTTTAAAGAGAAACTTCTGATTGTTCATTGATTTCTTGTACATTACATTGTTGAAGTATGCCGAAATTGAAATGCGACTCTATTTTTCTCTATTTTGTTCTCCAAACTAGTCAGGCTCAGAAAAAGCGACAACTACCATAAAAAGGGCAGTGAGGCACTCTGCCGGTGAAATTTATTGGCAATAATTATGATAGAACGTATCGGCTAGAAATCCTAGGAACAAAACCAGTCAAAATGCAAGTTGTCAACGAGCTTTGTGTCAAGCAAGTTTCAGATGCGATTCGACAAGTTGTTCAGGGTATTCTGAGTGGTTGATTTCGCTGTGGAAATTGTATTTCGACGTGATGCTTGCCCTGATTTTCAGGCAATTTCGATCAAAGGTTGGTATGGATCTCATCTTCATCTACGGCTAAAAACACGGTCAATACAAGCCGGAATGCGCGGTGGAAATTCGTGATGCCACAGGGAATATAACAGCCGCACAGAGCCACACGTTAATGATTTCGCGTATCGGATGGAATAACAAATGAGGCGCGAGCCGCGAGGACGACCAGCCCGCGGCCGGGCCGCCACCGCCGACCCCTCATCGTTTGGGTGTACACCAACGATGGCGATGTCATTCAAATCGATTACAAACGAATGTCGAGAGATTGGCTGAGGCGTTTTTTCCACCCGGATCAATACAGGGCAATGTTTTTGTCCGAAAATGCACTACGGGCGGGGACAAATTGTTCGAGATCGTAGTGAGAATACGGCGAGTTTTCGAATGCAAATCGTTCCAGCGATAAGCAATTATCTCAGATTTGAAAATGGAGCAACATCGCGGCAACAGAGGTCAAATTTAAGGGTTTTTGAAGAAAAAAAAACACCTTTAAAGTAGAGAGCAGGGATCCAACAAAATAGTGGTTGGAATGATAGTTTATTTTACACTGCATAAAAAAACTCGCAACTATCGGAGGCCAATATGTAGCCATGATAAAAAAAGGAATATGCCTATCTAGGCAGCTGTACAAATGAATAATGAGAATGAGAATAAAAAAAGAAAACAAGACAAATAAATGCGATGTAGTTTCCTCATCCTGAATTGGCGTGAATTGACTGAAAAAGGGACCAGTTTTCGCTCACTTTAAATGCGTGCGAGAATTAAAATGAACGAGAAAGACATCTAGGTAATTTCTGTACTCTGAATCAAGGGATAAACGAAAGACGGCTCTTCATGGAAGAAACGTTTGGAGAAAAAAAAAGCAACCACTGAGGTCAAAATGTCCATCAGCCTCAGCGTGGTCACAAATTCTGGCAAGAAACGACAAGACAGGAAGAGGACCTTGGAAAAGAGAGAAATTTTTCAGAAATCCTTTTTCATACAGCTTCAAGATCAACTCACGTCGAACCTCACTGCATCGTTATAAAGCTTGGTGACGTACATAAACAAAGGCATACCATGACTCTGAGTTGAGGCGAGAACTGGTCCCCGGGTGAAGATGAACGCAAAATCTTTCAACATGTGCTGAGGTCATGAAAGGTAGCGAAAATGAGAGAATTCAAAAGGTGGGATGAGGTATGCTTGCTTAGTTGGAGAAGAAAAGGGAATGAGGAGGTGCGAAGAACAGTTTTCGCTCTCCGCTAAACAGCAGACCACCTTGGCGGATTGTGGTACACTGAGTGATTTGTTAAGAGACATAGAGATAAAATGGAAAGCACAAAGAAAAAAAAATGAATAAGAAAGCCACAAAAAGCAGAAATAATCAGGAAATTTCTGGAAAAAACATTTATCAAACGATCAGATTCGTTCTTTAACCATGAACCATACCAGGATCTTAAAATTTCGGGATTGTAGACGTGTTCCACACGCTCACGTCCACCTGGGCTTGGATTCCTGAAGCGTTAACAACGCAACCCAACATTGATTAGCATGGTTGACCACATCATGGACTGCATAGCGATATGTAGGAAGTGAAAGCTGGATTGCTAACCCTGGGTTTGCTTGGTGATGCGATCATGGATCCTAGCTCTGGAGGTTGTAGGCTGGGCAGAAACGAGGGAGAACTACCAGAACCCCAGTGTAGTAGACTGATTGACGCGATTCCATGTCCCCCTTCACTAATCAGCTCTCTTTTTGCTGGAATCTTCCAGCAGATGTACTGATAATGGCTGACTTTGCTCAAAGGAATGTGAAAGTGCAAGCTACGATTGATCTTTTCAGGAATGTGATTTCTTGTGACATGAAAAAGTTGGAAAATCCAAAGAAGCAATGGGAAAAGCGAGGAGGGGCACATGACCAATGAAACGACTGGAAATAGCGTGAAGAGTTTCAGCTTAGTGGAGTAACAGCGTGAATCCTGAGATGATTACACGATTTTGCACGGGGGGAACAGCGTGTTGACAGAGACGCATTGAGGCAGAACATGCATCATCGATGAACACTTATCCTGCTTTGCCGACAAAACTAACACTAAAGAACGATATCGGCATTTTGCTCGATTGATTGGAGGACATTAGCGACGGTACGAGTGCTTGGAAATTCCCCCCCCCCCCGGTCGCGCTCCACACCAACCCCAAGGTTTAGGAGGGTACCATGAGGCAAGAAGCTGCCACAACAAGAGGTGCAGAGTGTTTCCACGGGAAAAGTGCACCCACTCACGCATAACTGCCAGTTGAGCGCGACGAAAAGAAACTAATTAACTCGTCCCACAGGGTAGAAGTGCAGGCTGTTTTGAGATCATTGCACGTATTCATGGGACGAGAAGAGCGCGAAGTGCCGTGGTCTCTTCACTGTGGGCGCATTTATAAAAATTCCGAGCAAGACTGAAGGGTTCCCGTCAGGGGGACAAGTTCATGGAAAAATTGGTATTCGGGAAAGCGGTTGGGATCTTCAGACCTATTTGACATTCCCGAGGAAATACTGAGCTACCCGCCACTTCAAAGGCGACAAGTCTCCTTGTGTTGGGATTCATGGACGCCCCGGAAAAACTATCAACTACCCGCTCCTTCGAATTGGACGAGTTTGCCAAGAAAAAATTGGTGAGACTTGCAATTTTGATGAAACTTGCAATTTCTAAAATAACTTGTTATCGTTGTCTGAGGCGAATCTCTCAAACACATAACCGTAAGTTGTCTCCGGGAAACTCGTCCCTTGAAGAATCGCGGACAGGTGACCTTCCCGTAATCATTCATGAATCCCTCTGGTAGGTATCTTTAGGTATCTTGAGGATGTTCCCCCTCGTCCTGTCCTATAAAGTATGCTATCCTATCCCCGAGGTTTAGGATGCTGCGGCAGCGACGACATCAATTTTGATAAGTATTGATCGTGTCAACGCGTCGCTGGCGCTGCCGCCGCCGGCAACCAATCGATACGTAGCGAAACCACAGTCGCCGCAGGCGCAGCGGCCGGAACGCCTATACTCGCCGCGGAGTATAGCCGAAGATTTTCGTGTGCAAGAATAGATATACTTCTGCGATTGAGTTGCCTCTGCTAACAGAATAAAATAATTATAAAAATGGTGGAATCTATAGGATTCTGAGATTCATTCGGCTCGAGAAACTCGTCCAATCTGGGCGAGTTTAGGTAGCACAGAACTTTTCCAGAATGATTCCGAAAAACTGTAATTATGGCCGGCAGTTTACCTAGGGTAAAAATGGTAGCGCCTCTGAATTTATCAAGAACTTGGCACCAGTGCTGTGCGTTAGAAAAATTTCGAATTTCGTTAATTCGTTAATACGTCGCAATAATAGTGCAAACCTGCTTGGCACCCATAGAAAATCTACCCATAGGTAACTGATTACCTACGTTCTCAACAAAGTGTGCTCGGCTAGAAGTAAAATTTGCAAACTGAGTTTTCGGTATGTCGGGAGCAAAGTGAAGATTCCTGGATGTTATGAATTGATATCAGTGCAAATTTCCTCCTGTTCGCATTTTTTCTGACAGTGAGTCACTCGAGAAATACCACAGTTTTTACACAAGTAGAGGCTATCCTTAGCACTGAAGTGCACGTGAACTGTCCTTGAACTATTTAATTTTTTTTTATTTCAAAAATAACCTTTTCTGTTGATGCCATCTTAGCAAACAGGGATATAAGTTTCTCTCTTTGCGTTAACAATATCAGAAGTTTCCTAAGCATGAAAAACACCTCAAAATAAGTCCGAAGCTACATATCCTAGCGCCTACACTCCCAAAAAGCGATAAAGTAAGGACGTTCAACCCACATCATTAGCTCCTATTTGTCCGAAACATAGCCTTTAAAGGGAAGTGATGAAACAGCGCTGTTTGTCGCGGATCGTCGGAACGAGATCCATTGTGAGCATGACTCACTTCGTACTCTTGTTTTGCACGCCTGGTAATGCACCGCCGGATTTCCCAGCCGCAAATGGGCAACCGTGGACTGACAGGGCCAGTTTCAGAGACCGTTCCAACCGCATAAAACAGAGGTGATGCACACGAATGAGGCGATGCTCCGGCTGAGAAGTCCCTAAACTGATGAAGCCGAGCCCGACGACAGAACTGCGTAAATACGAAAGAAGGCGCTTAGTCGTTGGACGAAGCACGAAGTCGCCTCGACGCGAGCGCGGCGGCACTCGTGCTTCAAGCACCTGCACGAGTTCTGTTGACTTATCGGGTCTCAACTCGAACATACATATCAGAGCATCAAACGAGTCTGATCAAAAGTCGACGGAACGTGAGTGGAGATGCAGATAAGTGGCGCGGTGCTGAGATGCAGCCAAAAAATCGCGGATCCTGGCAAAAAAAAACCAAAAAAAGAAGAAAAATTAGCCATATGGGACGAAAAGCGTTATGCACTTCCTGAAGAATCAAGGATTTCTGCAAAAGGGAGGGAATCGATTGATTACAAAATTTAAAATCGAGTAACAACTGTAGCTTTCCTTATAGACCTGTGAATAGCTGATACACCACAGACGCCCCATGGAAAGTATGCCTATTGATCGAATGCAATAGCCGGAGCAGATGTTTACCGCTTTGATATGTCGCATCTGCGTCGAAGAATGGCAAACGCCTGAGAAATGACATCAGGCTGAGTAATATCGATGCTGAGAGCATCGACTGTTCTCTAACCTTCAACCTTAGCTATAGAGGGGTTGTAGCTAGGCCACGCCCACTTCAGGTGAGACATTGGGTCACTCTGGAATCGTGGATATCAGTAGTTGTTCATCTACGCTCAGTTAGTGGAGGGTGAAAAATAGGAGGCCCTCGGTTCACAAAAAGAATTATAACTGCTGCATGTATCTCTAATTTTAATTACACGTGTAAAAATTACAGAACTATTCGCAGAAATTATACATAAAAGTATAAAAAAATTTAAAAAATGCCCAGGATAACTTCCATTGAAGGAAAACTTGTGAAACTCTTCTTTGTGACATTTCACGATTTTGGGGGAATAAACATTGTAGTGAACAAAGGTGGGAACCTGGCTACAGACAGAAAAGCAGGGGCGTGGCCTAACTCCGCGTCTATCGCCTGCACCTCTATGATTGGCTGAGATACTACAGTGGGAACTAGAGAGATTGTATAGTGTTAGGAATGATCCGAGGCATGCTCTAACGTAAATGGAGGATAAACTTCCGAGGAAAAGACAAAAAAGGCTAAGAAAGCTATGCATTGGCTCTAATGAACTAGTTTTTAGGTTTCTATGGAATTCGCCAACAAGCAGGGAGAGGGTCATGCCACAGTTCGCTCCCTAACCATCATAAACAATAACAAATGTTCATTCCAAGGAGAAAAAAGGTGGAACAACCAGCTGTGTTGCCATGCCAGTGTCAATATTACAGGCCGAGCTCAACACGTTCCTGGGAAAAAAACAGGGCGATTACGAATTTTATGGGCGCAAATACGCATATAAAACATCGAAGAAACGATAAGAAGAAAACCATAAACGAAAAATCCATAACTGCCACGAGATGCAGCGCTAACGCCAGCATAGGATGGAGGGTGGGAAATTTCCGCATAAATTTTTTTCCAAATTTCCACGATTCCACCTTTTGAGGAGAGTAATGGAAAGGAAAAGGTTAAAATCTTAGAATAGAAATACGGTCGTGGTCGTATATAAGCTTTCATACTATTCGAAGTGTGAGCGTAAGCGATTTCGATCTTTGTGGGACCAAGAAGTCAAATATGGAAAGACGTGTGACGAGAACCACTGTGTATGGGCTTTTCTACAGGCCAATTGGATACGGACCAGTGCAGCGGCGCGAGGTGACACTCTGCCTGTCTGACGCACTCCGCGATCGATAATGCTTTGACCATGCTCTTCTACACTCTCTGTCCAATGCTGCCGCACCGCGGCACTGGTCCGTATCCAACCGGACGTTTGGAGGTTCCTGTATGTTTTCGCAGTGCTTGCAGTTTCACCAAAGCAAGCAGTGAGAGCACCTATCAAAGTGTATAGAACGCAGACGGTGAGAGACATGCTCCTGCCCCACCCATCGCCCTTCGCAGCCGCTGCGTCAATCGATAATTGATGAGCATTATGAAATATCATGGAAAATAGGAAAGACCTGTTCCTCATCAAAATCACCAGCAAAAAATATATGAAGACCGGCTTGAGTCCTGGAAATTATGTTTGGGACGAAATAGCAGTAAAAACGAGAGAGAACAGACACTCGAAGTGGCGATCACACTTCATTTTCCATGAAAGGATCCGAGCAAAAACACTGTCAGGGACGCAAGAGGACGCATAGGCATAAATTAACATGTCAATCAAGGACAGTACAAGTACAAGTCACCTTTTGAAGGTCATAAGGAGCACAGAACATTGTAAAACACGCGGGCGTGGCCTAGATGACGTCACCAATGGCTGCATACACGGACGAGTCGCTACTAGCCGCACAATTTGGATATGATAGCGAGGAAACACCAAATTCATGCCAAGCGAGCGCGGCAACTTTAAAAACGCCATTATTCGTGCAAATTGGCAACGAAACGTCCGCGGTGAACGTCCTTGCCGCATCACCTCGAACAATCGCTTTGTGCGCACAGGTGGGTCCTGATCGGGTCCTGACGAGAATGTGAGACGGTGAACACGAAAATGATCATTTGGTGATAAAAACAATGGGGAGGGAAGATGGGTCTGAGCTGGACAAAAGTCAACGAAGCGTGCGTAAGCCGTGGTGTGTTGTTGATGCAGACAGGTGAGGTCGCACGGAATTTTACTGGCTTAATTTGGAGGAGTGAGGACGAGGAGAAAATGGGGAAGAAAAGGATGAGGAACTAGGATATTTGCGGGTAGGTTTGGAATGGATGATATTTTTAGTAAGGCAGGGCTCTCAAAAACTACTTGAAAGCCGAAGTCCAGGTTTGCCCGAACACTATGCAGCCGATTCTGAGTTTTCAGACTCAGGATCAGCAAACCTCGTGTTCCACCTACAAGCGGCTGACCAAAAGTTAATAATCATAGAAAATTTGAAGACTGCCTTGTTGGTCCTGGAAAATGTGATTTGCTGGAGGTTCAAATTGAGGTTGTGCAGCGTTTTTCCAGGAAAGAAGGCCGTTATTTTGCGCGATTGGTCAGCCTAAGCAACAGACCAATCACAGAATTCATGAAATTAGTTCCAAAAAAAACTTTGAAAAGCCGGCATTTTGAGAAAAAAAAACTCCTAAGGGTCACTGTCTGAAGAAAAAAAAACATCGTAGGAATTCTACACCTATACATATTCCTTTTTTCTACTGAAAAATGATGAAATGATAAAAAGAAAAATTCCAAAGAATGTTTATGAATGGTCCTAGAGATGAGATAGAGAGCAAGTGAGAGAGAAAGGGAAAGAGAGAAAGGTGGAAGTTTCACTCACAATGGAGCGCACATGAAATAATTTGTGAGAAAATTTAGCAGAAATGATCCAAGAAACTGAGGAAACCCTTGTGGAAGCATATTTCATAACATTTTAAATATGTGATCATGTTTCAACCGTTTATTATACAGAGGAGACCATTTCTTAAAACACTCTAAATATAATAGTACAATTCCGGCCGAGTGGGTCGCTTTCTGAGCGGAGATCCAACTTTCTTCGTCTCCTCTCCCCCCCCCCCCCCCCCCC
>JARK01001442.1:276045-298926 GCA_000688135.1 Ancylostoma ceylanicum | reverse complement strand
GACGGTGCTGCGTCCGCTGATGCATAACTAAGAAGTAGTAGTAGGGATTCTATTACGGATGTGAACACGGGGAATAGGGGAGTGGGGGGGGGGGCGTAAGGTGATACACCCCCGCGCGGTGTTGGCAACCATTAGGCGACTCGCGATCAGATCACGTTTCGAGCATCATTGAATGGAAGCCAGGCAGGGCAAGCGGAAGTGGTTCGGGATCCGGGTTACGGGTTCCAAACCCCGTGTTCAAACGCTTGATTCATACATTTACTGTCAGGAGATCACGACGTGTGAATTTTCCTGCATCTGAGCAATATACTTATATTCTACCCCAAATTTAAGAGCTCACTAACGTTCAAGAACGATATAAGCCCTACCCACGGTGCGAAATTGTGGGACCATAGCATCTGAGCATCAGCCTGCTTAGAGATTACCCAGGAATCAAAAATGGCCTTAGGGTTGTAGAAGCATGCGTTCTTATCCTTGAGGGACTTGTCGGTGGGAGGTTCCAAGGGAATTCTTTCCAGGATTTTTTCAAGGTTTTCAAATTTCAATTCATCTCAGTCAATCAAAACGAAAAATTTCAATTCAAGAATTCTTTCAAAATTCCAAGGAAAGTCTCACGAAATTCCCTGGTAAGGGAATTGAAATTTGGAGCATGACTGCGGACGTGTCGGGGAAAAACAGAAAAAAAAATTAAAATACCTGCAAGGAATGTAAGAGCGACTGTACAAAGACAACAGAGGGTTTCACTGCTTGCCAAACCAAAACCGCAAACCCAGTTCAAAGGTCAGATCAAGAAATGGGCCGGGCCTATGAGAGCTGTGTTTGTGAGTGAACACCGGAGTTGTTCACGCTTGCTTTCAGCGTGGATTAGTGGGCGCTCGTCGGCGAGAAACCGGACCGAAAAACCGGGCTTCGTCGGCGTTGAATAAGCGCTGTTAACACCACGTCATTAGGATGCGCAAATATCGATTGTCAGGGATCGGAATGGATTTTTTAAAACAAATTTTAGGGATTAGATTTTAGGGTAGTTTAAGACGAGGGTTGGGCTTCAGTTTTCACTCCAGAGATTAGACACAGTCAGTCTGCAGAAAGGATTCTGTTTTTGAGTGGCTGCTATAACAAATGTCAAAGTACATGTATAAAAATAGATAAGAGGCACTGAGAATGAATAAGCAGATAGATGAGCAACAATCAGATTAAAAAAATTAGAAAGATACTAAATAAAAAGGAGTAAGTGAGTGAGCATATCATCGACATATCGATGATCCTTGTTGTAGTTACATTCACCGTTGATACTGTACCTCCTGTGGAGGGGGCGGGGCTGACCCGTATTAGGCTTGCTATGATACTTACTAGTCAGAATGATGCTGTAAGCCGCACGAGGCACTCACTTTACTCCTTGCTCACTCTCACTCATGTACAGTAATAAATCTATCATCCACTGAACCACCACATTTTGTGTATTCGGACATAATAAGTCCAAGGAGTCTAAGGCGCCACCATCCGCCATAAGTCGCCACAGAGCAACTGAAAGAACTACTAAAGAAGCCTCAGCTGCACGAAAACAGACAGAATCAGGGCAAAAAGGCAGCAACTGTTACCTGGGAATAATTAGATAAGTGGTTAATCCAGCCTTCTGTGACTAAATTTGATTTTCGAGATGATAGAGGTCCAGCATGTGAGGTTTTTGAGGTTGCCGGAAAAGCAGCAAAAACGAAAAACGACTGGATGAACAAGACGAGATTCGAGCGACATCCGCGGGAAGCTCTTGAAACGCTGCGTGATCCGGACTGATAGTCCGGATCTCTTGATTTCGTCTATTTACACGCAAATTTTCAACATTATCGTACACACGGAAACATCGCCGATCCTACACGTGTAAACATGTTTAAAGGAAAACACATCAGAAAGCAGAAATCGCAGGCAAACAGAAGAAAGATTGGGAAAAAAGAGAATCGAGCAGCAGCAAGCGTTTCTGCAACGTTTCCAACCGAAATGGATGTGAACATGGGCTATCGATTATTTTTTTGCCGTCGTCGACGACGCCTCTAGAAACGGCTCGTCATCAATGGAGCACAAAGCACGTACATGCTACCTGAAGGTGAAGAAAACCCCCAACTTGTTTAGGGTTTCAAAAAGTAAGGTGGCAGCCTGAGAAGTTTGAGTGTGGGAGGGCTGTGGAGGAGAGGAAGTTTTTGGTTTTTCGGGTAGCGTAGCGGCTTGAGTTCCACTGCGTTTATGTCTAGTTTAGTAGCCATAAAATACGAGTTATGAGTTGGCTATGGCAATGACGTGAATTATGCGTGGAGAGTAATTTCGTCAACGGAAGCATCGCAGCCGGAAAAAAGCTCCGGCGGTTGTGCTTTGGAATTTCATGGTTTTCCAATGGTAACTGCAGGGAAATATTTGAATGCTCTAAAATTTAAATAAAACGCATTGTTCTTTTTGCAAGGCACAATAAATGGAAAGGCATTCGCCTAGCAAAAAAAATCTTCCGGTTCAAGCGGAGCCCAATAGAAGATTAATAACGTTGAAACTCCAACAAGCACCATTAATCCACCCAGAGGAGGTGTCCCACCTCGGAATCATATCTGAGGGTTTTTTGCACTGAAAAACCTCCACAATCTTCTGATCACATTAGTATACGGGATCCCCTGCAACTGCCAAAAAAACCACCTCTCGAGCCCGCTTGGGGGACTTGTGGACGGAGCAAGTGTGGGACTACGGGCCAGATTTTTCATATCTTGTGCTCCCTTGCTGGTCACGCATGGAGCACAATTCTTGCATTCCCTATCTTGTTAACGAGTGGATGATGAGGAACACACGGGGAGAGTACGAATTTTTCAAAAAGGTGAGCGCGAAGAAGTCATTATTCGGAAACATCGTTCTCTCTCCTTCGCCCCGCCCCGACCCCGCCCACAAGCTCCCCGATAAGAAAGTCTCGAAAAGAGCTTTTTCGTCAGTTACAGACGAGATTACGTATAGCACTGGGATCAGGACCTCCTGCAGAATCTTTTCACGTGGAAATCTCGGGAAGATTCCTAAGTGGACAGTTTAATTTTCATGACTGTTCTCTAAAGGGGATGAATTTGAAAAAAAACTCTTTCAAACGGAACCAGAACCTCAAAAATAAGCGTCAGCAGGTATGGAAGCTCAAATTATGTCGTCTACTTTGAAATCTGCGGGTTTCTTTCCTTTTTTAAGAAAAGGTGCTCTGCATGGAAAAACAAAAGCTTATGAGCTAACTTGTAACTATGTTACGCCATCAATTTTATACTGCTTTTCACTAACAAAGATTTTCTCGGATATAATTGTATGTATTTTGTGTTTTAACATAGTATTCTGCTCAATTATTCCATGGATTTTCCTTGGTTCACTTTTATTTTTAATACTCTTCAGAAGGGCACGGTGGCAGAGCTCTGTGATTGGTCAATTCATGACATCGACCAATCGCAGAGCTAGACCTCGCCGCACTTCCATTTACAGGGCTCAATAATCGTATATTCGATGGCAGTAAATGGGAAAATACTCTACGTAGGATTTGAGGAAGGAAATGCGAAGAAACGCTCAACGCTCCTCTTTTCTGAAGCATGCTTTTACAGTTTCTCGTCAGATGGAATGTGGAAAATGTAACAGCTATGGAAATTGCTGGGATTCGCACGAAAAACGGGAAAAATGAAAAGAAAAGTGTCGAGTTACAACGGATATCTCGAAAGCTTTAGCGTTCTTTTCGTGGGATTTCCCTCATTCACGGTAAAAGGCTACTATCCCTTATCTTCGGAAATTTTAGCCAAGCAGAAGCAGATAACAATACATAACTATACATTTAAGTCGCCCAAGAAGAACTTGGCGCCCTGCCAATATCCACTACCCTGCGTCTCTAACATCTCCGCAAATGCAGCGATGAATCAGAGTGCTTATTAACACCGCGCACTTGTCAAAGACAACTGAAACAAAGACAGGAAACACATGAAAAATCGTCGGAATCGTGTCGGCAGCGACTCATTGCGTGCCATCCGTGAGCAGCGCGTGTGTGTGTGACTCAGCTTCGCATCGGCTGTCGTAAATCGTGCGCTGTGACAGATGGCCGCCGCAGATGCGAACGCGCGACTCGTCCGCGTGCGTGCGTGTGTGTGCACGATTTTGACAGAACGCAAACTGTCAGTGAGTCATAGACGCGTTGATATCATTGAACGATAAATTACTAGTAATTAATTGATTTATTGGATGTGGTCAGGGGTAAAATGAGAAGTTGAGCAGGGTCAGGGGGATACCTGGCTTGAATACCACTTACCCACCTTCGTAGAATGTTTCAGCAAACAAAAAATCTTTTGATTATTCAAATGCCATTAGGGTCACATCGTTAGCCGTAGTATTTAATTACTACCAACAATTTTAGTTATTACTGTTATTGTTGTGCAGTACCAGTTCAATCGAATTATGGAATTTCTCTGGATTTTTATATATAAATTGACCCCTCTCAACTTTTCATCCTGTCCCTCAGAATGACTTTTCAAATTGCATGAGAGAGTTAAACTTCACAGACATTTACAAATAAAATTAGCTCAAAATTTAAAAAAAACAACTGACAATGAGAAAGCTGGTTGCCTACTTACAGCTAGTACACATGTGGTAAGAAAATAGTCATGAAAAGCAAGAATAACATCGAGGAATGTTGAAAAACATAAAAGAGAAGCTCAGGCTGTCTGCAGCAAACGGATCACCAATCGATAAGGATTGTATTGGCGCCAATATCCTGAAGGGGTACTTGATCATTGACCACTTGGTAGGTCACTCTTCTGGGAGCGAATCTTTTCATTCTTTTCGTTGCAAGTTTCAAGGATTTTCAAAACTTATATAAGAGCTTACTAGGTTATTCTGTGTCCAGAGAAGTTGTATGTATCAAAAAAGTCTCAGCAAACCCAACCCACCTTGGAAAATTTTGTGGCAAGGCTTCAGATTAATGCTATCAAAGGTTATGGTCGTTCTATGAGGCGAATATGCTTGGATTACTGTGGTAACACATAGTCGGTAAGGTAATACCTTACAGAAAATGGAAAATGCTTTTTTCTTCATCGCTTTTCCATTTTTCCACCTTTTTCCCGGTTCATAAAGTGGTCACATTCCCAGCTGGTTGAAACGAAACTTATTCTTAGTGTTTCTTGACAGGATTTGGTTCATTTGTGATAGTTGCCCATAACAATGGCAAATCTATCATATTCCTGGCATATTCATGGCATTTCGCTATACCTGGGTTGCTGATGGCATTTTGAACCGGGATTCATGGAACGTCAACCTACGAAAACAAGCGATGGCTAGCATTGCTTGCCACTATGGACTACGTTAGAAGATGCATTGGTGGGTTAAATTTTCGCCTGCTATCCTGGATAAATAGCCGATGATTACAAGGTAAACGTGTTGATGCATCAAAATTTACCCTTTATCTACCTCCCACTAACACGCTTACCCATGTATGACGCTGCCAAACCCAGCTTCTACCTGTGGGTAATCATAATAGTGGGCATGAGATTACCCACCTATCCATCATGTAAGGGGACCGTAATTGTAATTTCGCTTGGTTATGCGTTCAAGAATCTAGGCTTGGTTGCATCATTGAGATTACCAAGGGTAAACGTGTTGGTGCCCGTATTAACAATGGGTAGATTCGTGTTGTGTTAACATGCTCACCTTGGGTAATCTCAATGATGCATGCGGTCTCTAGTCCTGCTGGCCTTTTTCCAAGAATGTCACCTCTTTGGGTATACTTGCCATGCTCCTTTGGAAGTCGATGATTTGATTTTGCTAGAAAAATTTCAAAAATTTTGATTGCTTCTATAAATGGAAAATTGACTTGAGGTAAGATTGAGGAAAGAAAAAACGAGGCGAGCCTTAAAAATCAAAGCACAAACAGGTGCACCAACTCGGTGGCATAGTCCGCAAATCTTTGCTCTACAGCTTTTCATATTCTTCAAACCTTCAGGGAACATTTCTTAGGGTGAAATGCGTTATTCACTACAAAATTAGGGGAAACTCGACCTCGAACACAAGAACACAACAGAGGAACGACTCAGTACATCCATAAATTGTTGCAAAATTTGGAGTAATTTTTTATGAGATCATATCCGCAAGATACCCATAAAATCCTGAAAACTTACCTACACCGTGAATCGCAGAACGGTACTGGTCAAGCATTCACACTTTCACAAAATTTTTTCTACAACTGTCCAAAGAACGAAAGAAACTGAGGAAAAAAAACTAGACAGTGTTTCAAGAACAAAGCGAGAAAAGCTACAGCTTCTCAGAGAGAATACCGCGACTATGACAGAGACAATGCTAGGAATGCGTCGAAAAAGTCGATTTGGCTAAACTGCTGCTTTCTGGAACTAGATCACATTAGTTGATGCCAGAACTACTCAGAGCCTGCTGCCTCGTAATCGAGGTTATTAGCCACCGAGATGTTTTTCATCCCAGAAGTGCTGCACTACTGCGCATGGCATTGCACACGAAATTACTTAGGATCAACCTGGACTATGGAAGGGAATATTCTTGGGACAAGAATGGAAAGTTTGCTGGAAAGAAAACAAAAGTAGCAGGATGAGAGGTTCCACTGAGGCATTGTTCTCATCCAGAAATTTTGAAAAATCCACAAAAAAATCTTACCAGCCGGATTATGACTTGATTTATAAATGTGATGGTACGCAATTTTACCCAAGGCGACCTCGCGGCTTATCTATGAGTCGCGCTTTTTTCAAATAGTTCAATTTGATAGGTCATTAAGGCCCAAAAGTTTCTGTAAATTCTTTAGATCTTATCGTAGTAATATTTCTTGGTGAGTGCGAATTAAAAAAATTTATAATGGAGATTTTTTTATTTTTTCACATTTTGTTTACAATCCAACAATAATTCCACCATTCCTTACAGCATGAAATAAATCCTGCGAACATAAAATGAAGTCAAATGAATGTAAATGACAGGAGAGTGTCTTGACCACAAATCACTATCCATAAGCAAATGAATTGACGAATAAGATGCGACTTGGCTCTATCAAGAACATGACGAGGCGATTTGGACCAGTTTGACAACGGCTGGCGTCGCACGTCACATCTCATCCCGCTCTTAGCCACCGCCGTCACTTTCACCGCTTGTAGTTAGCTGGACTTGTTTGGGGATCAGTAGAACCTGGTGAAGTAAACGAAGGAGTGGTCACTAGGTCACTGCTAGTAATTGATGGTGGTCATACATATGAAGTAATGGGAAAATACTTGTTACAGAACTGATTTACTAGAGAAAAAATTACTGAGCGAACTAGTAGATTGATCAGCTTACTAACAAAGAAACTCCACGAGAAATATCACATGGATCCAAGCCAAACATCCATTTACTACGTACTATGATTCAGTACTCTCCGTAATTACCCGGACTTAGGCCAGGCGCCAGGCGGAAACCGACGGTCGAATGAATTTACCAGGACCTGGAATTTAGGCGAGATCCCCCAGTGGTTATGAAAATGCACGATTTACACGAGATTCAGCCGAAATCTACCAGGGAACCGGCGGAATTTTGCGGAAAACACGATTTACACGGATTTTCCCAGCAAATCAGGCGGAAACCTCCGCTGTGAAATCAGAATAGCTGGGCTTTCCCGGCTAGCAAACCCGTCCCACAGGTCAGTTGGCCAGGCACCCTGAGAAATCCCAGAAAACAACGTTTTAAGTATTTCTCATGCAGGCAAATGTTTATTTCAATTACTTCTGAGAAATTTGAATCGTCCACGGCCCTGCGAGCTTCGGCTTGACATGCCGCGACTGCCTGGGAAGCATGTAATATGGAGATTGTGATCTGCTTTAGATTCCTCCTTTGATACCCCTAAAATTAAGTAATTAAATAAAAGGGTAGCCCAGATTATATGCTACCTCCCATGCAGCGAACACCTGTTTTCTCCATAAAGAACCAATTTTTAGCATGCTTATGCTCCCTTTGTAATGAAAGAGAGGACTGAATATTGCTCACGGGATGTCGAAAATCGACGGCCACATCGCGGAGTGACCATCGCTCTGTCATAATCCCTTGAGAACTGCACCAATCAAAAAGCGATGGTGACCAATCGATAAGGCCCGACGAGCTTATTCTATCATAAAAGGTTTGCCTCGCTTTTCTCCAAGTAATCGATATATCGATTGATGAGGCATGGTAAGATTCAGGAAAATGACCACCACTAATGCAAGAGTACGATTTTTCTCGACTCACCCTATTCCTTCAAAGAACTTGTATACGGATGGATAATGTAGTGATGGTTCTTCATTCGCCTGAAACTATGTAGGCTCTATGTCCTAGTTATTTTTCTTATTCTTACGTATCAGACCTTCTCTCGACGGGTGATTTTATCACAACGACATGCCGGAGGATCACAACAAGGAACGACCTGAAAACCAGGTGTAGTATTGGGTTGGGGAATAAGCTCGTGCGCTTTTTCATAAGGACGGAAACCACCATTTTCCAAGAGCAGAATGAATCGTACTAATTCGGTTTTGTAGCTCTTTTCCTCCTCTATTAATGGTGCCAGAGACAGGTCTGAATCTCTGCTCCGAGCCTACAAAAGATTGCGTAGTTTGAGACTACTCAAATTGTAGCCCGCCACCGAAACTCTCGTATCAAACTTCATGAAATGCACTAGGAACTTTATGTGGTATATGACTTCTCCAGACCAGTAGAGTAGGCAGTAGTGGAAAGCCCCACATCCGAGGTTTTTGGTAGTCAGTTTGGCCAAATTTTATGCAGAAAAGTCGAGCATGCCCAATGTGAACGATCACTCCACCTTGAGCATTTTAGAGTTTTGCTCGGAATGCGTTAGATAAACCTGCTTGTTGTTGGGAGTTTGCATCAGTACTGATTCTTCCTTGCATGTGGAGCGATCCTAGGGGGATCATTGTCTCTATGTCCTACAAATGGGGTGTCCCGAACGAGATTAATTCGATGATTAGTTTGAGGCGATATTTGCTCTGCACGAAGATGGCAGACCATTTCTATGATATCCTTTCAGTAGTGAGGGTTTCTCTATGAACGCAGTCTGTATTTCTCCCCACTTGAGCTACATTTGATCCACGATTGGAGTCAAGCGATAGTCGGTGGCGGATTGTCGAATTAGAGGGTCATATTCCATGCGATAGAAAAGAAGGTGCAACGGGAATTGAAAGGCATCACTGCAACCATCGTAAAGAGCAAAGCAAGAGCTACAAAATAGTTCATGACCTGCAATCAGTTGAAGTCCAAATCACCATGAATTATTGAATTGAAAAAAGCGCACGAACTTAGCCCCCAACCCAATAGTAATGATGGTTCAGTATTAGTAAACTTGTGAACTGCTCTAGAAGTAGCATCTACCTTGGAATACTCACATTTTTATCAAAATGACCCATTTGGATTGGTACCGGGACCAGTGTTTGGCGGTGTTCTTTTACTATATTTGCTCCCTGAGATCTCATCTAAACAAATGATTGAATGCTCGGATAACCTTGCTTCTTTCCAGACATCCGAATGCACAGAGTGCTACCTGCTTAACAAAGTCGCTCTCCTCAAGCGCGTAGCGTTCATAAGGATCTTTGGCCAAGTCGAATACCGAAGGTGGATCATGAGTTGTCAGATGCTCGTCTGGGCAACTGGCAGAGACGTACCTTCAACAGATGGTAATCAAGCCGATATGGGCACAGCAAAAGATTCCAAGAACCCACCAATCCGCTCTGGGCTTGCCATTGGGGCAAAAATAGGAGAGATTCGGGTCAACAGTGTCGTTCAAGAATATTGGTGATGTTTTATAGTGTATCTTGAAAGTTTTACCAATACAGCTCATGATATCTTAACCATAAATACACACATTCAAGTCAGTTGTCACCTTGTAGTCGCCGATTCGAATTGCCATGAGATTGCTATTGCAGTAATAAAAGATTGGCCTTCGTTTCCCGAGATATCCGGGCAGCTCTTTGCTAACTCCGTACAGTTCCTCCAGTATGTTTGTTCCATCCAAATACAGTTGTGGCTTCGACTGAATGTTGATTCCTTGTTGGAAGATCGCCTCTCTCAACAGGCCCATTGAGGCTCATAAGGTACAAATCCTTGATGCTATGCAACAAGGCTTTTGCGAGAGCAAAGCATTAACTAATATTTGGTACTACTTAACAATTTAGGGTTTATGTGATGCAGTTATTTGCAGATAGATTGCTACGGTAGGTTTTCAACACCAGCAATCACCTGCTGAGGGCAGTTCTGCATGTCCCTGAATGTGCGGTAAAGATCCATGCTTGAGATGACTTCATGAGAAACTCTCCCAGCCTTAACAGTACCGGGTTGCCATGCAATGAATGGAATACGAAATCCTCCCTCGTATGAGTTTGATTTTCCACCTGCAATTCATTTTTTCTCTGTTAAAGATTACAATGATGACACCAATAAAAATGGTTACAACCAAAAGAGGCTTATATTAGGTCGTCAAGTATGAAATGTCTCATTTTGAATGAGACAGTTCCGAGTAACGTTTCCCTAACAAGATAAGGTACAAGCAATCCAAATATGCCTCTATGCCACCGGCACAGCATTGCCATATTAGCTGTAGCATGGTTGCGCCAGCAGCTTGGAAGCATGGGAAGCAAGAGGCGATAAGTTGGCTAAGGGCATTCCCAACATCATGTTGAAAGTGGAAAATTTTCTCTACCAAGAAGTGGACTTATACTTGGGAGAAGTTGTGATCGAGTAGAGCAAGGTTTGGTCAATGCAACCGATGACAGGAGGATTCCCCTCCTTGCTCCCCTGTTTCACGCAGCGCGGTTTTGCAAAAAGTGGTCAAAAAATGGTCTCAATTTTTGGGGATCAAACTGTGAAAAATTCGTTCATCGAGCCACTTCACCTTGTCGTATTGCCTTGAACACCTGAATAATACAGGGTTACGAACGCCAAACCTTGCTATATATACAGGCATAGTTTGACTCTTATCCGCTCAAGCCACAGCTTCCAACTCATCCTAATCCAGGTTCATCACTACGCCCACTTTGCAGATTTATTTCACGGGGTAGAAATTTATCAAAATATCGATGTCTTGTTGTTTTATTAGCCATTCCCTCTCTAAACATTCCTTGGGTATTTCGATTGCCCTTGCTTTGCAGGCTCCGCGATGGAACCCATATTCCGAATTGATACGATTTTTTGTCATTCAGCAGTTTTACGAAAATTCCTCTCAGACAAAAACTTTAAAATTGATCAAAAATTAAATAGGTAATTTTGAGAGAGGGAAAATCTACCTTCATAATGGAAAGAAAAATTAGAGTGGACCTGAGAAGACCCCGAAGATACTAACTGTCAAACCGACCACTTAAAAAATCAAACATTTCATTCTTGACGACTTAATAATATCTCAATCATTATGTGCAATCTTTATATGATAACCAACCACCAAAACAGGCTGATACCACTCCCCCATTCATGTATACTCCCCCGAGGAGTGGGTGGTGGATTCACCGCTGGTGACCAACTATACCGGCACGTGAGTTTAAAGTTTTCCATTCATGCAAAATAAAACAGAATAGAATAAAATGCAGGTATAAGGTGATCTCCTTGATCACCAAAATGTAAACGCGTGTAAAGCGCGTTCACACAATTAAGATGATGTTTACAAAAAACCATAATTCATCCAGTAGACATTCAAATGCCTTTTTCCCCTTACTGATGAATGCAGAAAAGGCGATGCTAGTGTTTAGAATCCGTATAAGTTGAATACACGAAACGGAATCTAAACATATAAAACGAAAAATTCTAAGAACCTATAAATACGATAACAATGTCAAAACTTCTTTCATTATAATGGAGAACTTTTCGGAAGAAGAAGCCTATTTGAAAATTGAGAGGAAGCTCTCGGAAGAGTTATTCCACTTTCCGTGTAGTTACCTTTGAGCCCAGCCGTCGAGCCACCGTTCAAGCATAGCTCAGCGTGTGGTCCATGGTCCGACATAAAAATCACTAGAGTATTCTCGGCAATGCCAGCTTTCAACAAGCTGTCGAGTACCTCGCCGATGGCCCATGACATTTCGTTGATCGAGTCTCCATACATGCCTGAAACGACATAGCGCTAACTGTAAGAAATATTTACTTCATTGTGAAAACCCGCAACCAGACTGACAAAGGCTTTTTCACCTTCCTTTGCTGGTGGAATCATGCTCTGTTAGCGATCGAGCCTCGGAACAGCTCACCGGTGTGCACCCGATGGTATCATTAGCATGTTTTCAGAGCACTCTAGGCCACACGGTCCGAATTTGGTCTCATACACGCACAAGCACGCGCACACACGCGCGCGCACACGCACGTGCACACGCACCTCAAGCGAAGAAAGTCCGTCATAATGGTTATTCTGATTATGGATTGATCTTAATGTTTGTTAATTCGATTAATATTATATGTATTTGACAATGATATTACCTCCGATTCCGTTCTACTTGTTAGAGACGCGATAAAGAACTTCAGAACTCTTCTGCTCTCCTAGTAGGGCCGAGGACTCATTCAAAAGTTAGGTTCTCACCTCTTACAGACGACCCTAGAAAAGAGGGATTGGCAAATTGGGTGCTGTGAACTTGAGGAAACGAAAAGTAGAAGAAGAATGGCGTCTTTTTTTGATCCTGAAACAGTGTTATCGCGGAGTTTTTACAGTGCCTCCCTATTTTTTGGTCTCCGCACTTACCTTCTGCAGCCTTTCTTGTAGAAAGCGCCTCCAATCATGGACAAGGTTTTCTGTCATCCACTGAAAGCGTATCGGTTGCTGCACAATCTCATCGCCGTCGTAAAGAAAGCACCTCGAGGGATCAGGCCCGTTTTTGTAGTATTCCTGTAATGAATCTTATGAAGTTCTTATTGCAGCGCAATTTTAAACTTCAAAGTCAGTTTTAGAGCTGTTTCTTTTTTTTAACAGCATCATCATAACTCATAAGCGTTGCTCACAGAACATGCATTCTACGTCACCGCACATTTTTCGATAACGAATAAGGCGAATGTGAAGGAGCAAAGCAAGTGAAAATATCAAGATTTGAGAGGTAGAGGAAATCGAACGAAAATATTTCAGAAATCACTACATATGTTTTTATTAACGTGCAAAATTTGGTTCGTGAAGTTTCTCGTTCCCAACAAAGCTCACTTGATAATCGGGGAGCTACTCTATGGTACCTAACTAAGCACCACGAAACCCGGGTACGGTCTTTTCTTCACAGTTTACAGTTCATTACGGAATCAATTCTCAATTCGAGTGCCGTATCATGGCCTGATCAAACTCTTCTTTTCTTATGCTCCACCAATATTGTCCGATATTCTTTGATAGCTCATCACGCCATCGAGTGCAAGAATGACCTCGCTTCCTTCCCTTCACGTACTCGTATGCTATCCATATCGTTTTTAGTCGTGCCCATTCGTCATCATTCATTGATCTTATCTTTTCAGCCCATAGTGGTTGCTTCTCCGTAGCTTTTTTTACCCACTCGTTCAGTTTCGTAAGTGCTTTCATCCGTTTACTACTCTACTGGTGCAGTATTGTCAGCTGCAGCATCCTCCTTTCCATCCTCCTTTGCGTAACTTCCGGCTTTCTGATATCTCACCTTCGCATTGACCAAGTTTCCGCATTTTTTCATAAGCTCCTAAAATATCGAGGGTATGGGGCCTTAGACGTGGAAAGAGTGGTGCGGCCGAGATCTGCGATTGGAGATTTACTAAAGCATGTAGAGCCGCAATCACCTCTCTAGGTGCAATGCCCCACACCCAGCAAGCCATTTGACTTTGCATTTGTAACCTAAGCTGACAATAAAAGATTCCTACTCCTGTGGTATCGCACTCCCATGCATTCGTAAACGGCAGATTAAGGCCGACGAAGTCGAAGCCGCGTTTTGAAGGAAGATGGGAGCCATCGGTTCGGTTGTGTGCGTTGATGCCCAGATGCCATTTACCAACCATTCCGGTCACGTAGCCTTAATAAGGTTTAGATGAAGACAGCTTCATTGGACACTTACATTGAGACTTCATTTCTCAAGCTTTTCTGAAGACTGGGAATTCATTGTGCCTAACCTGCTTGCTTAAGCATCTCTGCCATGGTGGTTTCGTTCTTTGGCAGACCTCCGACGTCATATGGCTGGAATATTCGTTTACCTCCAACGGTTCCGAGACGAATTGGTAGTCGACCTATAATACATAATTATAACTGGGCTCCCAAACAGAGGATAACCGGGATGAAATTAATCGAACCAGTCATGAATCCGGATCTGCTTGGACTGCACAAACTGTCTGCAGAGTACGCTTGCGTGAATCGTGTGCCCTCATGGGCCATACGATCTATCGAGGTATATTCCTGCGTGGGATGGCCATACGATGCAACGTCTCCGAAACCTGAAAACATATGGCCAAGTTGGTTTGGCAGCGTGATAGGCGAGCTTGCCAACTATCCAGGCAAGCGAACTCCGTCAAATGACATGCAAAACGAGAAGTTTCATCAAATGTTTTGCCAGGCAAACGTTATTTTAAGCACTTTAGCGACTTGTCATATGTATCGCTACGCTATCCCTGCTGATTGTCAGGCGCATGCAATCGCCAAGAAATTCGTAATAAACACGCAATCGTTTTGATATTACCGAAAATCGTGCAGTGGCACTAATATGTATTTGGGATTTGCTGCCTTACCAACTGGCTATCCGTGTCTGCACCGTCGTTGGCTAAACCTCAGACTCGTCGTCGCTAAGCCTTATAGACGATACAAAATGTGCTTTCACTTCCCTCCCTAGGTTCAAAGGAAAAAGAAACAAATCAGTCCATGAGTTGATCACTCTTGCCGCTTTTTCTGTGCGTTATTGCTATTTCTTTAGACAATATAATGCCACTCAGCTACGTTCATATTGCATTACGAGGAAATTAAAAGTAGATTCAGTACCTTACTCATGCGAGGTGCCATGTGGCTTCGTCAGTTACCGAATGATGTCTTATGTTCTCCGTCAACCTCTATTTCCAAAACCAGACAAAGGAAATTACATAAATTTCCTTCGCCTTCTGTGAGTCAAAAAAAAATTCGAAATTTTTAGCTATTCGTCTGCGACTGCATCAGTCTGAGAATATATAGTCTCAGGACAGAACTGCTGTATACTTCGACACATCAATGACAGAGAATCAGATCGCCCCTTGCTTTTATAAAAGTTTTCAAAGTGCGAGGAGTTCTCCAGCTAATTCTTCTCCAAAAATTGATTCCCTGTTGAAGGTTCTTACCGTTCTATCATTGTCATTTCTGTTCCGCAAATTCAGGTTCAAAGGACAAACGGGTGGCTTGATATCCTCTTAGCTTGTGGGGGCAGTTATGGGCGGATTGCAATGATGTCTCACTAATCTTACACAGCTGAAATTTCGCGTGAAAGTACTGCCACTCTTACCATGCATCAGGGACACACCTTGGAATGTTTTCCCTTAGTGTATCTGGAGAGCTTCTTATTTCCTCCATTGTGCTTGTGATCCACCATTGTATAGCGCATTTTGTGCATATTAACAAATAAATAAATTTTCCTGTTGAAATTTAAATTTCCTTCCAAGGTTTCATTGTGAACTCCTATCAAGCTATCATGACGATGTAGGCCTGCTAACAATTTCAACATATTCAAAAAGCAAGTGACAAATGAAATCGTACAACCACGGACAACAGAAATTCAAAATTTTCTAGGCAACCAGCGTTTCGAATTTTCAAATAACACATTCGAACAATCGAAACATTTGCTTGGTCTAATTGTATCCAAAGAGTAGTATTTTTAAGTGTTCAAATTTTCGACAGATTCGCATTCGAATTAACTCCCCGTAAAAACTTAGAGGTTTACTGATGTTGTGGTGCCTACATACAGGGCGTATCAGAGGTATCGGGACATCGCAATTTTTACACGTAACGAAATTCGCGTCGTTCTGGTCAATTTGTTTTTTTTTTGTTCACTCGATTCAGCGAATCCAGAAACCCTTTTACACTTAGTTTCAGCTAACAGGGTCGATTCCCAGAATGTTTATAATTTTTTGAAGAAACAAAGTCAGAAAATCCCTGTATCAAAAGTATAGGGACACTTGCTGTTGAATGACCGTTTAACTCGGGAAAATCAGCAAAGAGTGGATTAATAACCAAATGGTAATCCCTTGGGTATTGCCCCTCCAATCATCATACTACCCGCGTTGTAGAGGCTCTCGCTGATGAGACTGATCTCCTAATGGCTCCAAACACCGAGATTGGCTATTTCGAGTTCCTCTACGGAGATGTCCTGAGTGACTTGAGCTCCTACCCGCCTAGAAATAATCAATAAGAATCTCCTATTGGAAGCCTCGTAAAGCAGGATTTCCGGTCCAAACCTTCCACCATGGGTGAGCTGAGCCACGCTCAGTTGGGGTGACTCCAGTGTATAGTTGCATTTTCTTGCCTGATGAAATTTTAGTAACAGTAACACTGCACTCGTAACACGGAGACATCTACAAAATTCTGGCAGAACTCGCTGAGCTACATTCGGCATGATCCAAAAGCAAGGAGTTGCCTAGTTGCATTCCTAACCGTACAATCATTGTACCAGAAGTTCATCCCTACACACATATATGGGGCCTTCTTCATCTAATGCATTTGTCCTTGTTGGAAAAAGGTTATTCGGATGTTTTGTATAGCTTAGAGTTGCATCCGGATCCTTATGCGAGAAGAAAGCCTCTTGTAGAAGGAATCTAGGAAGTGATGGTTGCAGGGATTGCGATGCCACAACAGGCATGGCGTTCGCAGTCATTTGCCTTCCGGTCATACAAAATGTGGCTGAATAAGCTTCAGCAGAATATTGACCATGCCATATCACTACAACTGGGACGAAGTTGTCGACAAAACTCCATTCTCACGCCAAAAAAAAAAACCAGTCATCTCTATGAAATAGCCCACCTGACGATGGCTAAGCTCTCAGAAGATCTATGATTTGGGGCACCAACCATGCTTCTGAGAGTTAATTCCAATACAAAATGTGTTCGAGACTATTTTTAGGCAGATCTACGCCCATAACAGAGAGTGGCTTCTAGATGAAGTCATCAAAAATGACGCTGTGGGTGCTTCAAGCAATCTTCAGATTAACCTCGCCAGAAGCAACTTCTACAGTGTGGCAAACAGGGCACCTAACGTGCCAATAAACAAAACAGTACCATCTGGTTAGCAATCCACGTTTTGCTGATTTTTATTCTGAGCAAAGCGTTCATTCAACACCAAGAAGTGTAAGAGGGTTTCTTGATTTGCTGAATCGAGTGGACAAAAAACCAAACCGATTAGAACGTGAATCTCGTTACGTGTTAAAATTAGGGTGTCCCTATACTTTTGATACACATTGAGGTCAGAATGTTCAATTCATTTTCTTCTACTAAGCTGACCATTCAGTCAAGCTCAGCTGAAATATCTGAAGGTGAAAAGAGCTCATATGGCTCAGCTTTGTGAAAGCAATGCCAACCAATGTAAATCTCTGATTTTCCAATAATCTCTTGTGGTTGCAGGTACATTAATTCTATGGTCATGCTAAGGAAAGACTGCTTTGTGCTGTTGTAACGGAAGAGGTACATTTTGAAGAACAGACGTGAGGGAGAACCAACCCATGTCGTCGACCACCAGTAATACGATGTTGGGATGTGATGGTGATGGAGGCCGCTCACATGAGTGAACTATACCCATCAGCGCACAGAGTAGTAACCTCTTCATCCTGCAATGAAATGCTGACAAAGCTGGAAGGACACGAGAAATTCTGGTGTGTCCTGAATTTAATTAGCTTTGCATATGTTCTTTTCTGGTGAGAAGATGAATAGCAGCTGCTACGTTAACATTGGAGAAAAGATATAGGCGCAGTGACGAATCTGCCTAAATACAGCAATTCGCAAGTATCCGTGGCATATTGATGTCCATATTTATTTCCAACTAGACGGTGTGCCCGGATTGTAAGAACTATCAGCCGATACGTCTGCTGCCACGCAGCATGAAGATATTCGGACGCATTATCGACCGCCGAGTCCGCGACATCATCCAAGTTTCGACCAACCAGTGTGGTTTCATAGCCAATTGTGGGACGACGGATGCGATCCATGCGGCACGCCCGTTGATCCGTTGATCGAAAAGCATCGTGAGAAACAGAAGCCACTGCACCTAGCCTTCCCTGAGCTGGAGAAGGCCTTCGATCGCGTTCCACACGAAGTTATCTGGTAAGCACTGCCTTGGCACGGAGTCCCTGAGGAGCTCATTGAATGAGTCAGGATCCTCTATGCCGACCCAAGGAGTCGAGTCCAAGCGGCCACGGGTACGTCGGAAGAATTCCCAATCTCCGTGGGTGTGCACCAAGGGTCAGCCCCTCACCTCTTCATCCTCGCCATGGACGCTACAACGAGAGACCTGCAGAGGCCGGCACCATGGACTTTGCTATACGAAGATGACGTCATGCTCGGGTCAGAACAAAAGAGGACCTTGAGCGGCAGACGCAGACTTGGAGCGAAGGTTCAGCCCGGTTCGGTCTTCGGCTAAACGTCAAGAAGACTGAGTATATGACGACCAACCCTGACGAGCATATGGTGCAGAATGCTGGCCAGCCACCAAGGAAGCAGAACGCCGACTAAGTGTGATGGAGACGAAGATGCTACGATGGACGGCGGGTATTACGCGTGCAGATCGCATCCGCAACGAGAAGATCCGAGAGCGGTTCGGCATCGCCCCGATTGCCGACAAACTTCCTGAAACTCAGCTAAGATGGTACCGCCATGTTCTGCGCGCCAACGAAGACACCATCTGTAAAGTAGGTCTTGATCTCGAAGAACCCGGAAAACGAGCAAAAGGGCGGTCGAACCAACGTTGGCTAGACACATTGCACGCCGACCTGAAGCATGTGGGCGTCCACCCAGTTCAGGCGCACGATAGAGCAAAATGGCGTCAAAAGATCAGGAGAGCGGACCTCGCCACCAAACGGGACTAACGCTAAAGAAGATGTGTCCCATTTGAGGCAAAAGCGTGTCAGGGAGTACTGCCTAGGTCAATACCCCGACAGTATTGAACGTGAAGAGATAGTACAGCACATTTCCTACCCCACAGAATGACAGTAGTGTAGATACTCAGAAATATTCCTCTTCCTTTTAGAATGCCATAATGTTTCTCGAATATTTTCCAAACAGGTAAGAGTCTAAATTCATTACTTCTGGGACGAACGAATCGTCCCAACCATCGCAAACTTCGGTTTGAAACGCCATCGGCGTGCAACACGGATATTATTAAAAAAAATATGTTTTTTTTTTTAAATTTTTAATAACTATTATTATTTGTTACTTATAACTATTATTAAGGTAGTTATAAATAAAAATATTTATAACTACCTTAATAATAGTTATGAGTAACAAACATCCGTGTGCGTCATTATTTAAAAAAAAAACATTTAAAAAAATATAAAAAAAATCCAAAAAACAAAAAATATTATTCTTCATACTCTCTATATACTACAGAAATTATGTGACTATGTGCGTGCGTGTGCAACCAAACTTGGTGGCCACGAGTAGCGGTTGGGGCCACGGCTGCCGAAGAGATAAGCCGGCGTCTGCAAGAGGGGAAACGCCTGAAAACGGGCCCAACGGTATAGTAAGAGTGCGCCAAAGTGGGGGAGGGACAGGTCCGGCGATACTATAAGGGTACGCTGGCGTCCAGAGTGGGGGGAGACGGGTCCGGCGATATGATAAAGGTATGCCGGCGTCCGAACTGGGGGGAGACGGGTCCGGCGATATGATGAGGGTACGCCGGCGTCCGAACTGGGGGGAGACGGGTCCGGCAATATGATAAGGGTACGCTGGCGTCCGAAGTGGGGAATATGTGTCCTCGGGTGGCGATCAGACATGTGGAATCGCCTGGAAAATGAAGAAGTACAGGAGCAGGGTCTGATCCTACACGAGGAGTGCGCCAGTATTCATTGCGGCTTTCTCTCCTACACCTTCCTTCCCTACACCTACTTCCTGATCATTTCTTTCCCCACTCTGTCCTTTCCATTCGTGTCTAAATGGACCACCTCCTCCCTTCCTGCTTATAGACACCAGTAGACCCTTATCACTTTAGTTAACACAAAAGCCAGATAAACGAAGGAGAATCACCTTGCGGAGACGGGAGAAGGCCGCCTCTAACGGACATGAGCAATTTTCAGGAGATCGTTGGCTCTACATGGGTGAATATTGATTCTTGTCTTCCAGGAGAGTTTTCAGGGTTTTTTTATACAATGTAAAGTATGCGAGCGAAGCGAGCATCAATAGAAGTCTGGAAGTCCGGCGTTAGCCGGACGGACAGACTGGTATTTATATAGAGTAAGATATTGTAACCGAGCCACGATACCTCTGGGTTAGCTAAACACTGAGAAAATAATCCCGAGCCACGTTATCTCTGAGTTAGCTAAACTCTCCACATGAAGCGCAGCTTCGCCGCGATTCGCGGATGACAGTGATTTTCTGCAAGTCTACCTTAGTAACCTTTTTTTTTCTTTGTGCGAGGGTTCGGTATGACGATTTCCCAGCCGTCAACCCTCGACTGAATCGGCTTCTTAGCTGAATCTATTTGCTGAAGTGATTTTTGATTCATTTTCCTCTTAACTAAATTGTCTTTGGTCCTTCTCAGGTACAGTTAGGTAGTCTCCTTTTCTAGTAGTTTAATCCGGATGTGGTCATGAGACTTTTTCCCGACACCTTTATCTTTAGGCTCTGCTGGTATGCAGAAGGATTAAATTATGCGAAAAGAAAAACAAAGGTGCCGAAAACTATAAGGGAATAAAACACATTTTAGTAGCTTTATTCTCTTCATGGTTATTGGCTTTAATTCGGATTCCCCCTTAATTGGTGACACCACCACCCGGCCGTGCCACACATATTGTCCATGACTTTGTATCCATTCACATGTACAGTCCCCCCTAAGTTCTGGGCAGGTGCTCCATTTGAAGAGTTGTATAAAAAAAAAGTAGTGGAGAGACTCTCTCTACTGGTTAAGCATTAAAACGGTCTTAAACAGTTCTATACGAGTTGATATAATAGATATTAGAGTAGATATAAATAGGGGAGAGAACCACAGAGAAGAGCAGTTTTCTCAATAGGTGCGTAAAAAAGTTCCGCTTCTTTTTCGTCCAACATTATCGTACACACAGAAACATCGCCAATCTAACACGCATGGAAGAAAGGAAAACAAATCAGGAAGCAAATAGAAGAAGGAGGAGAGAAAAAGAATAGCTAAGCAGCAGCAGGTATTCTTGCAAAGTTTCCAACTGAAATAGATATGAACATGTGCTGTCGATGATTTATTTGTCACTGTCGTCGACGCCTCTAGGAACGGTTTGACGTTAGTGGAGCACAATGCACGTACATGCTACCTGGAGATATATAAAACCAATAACTGGTTTAGTGTTCCAAAAAGGAAGGTGGACATGTCCTCAATGCAGAAGTGGAAAAGTCGATAACATCAGTAAATTGATACTATCATCCAAAATGGATGAGTGGCCGTTATAGTAGGGCCGTTATCGTATTCAGTGTGTCAAAGGCATACACCCACAGAAATCCTCCTGTTGAAGGTTTCGACGGATTTCGGGGGTTTTGGGGATGGTGAATTCACAGGGACGAAATTGTATGAAGAAAGCGAGAAACGTAGAAAACAAAGATGCCCTTCTCCGTGTGCCGATTGCGCCGACGAGTGCTCTTCTGTAGGGGGTGCGCGCAGCGCCACGATAACCTGTGAATTGTATGCGTTCTGTACACCCATTGCGCTAAACCACGCGCCGCACGGAGCGTTAGCTGGCCCGTCGAGCCGTTGAAATCACGGACCGGTGTGCGCGACGACGGTTCCAGTTTCACTGCTGGTAAGCCACCATTGTTTTAGTTTCACATTTATGATGTTATGATTGTGTATCTCAGTACCTGCACATCAAAATCTAAACTCCCTCCTTAATCGTGAACAAGTGTACAAAGAACTTGTAGTATTCCCATCTTAAATTTCGGGACATTTGACATCACTTTCGCCGCATGTAGTTAGCAGAACTCGTTTGAGAATTAGTACAACTTACTATAGTAAACGGAAGAGTGATCATTAGGTCACTGCTAGTAATTGATGACGATCATGTGAAATAATGGGAAAATACCTATTACAGAACTGATTTACCAGAGAAAAAAAGCACTTACCGAGCGAACTACGTAGTTGATCCCCATACTAACAAAGAAGGTGCACGAGGCTAAGCACATGGATCCAAGCGAAATATCCATTGCCGTAAGCNAAGCGGTCGAGGCGGCCACGTTTGTCAGCACTCCACGTCATCATATCTAATCTGCGTATCACGTTTCATCATTGTCTTTCTGATATCAACCAATGATCCGGCTGTGACGTGGACCGCTTCGGCGGACTCGTCGTTTCGGATGTACTGTACATTTCTACAAAGTGTCCACCGAAGTGGAAGCGCTAGGGGGTGTGGGTCGTATGGCGCGATTCTTCGGGTGGCACTATAGACAGGCTGGATTTGGGACGCGCTATTACCACCCTTGTTACGGTAACGCGTCGCGGCTTGGCCGTTACGAGTCCTCGAAGAACTCGTCCACCTAACCGCAATCATCCACTCCATACGGGACGCCGCCAACGATTTTTCCCGTACATTTCCTATATTATGGTTTGAACTATGAACTCGATTTTGGCCTAAACCCGTTGTCAAGAATTTTGCAGAACCAGTCGACGACAATGCCACGATGATTTCCTTTCTAATAATTTTCCTAAATTGAACTTTCCTACGGATTTTCAGGGAGGTTTTGCAAGCAGCACATTCAAAGAGGCATCGTAGTGTTGGTTGAGGGCTTCGTTTAAGCTTT